>OY282642.1:141928483-142465983 GCA_958299015.1 Tetanocera ferruginea
AGGTTATGTTATTTCTTTGAATATACAAGAGATTTGCAATCTTTACGCAGATCATTTTGAAGAGGTTTTCTGTGTACCTACTAACAAACTAACAATTCTCCACTCTCAATAAATTGAAAACACAATAAGATTAATCATATACAACTTACACAAGATGAGAATCAATTAAGAATCTTGATCCCAATAAAGGACCAGGTCCAGGCCTTATTCCCCAAGCTTACAAATTAAATGCTAAGATCTACTGACGATGCCTTCATATATAATTTTTAATGAATCCCTGTTACATGGTATTTTTTCATCGTACCGCAAACATCACACCTCACACACATTTATAAAAACGCCGAAAGATCGTTTGAAAGTTATAAAGGAATTTGCATATTATCGGTAATTTGAAAGCTATTCGTAAAAATTGTATGTGAAAAACAAACAAGCATGAATCTAATGATTATAATCTTTGATGTTCTAACAAAAATAGAAAAGCAAAAAACTTCACCAAGTAGCCCTTGATCGTGTTGATCATGTTATTTTGGTTTCCAAATTGACAAAGTATGGTATGTCAGGACTTTTGCTCAACTGGCTTATTTACTTAGTACTCTCATATGTTTTGGTACATGGTTTTTTTCATGGGTTCAGGTCTGGTACATTATATTTTAGCGCACTTTCACCGAAGTTTTTACTCCTTTTTCACAAAAACGGAGCTTGGTGACCCCATCATAGGCGACTCCCCACCAATCCATCAAAGAAGCTGGGTGGTTACCTCTCTGAACTTTCGGAACCAGAGCATACACTCAATCTGTTTATTGAACGATTCCTCTACGGTGAAAATTGTTTTTCAGTAAACAGAATTCGTCTGTGGGCGTTATCCGCGTGCTTGAGAAGTAACGCTTTCGATTTTCGCTTACGTTGTTCCTTTAACGCTACCGTGAGAAGGTGGCCGTCTTTTGTATGCTCTGAGCCCCAAGTCATATTTAAGAATGCGAAAGATCGATTGCGGTGAGATATTCATCTCCCGTGACAAGAATTTCTGCTTTCGCAGCAGTTTCCGCTTGATTCGAGACTTTACCGCCTTGATTGCTCGTGGTGTTCTTACAACACGGGGACCGCCGGATTTTGGATGGTATATTATTCCACCAACTCTATTCCCGTCTAATATTTTCCCTAATTTCTTTGTCCTTCCCTTGCAATTAAGACTCTAGATATTATGTATTGTAAATTCCCTCCCAGTATTCGGGAGTTATTAACAGTTTACGTATATAAAAAAAAAACTCAACTCGCACATAGGCTTAGCACACATCCTTTACAACATACCTATATAAATTGTTAATACTACATTAAAAATCAGAGCTTATCTTATGCCAATAATACGGTTTTAATCTTATGTGACTCTCTTTCTCTTGCAAGGACATGATGAGCTTGTGGACGCATCAGTCGGGGTTTCCTCTACTAACGGTTACAAAACTTGCCAACAGCATTACAATTTCACAAAAACCATTTAGACCGGCCGAGTTTCTAGCAATACACGATGAGACCTATGACGGCAATAACTACAATACAACTGCAAATAAAACCACCGATATAATGAGCACTGTTGCGCCCACGCCAGCGGGAAAACAAAAGTTACCAGCTCAAATGAAATGGATATTTCCGGTTACTTATATAACGGACATCAATAATGTCAGCGAAACCCTGTGGATGCAGAATATCGATGGTGCGTTCATTAAAGTATTGCTCAAGCAGGCTTGATTGTATCTCTTAATTTCTTTACAGTTACTTTCAATGTGCCGGAAAGTGTTAAATGGATTAAAGTGAACGCTCTACAAACGGGCTACTATCGTGTGCTCTACAATGACGACAACTGGGCCAATATCATAGAAGATTTAACCAATAATCCAGATAAGTTTACAAGTCAAGTAAGATTTTATCTGTAGATGGTTTGCTAAGGTTTTATCATATAACTTGTTTTTACTTCTGCTGGTTTTCAGGATCGTATTGGTCTGGTATCGGATGCTTTTACGCTGTGTCACGCCAATCTGTTGCCTTGTGAGATAACTATGAATATGATACAGTACTTGCCCAGTGAAACCAACTGGGGACCCATGGCTTTGGCTCTGCAACATTTGGAAAAATGGCGTCGCATTTTAAAATACTCCGAATGCTTTCTCATGCTCTCTGAGTTCATTAAAATGAAACTTTCGACAGTTATTGAGAAAATCGGTTGGAGTGATGAAGGTGATGAGGAAACCAGGTAATCTATTTATACATATATTTCCTTTAATTCGACATGGCTTGACATTATCTTTTTTTAAATTGTTGTCTTAGACTGCTTCGTCCTGAAGTTCTGCTCGCATCGGTGCTGTGGGAAGATATCGACAGTACAACAAAATCTAAGAACATGCTTAATCAATTCTTATACTACAACGGTACTGCGGTGCCGCCAAATCTGAGAGAGGTATTTTGATGATATTATTAGAATCTTTAAAGATTAAAACTGTTTTTGTTAATCAACAGGTCGTCTACACCGGTTCCATATTGTCTGGTGAGTACATCTACTGGCAGCATTGCTGGGAACGTTTTGTTACACTGCAACGCACATCGGAGAGTTTCGTGGAACGCATGCAGCTGTTGCGTGCGCTGGGACGCACCAAAGACGCTTGGCTACAAAATCGTCTTCTATCGCATGTTACAATGCTTCCAACTGCCGAGGTTGTACAGGTACTTCAGGCCATCGCGGGCACACCAACAGGTGGTGCGATGGCATGCCGTTTTCTGCAAGCAAAATGGTTTGACCTAGAGCATCGTCTGGGTCAGGGTACACTAAGTTTTGCCAAAGTGATATCAGCTATAACGCAATATGGTGCGACGAAATTCGATTACGATGAGGTGAGTAAGATGAGATTATGTGAGACATAAGCAGGAATTGATATGGAAATGACATGGCTAAAATAAAAAATGTTAAATTTTGGCGACCACTTTTAACAACTCAGTATTATAACTGGCTGTTTTTACTCAGTTATTCTATGGCATAAATTGTACAGTAATTCCCTCGTTATTTTTATCAATAATTTTGTTCAAAAGATTAGGTGGCCTTCTTTTCGCTAACCAAGAGGTGACTTAGGTTGCGGTTATAGTGAACGCCGAGTCAGACATGCAGGCAGGCAGGCAATGTGAACAAGCGAGATAGATAGCTATCTGCATCTCGTTTTTTCACACAGATTTCAGCCTGCCTGCCTGCCTGCCTGTCTGAATCGCGTTCACTATAATCGCAGCCTTAGAGGTTCTTCCGTTTTTGAATCATACATTTGGTATATTTTGACATTATTATAGGGACTTTAGAATACCAGTTAATGATTTGATTTTAATTTTTTTTTAATATTTTAATAAAACTGGTACTTTATACCATATATTAGAAGGAGCTCTTTCAAACGATTAAAACCATAGTATGATAATATACAAATCTGCAATCCCAAATGAACCTTACTCCTATATAACATACGAAAAAAAAATTATTGTTAATATATTTACAAAAAATCATGTTTTCACAAAAAAATATACATATAGTTTGAGAAATACTAAGCTTTCATAGTATTTTTACATATTTTGCATGTTATGGTCTAAAAGATATACAATATGTTATACCGCTAAGAAGCTTGAGCTTTGGACGTTGGAACAATATAAAAAACAATTTGGTGATGAAAACGGATAATATCAGATTCAGCTGAGAGCTGAATTTTTAGTTCAAAACTCAGCCAAACTCTAACAGATTCTATTCAGATATTTTGAAAAATATAAAAAAAAACTAAACGTAGCTTTGATTATTATAAATGATTTCTTATCAAAATTCCATGCGAGGTTTAAGTTTGGACACCTCAATATTGAAAACGATTTTAGTCCCATTTACTTCCAAAATAAAATTGAACGACCATCTAGAGGCTGTGTTGCCAGAAGTGTGATTTACGGGTCTCTTCGACTTAAAAGGAAAAACGGGTAAAACATGCTTGAAATCCGGGAAAGTGAGGTTGGACACGTTTTTATGTGAAAAATGTTAGTTTTCAAAAAGTCAATCAAATATTTTATGAATTTTACTTTTCATATATTTCCATGTTTAAATAAATTTTAGAATAATCTGAATCAACCTTAAACCATACTTAATTAGGAATATAGTGAAACGTAAGCTTAAATGTAACTTTGATTGCAATCTGAACTTTAATTTATTTTATAAGGCAAAATATGAAAAATAAACAAGTAAAATAGAAGAGCTTTAATAAGTTCGAATATAGTTCCGAATTCGAGCAATTCAATAAAAATTAAATGTTAGCAACAATACAGACGCCTAATTTATGATATTCTATTCAAGCAGCTTTTTCCTCAATAACGATATATTCAGTCTCAATAATGATATAAAAGATCATCATCTGAATGCTTAAAACTTATGATCTGACACTAAAATTTTAAATGAAACTGTCAAAATACGAAGACGGACTTGCACTAATATAACTACCGAGATAAACATTATTACTATTCAACAACATCGCTGCTTAACTTTTAAAGCTATAAAACATAACTAATTTAAATAAAAACTAATTATAAAATAGATTTTAGAAAAAAATTACTGCTAAGCTATAATTAAAAAATTAATTCAAAATACTTATAGAACACCTACAACATCAATTTATAGCATATTCCGATGAAAAAACCCAAAAAAATTTTGGAACTGCATTTTTCGGACAATTGACATTTGAGTAATGCATAAAAAATAATTTTGGTAAAAAATTTTTAGTTTTGAAAAAAATTAAAATTCGATCAATTTATAAGCTCTTTTTAAATTAAATTTCAAATCGATTAAAAAACGGATTTTTGCACAAAAATTTTATTTCTGTTTTAAAAGGTTGGAAACCCCTGTAGTAAAATCACAATTTTTAGAAGTGGTTTGCACAATTTCAGCCAAAACCTGATTAAATGACATCTGAATCGATAAAATCGGTCTATTGGTCTGGGAGGAGTTAAAGTCACAAAAAAAACCTTAGCCTATTAATTATATAGAAAGATACGCAGGATGATTAAAACAGATAAGTGGCTATAACTTTTTATTGGTTGGAGCTATAATAAAATGTTCTTCAAATATATTGTTCTTGAAGCTTGTTGAAGATTTTAAAAATATAAAAACAACATTTTAAAAAAATTAAATTTCGTGCAAAAAATCATAAAGTGTAGCCTTGTTTTTTTCGATGACGCATAGTATTTATTAATTTTTTTGCCATACAAACACAAATTCGCCTTAAAAAACTCAATATAATAAAAGAAAATCAAAAATGCAAATTTGAATTTTTTTTTATTTTTACAACAAAAACAATTTTTATACCATTTTTTGAGAAAACATTCAATTAAGTGGACTCTTTTTAAAGGCAATGATTAAAATATAATTAATAAAGTAACGGTAAAAATGTTAAAAGTTTTTTAAGTCAATTAATTGCATTTAAATACAAAAAACAAATAAATTAAATTTTTTATAAACTGACAGAGATATTCGCTTCCAAATATAAAACGTTATATTTCAGAAAGTTTTTTTCTCTGTATTGGCGTTGTGTAAAAATACACGTTAAACAACTACAGGCAATATTAAGAAAGTTTATTAAAAATACATCTGGTAAGATAATTACTGTAAATGTCAACACATTTCAAAGAAAATTCAACACAAATTAAGAAAAACAAAACAAATTTTGAAAATCGTTAAAATTTGACTGAGTTGTTTGCTCGGAAAGTGGAACTTTTGATTTTGGAACTGCATATTTCGGACAATTGACATTTGAGAAATGCATAAAAGATAATTTTGGTTAAAAATTTTTAGTTTTGAAAAAAATTAAAATTCGATCAATTTATAAGCTCTTCTGAATCTAATCGAATCGATTAAATAGCGGGTTTTGCACAAACATTTTTGCACAATTTCAGCCAAAACCTGATTAAATGACATCTGAACCGATAAAATAGGTCTATTGGTCGGGGAGGAGCTGAAGTCACAAAAAAAACCTTAGCCTATTAATTATATAGATGTTCCACATGTTTAAATATTTTTAAAAATAGAGATACAATAGAGTATAATAGAACAATAGAGATGTACAATAGAGTTGGCCGGTCTCAATGAAACAAAAAAAAAAAAGAAGTGCCCCCTTTTTTTAAAGATGATCTCGGGACAACTCAAACAAAGAGATTGCTTTAATTTTCAATTTATGTCCGATCATAGGAAATTATATATAGTTAATATGGGTTTAATTATTACAATATATTCCTCTGAAAACTTTTTGAACTTCCGAAGAAATGAAAGAACTTTTAAGAAGTTTTAGTTTGTGAGGAAAGAATTTGAATTTACATGAGACTAAATCGAGGTAACAAGGTGTTTCATTCGAATATGACATCAATAAGTGTAGGCTTTTTTAACGATACATCATCTCCTAAGATTTTACGGACATCGGCTTTAACCTTGAATTTAGCAGATACAAAAACCTACGTTAACCTTAGAATTTCGTCCTCTATCACACGTATGACACCTAGGAACCTTTCCTTGTAAGTCCAAAGATCCATGGGTTTTTAAGGACATTCTTTTTGACACCTGCATATAAGTTTTTAACATTAAAAAAAAATCAATAGAAAATATTACTTGTCAAAATAGTAATTTATTATTTCATTAATATAAAAACATGGAATAGATAATAAACAAAATGTTAACTGCAAATCAAATATGCTCTGAACTTGCATTTCAATGCATTGTCTTTATAATTAAACTCCCAATTGTTTAAGTTCATTCGTCCATTCTCACTGGTGGACGATGTTGGCGCATCTTGTGCAAAGCTTAACAACGCTTGGCTGGCTTGCGTCCCTTGCAGGGCTTGCCTAGTTTGTATGGCTTGCCTCGAATGCATGGCTTGCCTGGATTGCTAGGCTTGCCTGGATGGCATGGCTGGCCTTTGCACGTCTTACATGGTGGGCAATTCTGGCCTGGCTTGCAAGTCGGGCAAGTTGGGCAAGTCGGGCATTGCGTGCAAGTCGGGCATGGCTGGCAAGTCGGACATGGTGAGCAAGTCGGACATGGTGGGCAAGTCGGACATGGAGTGCAAGTCGGACATGGCTTGTTAGTTGGACATGGCTTACATCCTTTGCTTGGCTTGCATATCTGGTATATCCTGCACATCATGCACTTGCATGGTGGAACAGTTTTAGTCGATTTTGGTGTTGTTGTCGTAGTTGATGTTGTTGTCGTAGTTGATGTTGTTGATGTACTTCTTGTCGTTGTTGGTGCAATTGTTGTAGTTATATCTGTTGGTGTTACTTGAACGATTATCTGCAACAGCAATGTAGCCAAGATGGCAGAAACACTGAATACGTTGAGTTTCATTTTGAGAATTTGTTGTATTCGATAAGCGACTTCTTTATAAATTGAAAACTGAGTTATGATGCTGTTGTAGAGTTTCTGCTCGACTATTTATACGCGATTCTGGTACTCGTATGATGAAAATTGCTGTTGGCTTTATTAACTTATACAAATAGAAATGTGTATTTGTTTAGACAATTTCAATTTTTGTTGATTTTTGTTTTTAATTATTTTCAGTGATGCCATATAAATTTGAGTTTGTAATTATTTTAACAGCTGCTGTTAAAAATGCCAGTTCGAAATGCTTTTATCAAAACACTGATTGAACTCTAGTTGTGTGACAAAATTATTGCTGAAAAATGCTGTTTTTATGTTATGAATTTCGATGAAATAAAGTTTATTGGACTATATTCTGTAAGGAGCCATATCTAGTTGAACTCAATATTTTACAAAAATAGCAGATTTAATATTGTTAAATTGTATTAAAATTAAAATGTTTGAAGTAAACAATATTTATTTCAAAGTTTATTTCGTGCAGTAATTGATTAAGTACCGTTCATAAAGATAATTATAACTAAATTATCAAGTATCGTAGATACATATTATCTTACTATATATATGTATTAAACACCTTACTTAAATATAAGGTCAATAGAATAAAAAGGTTCAAGGCTACTTAACGTATAAGATGAAAAAAGGAATTGAACTCTACAAACTGAGTTCAATCAAGTCAAAATTTAGAATTAACTTTTTTCAAAACACTTGTTTAAATAATCTCCGACTCAAACTCAGAGTGAATAACATATTTAACACAAACATGAAATAATAATTTCAAAAATTAAAGCAAGTGTTAAAACAAATTAAGATTTAAAGCAAATTAAGGCAATCATATTTTGCAACGTAGGTACTTAAACGAGTATAAATAGTCGAGCAAAAAGCTTACAATAACATCACAACTCAATTGTTAATTCTCAGTAAAGAACACGTTTATAATTCGCAACTGAGTTTCAAGATGAAATTCAATCTATTCGGCGTTTCTGCCATTTTGGCCGTATTGCTGCTTCAAGTCTTCGTGGAAGTTACATCAAACTCTGATGCAAGCGCAACAACAACGATAACTACAAAAACGACGAAGGCTACCACAGTAGGAACACCAACACCTACACCTACATCAACACATACAACAACACCAAAATCAACTCCAACAACTTCTACAACTGTTGCAACAACCAAGAAGCCACGTAAGTGCTATAACCGTTGCAAGTGTGACAAAAAATCCAAAATATGCAAGTGCAAGAAAATATGCAAAAAACGACGACCTTGCAAGGGAGTTAAGCCATGCAGAGGATGTGGTTCATGCAAGGCTACGATTAAGCGCCTTATAGAGCAACTGTTGAAAAATATAAATGGAGTGTAGTCAGCTAGCTATATTAGAAGAAATTTCATACCAGCGACAGTTATGCTTTCTTGTCAGCGAACATTTTTTTACTTTTTTGTTCAATAGATTTATATAAAAAAACACATTCAATTTATTTTTTTAATAAAATGTTAAAAACGAGTATTTAATAAACATTTGTAGAAATCGGTGTAAATTATGTTGTTTTTATTTTTTGTATAGTTTGTATTGTATTGTTATATTAGGTGTATTCTCGCTGTCTTGCAAAACCCTTGGACACTACAACAAAATACAAGCGATAAAAGTTTCGAAATTCATGCAATTTGTGCAACACTTGCACCCATGTTTTGGGACATTTTCTCTTTATCAATAATACCTTTGTTAGTCTTAAAAACATTGCAATAATAAAAAACCGTTAAAATATTTGCATATTATTTGTATTTGGAAGCAAATTATAATATATAGTATAATATAATAAAGTGAAGATATTTTCATTTTAGTTATTCAATATTTCAGTACAAATAACGTTTTTTGTTTCATTACCAGGCATTACCAGGAATAAGAAAAGTCTCATTTTCTGCTGTACCGACTCGTTAACTGTAATCTACTGCTACGTTTTTCAAAGTTTTTATTAAATATTTATTGCACTCCACGCGTAAAGTGTAGCGGGAAAATTTATTTTGTCACGAAATTTGTTTCAGTACCATGAGTCGATTAAGCCATGTCCGTCTGTCTGTCTGTTCATTCCTTTGTCCACACGATTACAGCGTCTCTTTTCTGCAAATCTCTTTAAAGTCAATAATGAAATAATTTCCATGATTTGAGACTTGTCACAATGCTTTAATTTGAAACATATTCCCTGAAATTGAAATTCAACAACATTTTGTGAATACTTCCATGAAAAGTGACGTCACCAAAATATATTCATAATTTACACAAAAATTAATGTGTTGAATTGAAAGTTCATACATTAGTCTTCTTTTCTTGATAAATAAAACGTACTCTGAGTTTGAAATAAAAAAAATTGGAAAAAAATACGCATCCGCCCCTACAAAGTGACGTCATCAAATTAATATAACCTAAATTAATTTGAATAAACTTCAACTGGAGTATTTTCACTTCGGACAAGTCGAAGATAATTTTTAATGGTTTTATTTTTCATTTGCTTTTATTCATCATTAAAGTGAGTATCTCAGAATTTCAATCATGATTTTAAGAAGATACTTTGTAAATTTGTTAAAACTTTTACACATGTATATAAAAACCGCAATAATTAGTACCTAGCTGTTTAATTCTTATATATTGGTGTATTCTATATTAAAATAATATTACTGAAATACAATAAATGAGTGTAAATACAAAATTACACACCGGTATCCGGCCGAATAATAAATTTTTGTCGGATATCCGTTGCATCTCTAATAATAATAACACACCTTCATAATTAATTTGAGGTCGATAGTTAAAAGCATGATAGAATAATAAGGTAGGCTCATATTAATATGGCTGCTCAAATGTGTAGTTTTACACAAACAATGCTGTGAGGTGCTATAAACGTCAAACGAAAAGGCAACAACAACAATTAGAACAACTCAAATTCGAACAGCTGATTTTGACATCTAGCTCACTTCCTCTCCAATATGCGCCTACCTTGTTATTCTATCAAGGTTAAAAGGTTGTCGTGTAAGGAAATCATTTTCAGGCATAATTTGCTTACAATTTTCTCTTTGAGTCGCTGCTCTTGCTCTCCTAGCACGGAGCATCGCTCTTGCATTTTTTATTGACCTTGTCAAACTTGTTTTACGTCAAGGCATTTATTTGTAATATAAGGGAAATACGAACACTTAATTTTTCAAACTTTTAATTTATCTTTAATCTATAAAAAATATATCATCACACTTCTGAATGCCACTTGTGAAATATCAAAATATTTGTCTTTCTCATTTGTAATTAATAAAGAAACAGTTTCGAATTAAACAGAATTCCGTTTAAGTTGTAATCTCTTCTACTTTTTCTCTTTGGTCCGTTTGTTTTGTTCATTTTGCACGTATTTTTATTGATCTTCCAAAAATTAGAAAATAAATGAATAGCACTCAATTATGGACTACTTATCGATGCCAAAACAAAGAAAAAGTTAAATAATAAGTATGATTAAATGAGCAAGCAAAAAGAAACAAGCAAAATTTCAAATTTTTTCGATCATTTTGTTAAGTTTGACAGGTTGAGTTCATTACGACTTAGTTGAAAAGAAGGCGAAGCAAATGCACTGTCCATTGGTGCCACTTTCGTCTCTGCCAGATATATAGTTTGTGAGCTACAGTCAGTTTAACTACTAATTTTAAATTAAAATTAAGACCCCGATTTTTACAAAATCATATGGTTACTATATTTCACGCTGAGCACATGTTCTTTCCTCTCGTCTCTGTCTGATATTTAGTTTGCGAGCTACACTTTCGTCTCTCTTCGATGTATAATTTGCGAACTACACTCGCTAGTGCTAGTGGGATGTGGAATCCAAATTAATTTGCACTAAAAACAAAAATGAAAATTTTACGCCATCTATTGGGTAAAAGCATAAAAAGAAATATGATCCAATTAATTTTTTTCATAAGAGTTAAATCTAACCGGATCACAGACCCATTTCGTTAAATTTGACAGATTGAGTTCATTGACTGAGTTGAAAAGAGGTTCATGAACACTGGTTTCAAAATAGTATACTACAACAGTAGTGCATACACAAACCCAATGCGAACTAATGCTTACAATGCTGCCAAAGCGAACCAATCAGTTCGTGCAAAACCAAAGCATACAAGCATAAACAATGAAAGAAAAACAAGAAAACAGCAGGCACATAAGCAGCTGATGATTGATTTTCTCATATAAAAGCATGCTTTTTTCTTCTTATATTTTACTTTTTTGTGACTTTAATATAATAGTGGAAAAATCCAAAATTACATATTCATTCAGTGCAGGATATATCTGATATTTGAGTATATATATTATCTTTGCACGAAGAGTATTAAAGGCTGTAGGTATACCCTAAAGTATTCGCAAAAAACGTTGCCTAATGACCGTGAAAAAATCTGTTAAAACGACCCCATACAAACCGCGCTGTAAGACGTAATTCTACGTCAAAATTGGAAAACTACAATAAAAACATGTGTAAAGAAGTTGCATGCCGCGAAACAAATATGCACACATTGTTTTGCAGCAACAACAGCACACATTTATGGGGATTTACTGACTACTTTCAGCAAGCTTTTTTTAACTTGTATTTCCATCCAGGGCTGCCGTTTTGGTAAAATATTACCAAATTTGGTAAAAAGATTTTGACTTGGTAAAATGGTAAATTTTTGTTTGGTTTGGTAAAATTAATATTAATGAAAATTTAAAATAAGTTACATATCAAAAATGATTTAATAAAAATTATATCAATCATGCTCATTGTGCAGCGCTATCCTAATGAATGAAAATAATCTTTCAAATAAAGACGAACGCATCAAGTGAAACATGAATGAACGCAAAGCAAAATGTCAATAATTTGAATTTGTCAGTTGCTAAGATCGTCGGCCTAGAAAATAAATTGATGGATCGCTAAGCTAAAACATAGCTCACTTAGGTACACTGTCACAACTGTCACTACGCTGAATGTGGCAAGTAACTGTTTTGCTTTGACTGCCATTTTTGACAGCAGTCAGTTCCCTTCTCAAGAGTAAATAAGCAGCTGTCAATGCTACCTGTATTTTTGTATCATGGCTAAGATGGATAAGTATGTTTTTATTTTTAATAAATTGATTTACTTAAAATTTATATTCTAAGGGATTATGTTATTTCTGTTAAGATTTGTTATTAGAAAGAAAGAGAAAATGTATAAATGTATTGTTTCTTTAACTTAAAAATAAAATTTTTTGTGTTTGGTAAATTCTTTTTCATTTTGGTAAATTTTTGGATGAAATTTGGTAGAATAAAATGTTTGACAGTGGCAGCCCTGTTTCCATCATGTCAAAGAGCGCCAACTGCTTTTGGTTACTCTGCGAAAAAGTGTAGAGAGCGAGAGCGAGATAAAAAAAAAGTTGAAACTCTCGTAACACAACCGCGTGAAAAGCAAACGACCAAGCAATGCTTAGCATCGGTGGTAATTTTCTAAAAAACTTAACAATTTAATAAAATATATTTATTGTTTAATTTTCTTAAATAAATTCCGCTTAAGACATTCTGTACCACAAATATGATATTTTAAAATTTTTTTCATAAAAATCGGCCCAGTAGTTTTGGATTCCACTTTACACTTCATTTTTCCACTTCAATTTTATATAATAGTATAGATATGAGAGCATCAGCAACTTTCAACAGTTGCAAAACTATTACCTTTGTCAGCGTTTTCTAAGTATGATCACAAAATACTTACTTAATGCAAACCTTTTCAAGTAATATTTTACATCACTTGCTTTTTGTGTTTTACGCAATAGTTATACAAAGCAACTTGGAAATTTATTACCTAGGCAAGTGTTTTTCAAGCGTGCTTGGATAAGGCTTGCTTTTTGTATTGAATGTTAGCACTATTTCTAAATGGCTAATTGGGTTGGCTTGAAAGAAAAAGTACTCACAATCAGTTATAATTGACTACTAAATGCGTTTTTTTATAGCATATTTGTAGCTTTAGTAACAAACTTATGTTATTTGTATTGTGTTTTGGCTTAACACTTAACACTTGCTACCTCACGTTAACACCCTTTTAAAAGAAAAAACAAAATCCTTTTTAAAATAGTTATGTATTTATTATGTCTTTAATATGAATACATGGAATAGATAATAAAAAAAATGTTAGCTGCAAATTAAATATGCTCTGAACTTGCATTTCAATGTATTTTCTTTATGATTTAACTGCTAATTGTTTAAGTTTATTCGTCCATTCTTACTGGTGAACGATGTTGGCGCATCTTGTGCAAAGCTTAACAACGCTTGGCTGGCCTGCGTCCCTTGCAGGGCTTGCCTAGTTTGTATGGCTTGCCTCGAATGCATGGCTTGCCTGGGTTGCTGGGCTTGCCTGGATGGCATGGCTGGCCTTTGCACGTCTTACATGGTGGGCAATTCTGGCCTGGCTTGCAAGTCGGGCAAGTTGGGCAAGTCGGGCATTGTGTGCAAGTCGGGCATGGCTGGCAAGTCGGACATGGTGCGCAAGTCGGACATGGTGGGCAAGTCGGACATGGAGTGCAAGTTGGACATGGCTTGCTAGTTGGACATGGCTTACATCCTTTGCTTGGCTTGCATATCTGGTATATCCTGCACATCATGCACTTGCATGGTGGAACAGTTTTAGTCGATTTTGGTGTTGTTGTCGTAGTTGATGTTGTTGTCGTAGTTGATGTTGTTGATGTACTTCTTGTCGTTGTTGGTGCAGTTGTTGTAGTTATATCTGTTGGTGTTACTTGAACGATTATCTGCAACAGCAATATAGCCAAGATGGCAGAAACACTGAAGACGTTGACTTTCATCTTGAGAATTTGTTGTAAACGATAAACGACTTCTTTATAAATTGAAAACTGAGTTGTGATGCTGTTGTAGAGTTTTTGCTCGACTATTTATACTCAATCCGGGTAGAATGCAGATGGTTGTTGAATTCATTTGTTTAAACAAATTGAAGTCTGTATTTGTAAAGACATTTCAATTTTTGTTGATTTTATTTCTTATTTTAAGTGATGTCACATAAATTTGAGTTTGCGATTATTTAAACAGTTGCTTTAAAAAAAGTAAACTCAGAATGTTTTTATTAAAAGTTCAATGATTGAACTTTGGCTGTGTGGCAAAACTTTTGCTTAAACTTGATTTTTTTAATACTATTGACCTGTAAGTAATTCAATGAACTGTAAAGAAATAAATGAAGTTGAACACACTGTTCTATAAGGGACAATATCTTGTTAAACTCTTGGTTTTTATTATTATTAAAGTCAATATTTCAATAATATTTTATAAAAATTATATCAAATTCTATCGATTAAAGTTGTGCGTTATTGAAATAAGCACGTGTTCCAAGCAGGATTGCCACAGCCTAAAATATACTTTTACCAAAATTCCAAAAAAAAAATTTCATAGTAAAGCCTAGTACTCTGTTCAATTTCATGTGAAATTTCACTCGAATCTATATACAAACACTGATAGCTGTTCGTCAAAGTACGACACTGAGGGAAAAATGTGTTAAAATGAAATGAAATTGTGTTCATATCTAACGAATTTGTTTTTGAAATAGAACTTAAAACAAATTCATTAAAATTTAACACAACTGTTTTTAAAGTCAAATTCAAAATAAAAGTTATTGTTTTTAAAACAAGGTTTTTGTTATGAAAAATAAATTTAAAACAAAAATTTTAAAATTCAAAACAAATATTTAAAAGCATATTTTTTTCGATGTAATTTTTTTATCTTTTCCGAGTCTTACGCACCAGATTCACAACCAGCTACAACCCCTGGGATCTTCCGAATACCAAATGTCAACACCATTCAATGAAGTTTTCATTTGAATATTTTAATATTTAATAAGTTAATTTTTAATTTATCATATGTTCGATATTTGTCAAACCAATTCAAAAAATTCAAAAATTGTCATTGAATTCAAATATTTGTTTGTTTTTTCAAAGAAATAAAAAGAGAAAAAAAGGCGTATATAGGTAGGTGAAAATTAAACATCTACCTTTTTCAATTTTTAAATTTAAAGTTTTATATTTTTTTTTTTTTTGTAGAAACGCAAAGACTTTTAATTTCTATTTTAATATTATTTGTTTAATTTTAAAGTATGTTTTTTTTCTCAGTGTACTCTGTTTCGCTATGAAAAATACTCAACTGTAAGCTAATAATCGTATTGTCTAACAACATTTCCTTGAATTTTGGCGCATCTTAAGATAGCCAAAAGCCGAAGAAATAGATAGCGGTCCAAAGACAACACAACATTTCTTGTCGGCACAAATTGTTACCTACAGTTTCAGCAAAGCTGCTCCGTTTAATCCCATTTAATTTATCATGTGAAGCTCGACCAAAGTCCTTTCAAGAGCTGAAATGGCAAATTTTTTTTTTTTTATTCTCAAGCACCGTGGCAGATTTTATAAGTTTTCATTATAGAGTATATCTTTGGTTTTGCTTTCCTTTTCTTCAGTTTGCTACTGGCACATTTATGCTGGCTTCTGGACATATCCACTGTTTGCTCTGAATAAGCAGCTCTATTTAATCTACTTTTTGTAGTTATCTTGAAATCGCCATAGTTTTATTTATTAGGCTCTGACACTCAAAGTCATGGGTCTGTCGAACTTTTCACCTTCATTTCATTTGAAGAAGGTTTCTACCAAAGAAAGAGGTATTTCCTTTTTTCGCCTTGATGTCGTAGAGGCACGTTATCGATAGGAAGCAATTTTTTTTAAACGACAGATCGACTGAATTGTTTTCGTAAATCGGAAAAGTTTTCAGTTCTATGGCAGCGTTCTTGTATTAGCTTATCTAACCTAACCTTGCGTTCTTTCTATACATTTTTCAATGCAACAGCTATTCTTTCCGGATAGGCTACTGTCCTAGAGCAGTAGCAGCTCTTTGAAGCACTAATTTATGGTTACCATTGTTTCTAAAATATGGCTCCGTGGTTACCTGAATTCCCGTATCGCTTGTTCCACGGACTAACGGTTGAATTACCATTCGCGGACAACTTATCATTTAAAATTGAACGTCTTTCCTGCGGAGCCTCTCGGTCATATGATTCTTAGTTGATTCTTGATTACATTATATTTTGATATAATTTGCTTTAGATAAAAATGTAAGTGAAATATGCGCATTGTGCTACATTGCTACCTGAGCGCTCAATCATACGGAATCCCAACAAAATCTTCGCTTATATGTAATCGAAAAAGTTATCCAGAAAATTTTGTTCATCGTTTGCTCTCTCGCTTAGAGAACTCATTATTTTTATTCAGGTATGTCATTGGAGGTAATCAAAAGCGCTGTCACTTGAAAGGTGACTAACTTATTTCACGATATTAATACATGAATAAAAACTTTCAATTTGATAGGAAACGCATTGCCATGAGTTTATTAAAGATCAAATTAAAATTCTTGCATAAGCATTTATGTAATGGATTTTAGAATCAAATAAAAAATAAGGTTTAAAAAAAAAAAAATCAATCGAGGTTTAAAAAACAAAAAGTGATTTCAAAAAGTTCGTGCATGTCAACTTCATAAACAAAGAATACGGTTTACGATATACGAAATCTTATGAAGTAACATAAAGTAATTTTTATTAATTTTATACAACAGTATATATAAATAAACGATTATTTAAGTTTCAACTAATTTAAAACATGTGCCTATTTCTGTTTCTGCGAGAAATATGCTATTTCTAACCGGTGTTTAGAAATTAAAATTCTTCTTCTTAAAAGCAGTTTTTTTGTTATTGTGACGATTTTGAAAAAAACGACTGACATAACCAAAAATATGAGTTTTGACGGCCTTCGTAACTCCCAAGTTTTAATAATTAAATAAATATTTTCAGTGTCAATGCCTGATGAATCTGAATCTGAATTTTCTGTAACCCTCGCAACCGCGAGCCTTTTCATGATGATGATGCGTCAGCTTTTTCATAGCAGGAATACTTCTTCTTGTTAGCCGAAGTTTTTTTCGTAGCAAACAAGTTCGATAACATTGAAAAAAGATCGATAGTTTTAATACGTTTTTGCAAGTATATATGTACTACCTAAGTAATAGTACATGCCGAGATTAGATCGAGCAAATTTTCATACAAAAATGTTTGTCTTATCATTGAAAAAATTTATCAAAATTAAACTTAATTTCATATTTTCACATCGAAAAAAAAAACAAAAATTACCAGTTTTGGTAAATTTTTCAAATTCTGGCAACGCTGGTTTCAAGTGTCTTAGTCTCCTTAATTAATGTTAAAGTCAACATTAACATTAATAGAAGGCCTCAGTAGTCAAGAGGTAAGCGTGCTTGACTGTCAATTCAGAGGTTACGGGTTCGAATCTCGAACAGGCCATTGTCCTACGCTTTAACCTTTCTTTAATTCTTGTTATTCTTTCCTCATTTCCAATCAACTGAAATTAAAAATTCATCAATAAAAACGACTTTGGAAGTTGTAGTTGGTAGTAGAGATGTTTGTGGAATGAGATTGCCTTAATAACTCGAATTGACTCAGGTAAAGGTATAACACTTGCCTCAGATTCAAATTAGCAAGTTATATCTATCACTCCATTTCCGAACCAAGGCAGACTTGACTGAAAATGTTTGACACCTAAAATCCTTGGTTCAAACCTAAAAAAAGCTGAAAATATATTTGAGTCGACAAAGAATAACAGCTTTATTTCAGGAGACCATTTTTAATATTAAAATATCTACCTAATATCAGTCTTCCTTGATCCAAACACCCAAACAGGGAGCAGAATCCGTTCTGTTGTGTTGGTAAGAATCTCTTCAAGTATCACGTCAAAATAACCTCATTCCGCAAATCTCAAGATTCTTGTAAGAACTATGACAGATTTGCACTAAACTAATATTTTCAGAACTATCACCGAAGAAATCGAAGTTCCCTTTTAACAGTAGGAAAAATGATTTAAGGATGATGACCGGAATTACAACTGCATATTGTAAACTAAAGAAACATTTTCAAAAATGAATCTCTCAATTAAATCACTATGTAGACTATGCCTTGAGAATGCGGAAACTTCCAGACATATTTTCAGGAAGAGAAATCTCGGTAGCGTATTAGTTACAAACACTATATTTTCAGAAAAAAACTAAAGCAATTGAACTGATTTAAAGAAATAGGTATGACAAAATAGGCATCACAAGAAGCCGTTGTATCAGAGCGGTATTAGCTCGCCGAAAAAATATATCTATCGATCTAACTAACAATACGGCTCTTAACATCTTTACCCTAACTAATATTTCGAATGTCCTACTAGATCTATTTGCTATTTACAGCTCTACTGATATTACTGATATTACAGCTCTACTGTTAACTAGTACATCTACTACCTCTTAGAACAGGCCTGCGTCCTTGTAAGTCTAGAGCATATCACTAAAGGTATTCAAAATTTATATCTTGTTTAAATTTTGTGTCAAAAACACAAACAGTTCAAGGCTAAATTTATAAAGTTAAGAAGGAATTGAACTTCACACACTGAGTTGAATAAATGTTTACATAAACACCAAGTCGAGTTGACTTTTTTCAAAACACTTGTTAAAATAATCACCGACTCAAATTCAGAGCGAATAACATATAATAAAAGCGAATCTGAAAATAATATAAAAAAAAAAAAATCTGATATAAAAAACAAATCAGATTAAAAGCAAATAAAGTCAATAATACTTACTTGTTGTAACGTAGTGAATCGAGTATAAATAGTCGAGCAAAAAGCTTGCAATAACATCACAACTCAATTCTCAGTTCTCAGTAAAGAATATATTTATAATTCGCAACAGAATTTCAAGATGAAATTCAACCTTTTCAGTGTTTTTGCCATTTTGGCTATATTGCTGCTTCAAGTCTTCGTTCAAGTGTCACTACATACAGTTACAAATGCAACACAAGCTGTTACTACAGCAAAACCAACAACTAAATCGCTTTTAACTACAACAACTTCAAAACCAACCACAAAAACAACAACAAAATCGCCATCAACTACGACAACTCCAAAAACAACCACAAAATATCCATCAACTACGACAACTCCAAAAACAACGACAAAATATCCATCAACTACGACAACTCCAAAAACAACGACAAAATATCCATCAACTACGACAACTCCAAAAACAACGACAAAATATCCATCAACTACGACAACTCCAAAAACAACGACAAAATATCCATCAACTACGACAAGTCCAAAAACAACCACAAAATATCCATCAACTACGACAACTCCAAAAACAACGACAAAATATCCATCAACTACGACAACTCCAAAAACAACGACAAAATATCCATCAACTACGACAACTCCAAAAACAACCACAAAATATCCATCAACTACGACAACTCCAAAAACAACCACAAAATATCCATCAACTACGACAACTTCAAAAACAACGACAAAATATCCATCAACTACGACAACTCCAAAAACAACGACAAAATATCCATCAACTACGACAACTCCAAAAACAACGACAAAATATCCATCAACTACGACAACTCCAAAAACAACGACAAAATATCCATCAACTACGACAACTCCAAAAACAACAACAAAATATCCATCAACTACGACAAGTCCAAAAACAACCACAAAATATCCATCAACTACGACAACTCCAAAAACAACGACAAAATATCCATCAACTACGACAACTCCAAAAACAACGACAAAATATCCATCAACTACGACAACTCCAAAAACAACGACAAAATATCCATCAACTACGACAACTCCAAAAACAACGACAAAATATCCATCAACTACGACAACTTCAAAAACAACCACAAAATATCCATCAACTACGACAACTCCAAAAACAACGACAAAATATCCATCAACTACGACAACTCCAAAAACAACGACAAAATATCCATCAACTACGACAACTCCAAAAACAACGACAAAATATCCATCAACTACGACAACTCCAAAAACAACGACAAAATATCCATCAACTACGACAACTCCAAAAACAACCACAAAATATCCATCAACTACGACAACTTCAAAAACAACAACAAAATATCCATCAACTACGACAACTCCAAAAACAACGACAAAATATCCATCAACTACGACAACTCCAAAAACAACGACAAAATATCCATCAACTACGACAACTCCAAAAACAACGACAAAATATCCATCAACTACGACAACTCCAAAAACAACCACAAAATATCCATCAACTACGACAACTCCAAAAACAACCACAAAATATCCATCAACTACGACAACTTCAAAAACAACCACAAAATATCCATCAACTACGACAACTCCAAAAACAACGACAAAATATCCATCAACTACGACAACTTCAAAAACAACCACAAAATATCCATCAACTACGACAACTCCAAAAACAACGACAAAATATCCATCAACTACGACAACTCCAAAAACAACGACAAAATATCCATCAACTACGACAAGTCCAAAAACAACCACAAAATATCCATCAACTACGACAACTCCAAAAACAACGACAAAATATCCATCAACTACGACAACTCCAAAAACAACCACAAAATATCCATCAACTACGACAACTCCAAAAACAACCACAAAATATCCATCAACTACGACAACTTCAAAAACAACCACAAAATATCCATCAACTACGACAACTCCAAAAACAACGACAAAATATCCATCAACTACGACAACTCCAAAAACAACCACAAAAACAACAACAAAATCAACATCTACGACAACTACAACCATTGCACCTTGCAAGACACGAAATCCATGCAAGCCCGGAAAGTATTGCAAGTCCTGCAAGTTCTGTAAATCATGCAAATCTTGCAAATGCAAAAATCCATGTTATCGCATGCATTGCCGACAATGCAAGTCCTGCGAAATAAGCAAACTACTCAAGAAATGCAAAATATGCTTAGCAGGCAAGCCATGCAAGGTATGCGTTCCATGCAAGTGGGCGATCCATTCAGGATTTGCAAAAGGACTAGTAAAAAATACAGCTGGATCTATTCAGATAGATTAAAGTAAATCGGCACAATCGAAGAAAATGCATTATTGACAGCTAATATTTTTATTGATTTAAACTTTATGGGTTGTTTTTCAACGAGACGACACAAACGATATTATCTCAAAAAACTACATAAATATTTTTTTAAAATGATTTAATAATAGTTACAATTTTTGTGTAATAAGAAGCATTTAATAAAATTTATAATTTTTATAAAATTGTTTATTTATTCATTTTATTTTGTATTGTTTATGGCTTTGAATCAGAGTTATAAAGTTATATTAACTACAAAATTGTTTTAGTTCTTCAATTAGGTTTTCACTTCTTACTTACTTACTTAGATGGCGCTTACCAACGGTTGGGTCGGTTTTGGCCTGGTCTAAGAATTTGCGCCAGCCTTTTTTGTTGTGCGCTTGCTGTCGCCAGTTGGAAACTCCAAGCGTTGTCAGGTTATCCAATGCTTTGTTTTTCCAACGGAGATGCGGTCTTCCTCGTCTGCGTTGGCCACCGCTGGGTACCGAATCCAATATCTTTTTCGCTGGAGCTTCGTCGTTCATTCTCTCGACATGACGCTTGACTATATCGATGTCGGCATATAGCTCATACAGCTCGTGGTTCCATCGTATTCGGTACTCGCCATTGACACAGATTGGACCATAGATCTTGCGAAGGATTTTTCTCTCGAATGCTCTTTCGGCTGAAGGTTTTCACTACACCATTTCAAAATTTTGCATTAACAATCTTTTGGAAGTCATGACTTTGGTAAATTTTACAACTGAAGACTTTTGATTCATTCTAGTAGACTTTCCTTTTGCCTTTTGTTGAACACAACTGTTCATAAATTCACATTCACAATTCATATGACATATGTCGAAGAGGTCGATTGATTTTATATAATTGATAATGTCCAGAAATCATTTTGTTTTATAAAATGTATAAATTTTCTAATTTTTCAATTATGTTAAAAGTCATTGTTTCTTTTATCAAATCGTTCCCTGGTGACAAATATTTCCTGGTATTCAAAATGTGAATAACAGCCAGCAGTACAAAAATGTCAACATACTGACTAATTTTAGCTTTTGTCATATAGAAGAAGGAAGAGCCCGACCCATTTATGATGAATGTAACAATTATTGCTCAAGAATACATTCTCTTAATTCTTCGGTCCAAAAATACTTGAAAAAAAATGAAATGGCGTTTCTATGTTTAATATTTTAGGTGGAAAAGTACTGTTTCCTCTGAAACGTAGCTCATTAGTTTTATTGGGAAATCGAATTTTTACGCTTATAAATAAAATACAAATAAATTTATTTTAATAGTTATTCATTATGGCGCCCTCGGTAGTCGAGTGGAAAGCGTGCTTGCCAGCCAACTCAGAGGTCCCGTGTTCAAATTCTTGAATTCTTTCCGCTTTTCTAATCGATTTAAATTATAAATGCATCAATATATACGACTTTGGAAGTAGTAGTTGATGCTTGGAAATTTTTTTAAAATGGATTGCTTGAATAACTTGAATTGACTGAGAAAAAGGCATAACACTTGGCTCAGATTCATATTTGCATGTTAATATTGTGCTCCGCCATGCATAGAATACTCCACACTTGTTTCACTTGATTTGACTTTTTCTTCAACTTATCTATATCCTTCTTTCCGAACCAATTTTTGTCACCTGTCACCGCTGTCGTGCTGCAATGTTCCTCCACAATTACCAAATTGTCTTCTTCTTCAATTTTAGGCAAGCGTTCTTCTATTAATCGATTCCAATGTCTCTTGTTTTACATTTTTTTTAAAAAAAACACATCCTGACGTACACTCAGAAAAAAATACTTTTCTGACTCCGCTAAAAAATTGCTCTTTTTTTCCGATAATAGCAAATTTTTCTTTTTCAAATTAAATTTTCTTCAATTAAAATAAATTTTCACATTTTCGAAGAAATGTTTCTTCACTTGTGGGAAATGGAAATATTTCAATGTCTGTAATAATAATAAGTATTTTTCTCGCACAAAAAATTTCTCATTTATAGAGAAAAATTTATTGAAAATGAAAAATTTTTCCTATATTTTTTTATAAAGAATTTACTATGCGAAGTATTTTCTTTAAAAAAAAAGAAATCTGTTCTCAGAAATAAAAAATTCTTCTCTAAAAACGATATATTTTATGTATTTCTCTTTTTCATATAAGCTTTTTCTCATTTTTAGGAAATTTTTAGTATCACATTTAGAGAAAAACATTCTCTAGAGCAGGGATCACCAAACTTTTAAGCCAAATTGAATATTCCATAAAGCCCCAAGGGCCAAGACCTAGCTAGGTCATCAGATAAACATACCATTATAATTTTGAAAATTTATTCAAATACAACGAGTTTTGAAAACCGCCCATATTTACATTTTGAGACTGCCTAGTCTGTGTGTATTCATGTATGTATGTATGACGTCGTATTAATACGCGGTGCAAGTTCTACTATGTTTGTAAATCATTTTTGACATTCCATAGCTCGAACACATTGACGACGGCTAACAACATTACGACATCTGTCAATAAGAGTTATAATGAAACACAATTTTAACAATTTCTTTTTGTCAAAATGTTAGTATGAGTAAGAAATTTAACATTTAAGCAGATGTGGGTATGCGTTCTGTGAAAAATAAAAAGTTACAAGCAAAAAACATGTTTTTTTTACCAAAAAGGACCTTCAGGAGAATCAATATTACTTCGGCGGTTTTTCTCCGATTTGAAAAAAAAGTATGCAGAAATCATTTCAATGAGTTCCTCTAACTTTTGAGACCCCGACCGGTGGAATCTAAATTTCGATCCGGTCTACTGTAGGGGTATTTTAACTTTGGCCAAGACGAAGATAATTCCTAGATTTATCATATATTTCTTATTGAGTAAAGTTGGATTGACTAAAAAAATGTTTCACGTAATAAAATACATGTGAAACTTTAATACCGCAACCTTGGACTCCATATCCCATTTATTTCGCAATAGAAGCTCTCGGTGCTTAAAAAATATATTTTAAGTCTCGTTTTTCTTATATAAACTTAGTTACAAATAACATCAATATATATTGCGAAATAAGTTTATCACTGGTATAGAAACCCTTGCTTCAGGACTTCGAATGGAAATTATAGATACGTTATTTAAAAAAAAAAACACAAAAAAAAAAAACAAATTGGCCATTTCAGCCCTTGAAAGGACTTTGACCGAGCTTCTTATGATCAATTGTGTTGTGTGTGTTATTAAATGTTTGCACACAATTGACCGAGAACTGGACCTACATGTTTTATGCCGACTCCGAACGGCTCATGTTCTCAAGAAGCTTTACATGGCATTATTTACTCTCTGAGTTTTGCCATTGTCTGCAGAGAGGTGGTGACCGATCAGAAAATTTTTTCGCCGCGGCTGGGGATCGAACCCGGGCTCCGAGCATGCTAAGCCACACACTTAACCTGCATGCCACGGTCACCGTTATTTATATAGATACGTTATTTAGCGATGTTATTATTAAAAAATGTCAATATTGGTGGAATTTTATAAGATTTTTAATTCCACACAATTTGATCAGATGTAAATGTACTGCTTTGCTTATTTTCCTTTTTTAAAAAAATTTTCCAAAGTGAAATACACAAAAACTTTTCACAGATTCAGGTTAACTTTAAAGTCACAGCTGCATAAATTTCATCAACTTTACCATAATTTGAATAACTAAATTATATAGATTATTGTATTTTTAATTGTTATATAAAACATCTCATTATAATTTTATGTGATTAATGTGTTTGATTTGATTTATTACAATAAATTAAAGTATGGGTCATATGTTGGGCACATCAGAAAAGCTGTCGCAGGCCGTATTGATGATAATCGCGGACCGTAGTTTGGAGACCCCTGCTCTAGAGCAACGTCTGTACCATTTTTCTCTACATATGATGTCTTTTTAATCATATTCCGATAACCTTTTTTCTGAGTGTACAAATTGCAAAAAATAAAATTATTTATATTCACAAAATTTACAACTGCCAAAGCAAATTAAACCGAGTTCCTAACTTGTTTTTAAGTATCAAAATCCACAGTTTCTTACTTACATTTGTTGTTTCACAAACGTAAGTAGAACCTAACCTAAGTAGAACCAAAAACTTTCGTTCAAAATAATAAAGTTCGCATTCTCTAATACTTTACTCGGTCATATATCTTTTTTCTCTCTTTTTTTCTTCAAAGAATTCATGCATTCTTTGAGTCATAAATTCCAAACTTTACTGCTGGGTTGATGCCAAAAAAAAAACAAGTAATGAAAGTCTACAGTCGGTCTAGCGCGACTATGAAATACCCTAAAGCTACTTTTTCAAAATACAATAACAGTATTGGAAATTTAAGTGTGGATGAAGCCCGTATTTTATATGCAATTTTATTTTGATGAAAAATTTACAAAAATTTATAAAAATTTCAAATTTTATTTATGTAGCTCACATACATGTTAATGCCTTTATAGTATTTTTGCTTTTGTAGGTTGTATGGGAGGTGGGAGTGTTCGTGTGCGGATTACATCCAATTTTTGAATATATTTTAGTTTTGGCATAAAATACATACATACACTGAGAAAAAAACACATACCTTGCTCCGGTAAAAAATTTCTCTATTTTTGATAATAGCAATTTTCTCTTTTTCAAATAAAATTTTCTTCAATTAGAATAAATTTTCACATTTTCGTAGAAATATTTCTTTACTTCTAGGAAATGGAAACATTTCAATGTCTCTAATAATGATAAGTATTTTTCTCGCACAAAAAATTTCTCATTTATAGAGAAATTTTATTGAAAATGAAAAACTTTTCTTATATTTTGATAAAAAATTCACTATGAGAAGTATTTTCTTCAATAAAAACAAATATTTTCTCAAAAAAAAAAGTATTTTTCTCTAAAAATGATATATTTTTCTATTTCATGTTAACTTTTTATCATTTTTAGAGAATTTTTAGTATCGCAATTAGAGAATAGCATTCTCTGGAGCAAAGTCTATACCATTTTTCTCTAAATATGATGCCTTTTTTATCATATTCCGAGACACTTTTTTCTGAGTGTACCAAATTTTATCTCTGTAAGTTAAACTTGGGCTTATTTATTGAGTTTTAAATTTTTGGATTGTATGGGAGTGTCCGTGGTTGACTGACATCCATTTTTCAAAACCATCTTTATTTTGATATAAAATACATAAATACCTAATTTTATTATTGTATTTTTGCTCTGTATGAGAGGTAGGCGTGTCCGTTAGCGGGTTCCAAAAATATTCAATAGTGCATATTCTTGAATCCATGTGAACTTCTTCTTATCCTGTGTAGACGGACAACACACACAAGACATGGATAGCTCGACTCAGGAGGTGACCCTGATCAAGCATATATATATACTTTTCTATACCGGACTCGCTTAGTTCTATGCGTTACAAACGTTTGCACAAAGTTAATATACCCTGACCTTTCAGGCTTAGAGTATTAAAAGATAAACTTGAGTAAGTCTTACAGTGGTGCCAATATTTATTCAATTATGTATCTTTGGCGATACGCTATGCAATGTTGTGTTAAGAATATACAGGGTGAGTCGGATAGAGAGGTCAATATAAAAGATGATGAAAAGAATCGATTTTTTACGAAAATAAGCTACTCTGAGTAAAATAAAATGTGTGCAAAATAATTAAAAACTTGGTGTGTTTTGCAGAAAATTGCATTGAAAGAGGAATTTCTTAAAAAAAACATCTTTTTTGGTTTTAAGTGCTGGTAAAGTTTAAGTTGTGACTTTTAAAAAAACTTTGTAAAGCTTGAAAAAAATTTAATTTTGTTTTTTAAAAGAAACTATCAAGTTTTTTTATTTATTTTTTTTTTTTTATTTTAATAAATAAATAAATAAAAAAAAATATAAATTAATAAACTATCAAGTTTGGTAAGTGTTGTAAAGTCATGTTAATTATGTATTAAAAAGTAATGACACATATTTTTGTATGTTCTTCCTCTTGGCTTGACGTTTGCGGACGTCCCCCTCCTAGTCGGGCTAGATCGACTTTAAAATTTCTTTATTTGTTTTGATTTTGATTCTACGAGCATTTTATGTATAGCCTGTTTCAAAAGAGAAGAACATTTCCGCGCAAGTTTGAGAATAAGAACATAATTTTGAGAGTGTTCTTCATTCTGATTGGTGGACATTAAAAATAAAATTTAATATTCTCTGAGCAGCAAAATAAATGAAGAAAAATTATTGTTTATTCCTGAATTTTGTTGTTCATTGCAACTGCGCTGCGAAAGTACTGAATCTTATTTTTCAAAATCAACCAATCAAAATTGAAAACAAATTTTATGTCAGGTAATAATTTGTAAGCCGGAATTTCACTTCACAATTTTTTTCTTAAGAAAATAATTTATTTTTTTTGTATTTTTTTTTTATTTTCTCTCCCAAGCAACACCGTACTTGTGCGATCATTTGTTCTGAATGGTTGCGCATTTAAATATATAGTTCAAAAACAGGATTTAAGGCTTCGGCTGTGATGTCCTGCGACGAAAAACGGGTTTCAAAATAAAATAATAATATTTGTCGGTGGTTTTTGAAGGTTTTGAAATAATTTCGCATCGAAAAAATGAAGCTAAAAAATGTTCTTCTCTTTTGAAACGGGCTATACGAAAGCGTTATACCTACAAGATTATTTTATATCTAGACAT
The DNA here is from genome assembly GCA_958299015.1 of Tetanocera ferruginea. NCBI lineage: Eukaryota > Metazoa > Arthropoda > Insecta > Diptera > Sciomyzidae > Tetanocera > Tetanocera ferruginea. Next base: position 141,956,624 of record OY282642.1, read on the forward strand.
TTTCACTTAAACATTAACTTAAGTTAAATAGCGTTCAAGTCGTTAATCAGTGCTTAAATAAATATCTAATTTATTTCTTATATTTTCAATATTTCAGCTTAAGTCGCTGGTGCATCGTTTCGGGCGTGGACCAGGTATGTCAGTGCTAAATATGACGCTCAGCAGTGTTGCAGCAAATGTTGAATGGGTGGCCAGATCACAAACATCGCTGTATAAATGGATTGAGAGCAATTTACATCAGCATCGATAAGTTTGAAGACCATCCCATCATCATCATCATCATCATTTGGATATGTTTATATGTTCTGTGTGATATACTTAGCTGTATACATATTTCTACAAAAAAAAAAAAAAAAAAAAACCAAAAAACAAAAGCCTACTTTATAGACTTACATATTGTCATAATGATTAATAATTGTGAGACATTTATATCAAAGAAAATTATAATCAATATTTATTTTTATGATCAATTTTATGATTATTTATTATGATAGATACAAGAACTGTTCAAACATTTATTATAATAATTATGATGAAAACTCATATAATTATGAACTCACTCACTCACTCACTTACTCACTCAGTACTCATTCCTCATTTGTAATTTTGTTCCTTACACATGCATACATATACAAACATACTCATAAATATTAAAGATAAAAACGCAACTACAAACATAAAACATACATGCAAACATTATACTTGAAAAAATAATTTTAAATGCAACAAAACATTCATCATATCATCAGGAAAAAAAAAAAAAAAAAAACCAAACAAAAATAATTGTAAAAATGAAAATAGCATAAAAAGAAAAAAAAAATTAGAATACTTTACTTAAAACAAAAATATACAAAATTTATAGAAAGGTGTACAAAAATGCAGCATTACTTGCATACTTTTTGGTGATAAAAAAATACTACTTTTTAACCATCATTTTGTGTATGTATATTTTTCATAATGAATACTATTTCTTCGATTGTTTTTCTAGATATTTAAAATCAATTTTGATCATTATGCATTTGTAATGTTACAAAACAAATACATTGGCACAATCTAACTAAATTTCCTTTAACTAGAACTTAGTTGTATTATAAATAAATCTTGTAGTTATGAACAAAAAATAAATAAAAAAATAAAACAAATAATTGAGGTAATAATTTAATTTTTACTAAATCAAATTGTAATATTTGCAAAATAAAACAAACACTTTTCTAACATTTACATAAAAAACATAACCTACATACAAAAACACACACATATATATATACTCGTGTGTTAATAAGTACATTAAAATATATATATATATACATAGATATATATATATAGCATATATATTTTACACTAATAATAAGTTATATATACATAAAGATAAAAAAAAACATGTATTACAACAGATCAAAATATTTTTTCAAAAACAAAACATGCATGCATGCAAAATACATACACATTTTATATCTATGTATGTATGTATGCAGGCAAGGTATTTGATAAAAATGCTTTATATATAAAAATTAACTTTTAGACATAAGCTTAAGTGTAATAATAATAATAATTTTGAATGAAATACGCATAATTTGACTTATATGAAACAAGAAGAAGAATAAGAAGAAAATTAACAAAACGTACGCATAACATCTAATTAATTCTTTCATGCCAACTAATTTAAAAAAAAAAAAAATTAAAATACTTCCGTAATTATTTAGCAGCAGTTTAACACAGAATACTATAAATAAATGTCAAACATAAATATTTGTTCAAAGCCAGTTAGTTTAAAAAAAGACAAACACGTGACGATATTTTTAATCAAGTTCTAATCTTCTATACAACGACAAAACCTGCCACTGAACTAAAAACTGTTTAATTTATTTTTGTTCGTTTTTGGAACTCGTTACAAAAGCAATTAACAAAAAATAATTTTCGTAGTATTTGGTTTAATTTAAGCTCGAGCTCATTTCATTTTAAGCCAAAAAAATAAAGAAAAACAAAAAATCATAACAAAAGTCAATTCTTATATAAACAATCACTAGCAGACTTTTGTAAAACCAATGCGGAAATATGAGATAATTTTGGTACTGAGTAAAAAAAATGTTGTTTTAACTAAAAAATTAATCACTTCTGAAATGTTAATGTGTGAAAAGAAATTCGTGAATTTTTATTTCTTTGGACATTTTTTTTTTGGACACAACATAAGGCGAATTAAACAGGCAGTAAAACCGATGTAACACTTTAATGAAACGAAGCGAATTCAAAAGTTATTAGAAAAAGTTCGGAAGTTTTAGCTTTATAGAAGCGTTTCGTTAATTATTATTTTCATGCTTTTAGTTCAATTGCAAAAGCGTTGTTCAGATCAAAAATCAGAACAAGAGTAAAACTTATCAAACAATGGTTTGTGTCCTTACTAATAGACCTAACGAAGCAAAAGACCTAAGGAGCAAATCCACAATGGTTTGAGTACGTAATTTTTTGAAGCGAAACTGCTTTAGCCGCGTATAGAGCAATATGGCGAATTGAAACGGGGAGTAAAACCGAACTCAGAGTTTTAAAATCACAGTAAGTTAAGCTCTTTTCCTTCAATTAGCATTGCATTTGCATTGCATTGCTAAATTCAGTTAATTTATTTAAAGTCAAGCCCAAACTTGCCTCGTCTAAATGAATTTTATTTAACATCGTTTCATAATAAGAAAGCTAAATCTACCAAACATCTATAAAACAGCAAACTGCCATTTGTCGTTTCTTTACAAAAAATTGGTAGTGAAAAGAAATGCTTTGCTTCAGTTTTCTTGTCTTTTTATCATAACCAATTCGCCGCAATATGTCAGTTGTCTAGACCTCTTAAGCATAAGTCAAGAATTGCGACGAGAGGGAAAAAAGGTGACGGTACACCCTCAAGTATTCTGGTAATTTTTTGGAACTCAAAAAATTGCTTTCAATTCTTGACTCATAATAAAGGTTACTTTTTCAAATTTTTTGACTTTTTTAGTTACTTAGACTGTATTAAAAAGTAAATCAATTAAAATTCCACTTAAAATTCTTTACTTTTTTGTGTTAAAGTTTCAGTTTTACATAAATTAACAAAAAAGTAAAAAAAAATCTACTCAAAACTTTTACAAAACTTCCATACTTTTCGAGATAAGCTCTTGTTATCTTTAAGATGAAACTGTCTTGGGTTCGATTCCAATTGTGGTCAAAAGAAAATGCGTTTTTATAAAATTATATTTATTAAGTACTAAAATAAAACGAAACAAAAGTATCATGAGAAATTTTTGGAAAATTTATAGCGAATTTATTTCGAACTTCTGAACTATTAAACATTTTAAAACTAACCGCAATTAGGATTTGAAATTTGATTCTATGCAACAGTCTAGTTGCAAATATTACTCGCGAAATTTAATAGAAATTAATTTTAAAAAACCATTTGGATGCCATGGTTTTAAATATGAATATAAAAAATATATTGCAAAAATGATCAAAACTATAACAAACTATAACAAGTTAACTATAACAAGTTTAGCTAACTATAACAAAACTAAAACGAACTTATTGATTTGAAAAAAAAAAAAATACTGCTATAAAGCACAGTACTGTTTGATGGGGTGAAAACATCTTTTAAGAAATTCTTTAACGAAAACACATACAAAACGCATTTTTTTTTAATTATCATACAAAAGGATATTAGATATTTTTGAAAAATTTTCATTAAAACTAATGTTACTTTGTAGTTCAGTGTATGACATTTTATTTCAATTTAAGAAGCATACTATTTTTTGTCGTTGTAGGGAAGCAATGTTGAACAATATTTTGTTCATAGAACTTTTCAATGTTAAAAAAAGCAGTCAAATTTTAGATTATTTTTACTTACGTTGAGTTAAAACGAAGAACAATTTATTTTTCTGCGCTCATATCCAATAAAGACTATTATATATTAATGCATATATAAATAAAATTATTATTATTATTTAAGCCTAACTTATTCAATTAATTTTAAGTCTCTATGTTTTGAATAAACTAAAAACAAACAATTTTTAGAGAAAAGTTTTAGTATGTTGTATTAAGTTTTTCTATTTTTATTATAAGAAATCCTTAGAAAAAACACACGTTTTAATATTTAGTAAATTTTTTATATATTTTAGTTAATTTATTTAGTAAAGATGTTTCTTGTGCAACAAGGCGTCTGGAAAAATCTGTGTCTAGACTTTCATAAAAATCTTACATATTAAAAGAAAAACATTTTCAAAGTTTAATATGACAACTTTCTTTATAAATATGTATTTTTAAAAATTAGCAGCATATTAAAAAGAAGAATACAAATAACTATTTTACAAATTCTTCGATCTTAGCTTGAATTAAATGTTACTCATACGCCATGTTGTTCTTTAAAGAGGATTTTGTCTTTTTGCCTTAGAAAACAGACTTTCTCTCACTGAGGATTGTTTTGACAATACTTAATGTGCTGAAAAGTTCTGGAATTTTTAATAAAAATAAGTATTTTTTAGGCAAATATAATTAAGGCCATAATTAACATATTCTTAAAGATGATTTGCAGAGTAATATTTCCGATATCCACTTCAGTTTCTATTGACCAAATACCAAAGATTGGTTTACAAGAACGCAGTTATGTTCCAAAAAATAAATAAAAAGAGTTTATATTTTAGCACAATCAGCATGCTGATAAAGTTATAACAAAAAAGTAAGGCCACAAATCATTGAGTTAAGATGTGAGAACGAATCGTGCCTGCGAAACGGGAACTGTGGGTTTAATTCCAGTACCCGCAAAAAAGCCAAGCAAAAAGGCATACGAATTCCTTATATTGACGGTTCAGAAGAACAATGACGTAACTGCAAAAATTTTAATTGTGCAGAAGAGACAAAAAACCAAATTGCAACAACGTAAAACTTTTATTAAAAACAAAATATTTGACCGAGAATAATTGCATTGACCAATCTTATCAGTAAAGATAAGATAATTGACCCAGTCCCATCTATCAGTGATATTGGAAATATCAGTTCACTAATAAACCGTATTTACCAAAATTTGTATTAAAGTCATTGTTTTTCTGAACCGACGATATGTTTGTGTTTAGACCATTGGTTTTAGCATGCAATAAGCCTGATTTCTTTTTATTTATCCTCGTTCACCAATTATCTATTTCTATGCTCTTGGTGAACTTCCATATGTCTAACAATGGTTCACTAGCTCCACAAAATCTTTGAAAAATCTGTTTTCTGTATATTGCAGTCCACAATTCTGTCGATTTGGCCATTTACACAGAAAGTGGGTGCTTGTTTCCATTTCATTCGTATAAATGCAGTTTCGACAAAAGTCTAGTGCTGTATTGGCCATCGCTCTGATAGGGTCTTGATCTGTTAGAACTTCCACCAGCATCTGAATTTGCCGTTTTGCCAAGAGCAGAAGGCTTTTAGTTCTGTTCTCGTTTAGCTCTTACCAGAGTCTTTTAGATAAAAAGCAGTCACTTTTGGAAGATAATTTTGCGTTGGCATTATCTTGTGGCAAGTTCGACAAAAGAAGAACCTTATCGGAATGTACACTTCTCTATTGGTTCTGTTTGTGTCCATCGTTACTGAACTTCTTGCCATCTCAACTGAATTGTAATGCATTCCCTTCCACATTGCTGTGTTCGGGGACGTTCAGGCTTTGGTTGTTTTCATGCCAGCGCTTTGATGGCTGGTTTGCTATCTACAAAACTTCAATTTGGTTAAAATTTATTATCTTGAAATGGTTTGGAAAAGCAAATTCGGAATTTCAGTTTTAAAATTTTTTTCCCGGATCCACAGCAATGCTATTGCCAAACATAGAGTCTACACGGAGAAAAAAAAAACAAATTGCCCACTTCAGCTCTTGAAAGGACTTTGACAGAGCTTCTTATGATCAAGTTGTGTTGTGTGTGTAATTAATTGTTTGCACACAATTAACCGAGAACTGGACCTACATGTCTTATGCCTACTCCAAACGGTTAAAGTTCAAGTTCTCAAATAGCTTAACATGGCATTAGGTTACTCTCTGAGGTTTGCCATTATCTACAGACGGCCGACGGTGTACGGGTGACGGCCGAACAGACAAATTTATTTCTATTAAAAAAAAGCTTCTCCCCGAGGTGAGGTTTGAACTCAAGATTTCTTGGCTCGCACTACCACGGCCGCCACGAAGAGAAAAAAAAATATGTGTGTGGCAGCCACGCACGGTATAAGTGAAACTTTAACTTAAAAAAGTAAAGAGTTTAAAGAAGTTAATTGTGGTTAACTCCTTAAGATAGTGAATCTAAAAAGATTAATTCTGTTTTAATACAATTTCGAAAAGTTCAAAGGTTTTCTAGCATCAATTAATCTACATCCAAACTTTGATCCAAAAATTTTATATAGAAAAAGGGCTCAGTTTGATGGTGATAAAAGGGAAAAAAATTGAACACACTTATTTTGCTACCGATATTATTTGTACAGAAGAGACAAATGACAGTTTCCTGTTTAAATGGTGTACGGCAAGTTAAGCTTCCTTTTTATGAAACGATGTAACATTAATTTCTTTTCGTCGAAATTAATATAAGTGCTTTATACTTGGCTAAATCTAAAATCTAAAGTTAAATCTAATCTAAAATGCTTTATACTTGGCAATAGAAGCACAAACTCCGAGCTTTTAAACCTTTTAATTCGGTTCAAAAAATTACAGACTCAAACTTTGATGATAAAGTATTGTTCTTCGTTAGATCTGTTTGGTTTGTTTCGTTAGTTTGAACTCAAATCAGTTCACCATGGCTTATGGTGAGTTATTTAATTTGTTTAGTTTCGTTAGTTTGAACTAACCATTTCACCATGGTTTATGGTGTATATTTAATTGCATGTATTCACTGCGTTTCATTAGTGTTTCATCGGTTTTACTCCCAGTTTAGATCGCTGTATGTTGTATACGCGGCTAAATAAGTTTCACTTCAAAAATTGACTAAAATCAAGCTCAAAGCGTTCTTAAATGAAAATAGCTCAATAAAACATGCTAACCAAGTTCGCAGTTTATGTCAGAATTGGGCTCGATTTTTTTGATTAACACATCAATTTTTGCTAAATATGTGTAATCTTGGTCTTATTAATCGTTTCAGTTCGTATTTGTTTCGGTTAGCGGTACAAGTGCAGTTCAAATGCAAAAACTAAATTTTCTTGTCTGATTTGAATTAAACATATCTAATTTGGACAGTGAAAGTATAATTTTTTAAATTGTTTCCATCTGAAAGAGTTAACTTAAGGACCAACAAAACAAGGTTTCTTTTCTTCTTTTTTTTTTTTTTGCTCGGTTCCTTTGTTGCTGGAGCTGCTTGTACATTTCATATTTTTAATTGAACATTATTTGTAAAGCTTGTTCTCGCGCTCGTCTTATGGCTTATGCACAAAAATGTCATAAATTGGGCACAATTTTTGCGTCATATTCATAGTTTTGTATTTTGCATTTTTTTATTGTATTTATTTGGAAATATTGTTGAAATTTGACATATTTTGATAAACAATTGCAGATTGGGCATTTTAATTTTTTTGCTAACAATCCAAAAATGGGCATGCATTGGTCACAAATGAGCATGTTTTTTTGATAAACAATACCAAAATGACTTAAATTAGGCACAAGTGAGCATATTAATAATTTAATAAACAATCCCAAAATGTCTTATATTGGGCACATGTTAATTAAATGTCTTAATTGGGCAAACAATCCCAAAATGTCTTATATTGGGCACATGAGGGCTTATTTACTTTTTTTATAAACAATCCAAACATTACATACATTATGCACAAATGAGCGTGTTAAATTTTTTTGAAATGTCTCTCGTGTATTTTGAGACAACGTAGTTCAAACAATTTATATGCTATTTTCATAAAATGGGTATCATTTGAAAGGTTTTTTTATCTATGTTAAGGGAAAAATATACAACTTTTAAAAAATTGCAGTCAGTTGAACAGTTTTTAATTTCAAAGTTTGATTGCATGCCAGCAACCGACGCTTTAATTTCTTCTTTAAACGTTAAAAAGTGAAGGTGTGCTCTTGAAAGGTTCAAAAGTTATTGCGTAAATCGTCAAATTTTTGTGAATTCTGAATGCAAATTCAACTATTAAAATTTCAACACTTTTTTTTAATGTAAAAGTAGAGGTTCTTTTAGAGGAATATTTACAAACAGATGGAGCTATCAATATAAGTCCCCAAATCAAGAGAAATTATTTGAATTTGATATAATTGATGAATTTGGTTTAAAATTTTTTTATTTTTACTTTGGTGGTGGTAAGGGTTAAGTAACCAAAAAAAAAAAAATAAATAGAAACAGTACCGATTGATTAATCTTGCGATAAATTTTGTATAAAATAAAACACTGCCTCTTGAATATAGATTTTTTTTTCTTATTGTAATTTTAATATTATAGCTTTAAAATATCATACAATTCGAGGTAGCGTGTTCATTAATGTTCAACCTTTTTTTACAAAATTCTTATATTTTTAATAAACACTTTTATAATATATAAAAATTAAGCTTCAACTTAAACTAAACTCATTAAATGAAAATCGTTATAACTTATAACCGCATTATTATTTTTTATAAGCCATCCTTTTTTTTAAAAAAAAACTAAGATTTCGAAGAAAATGAAATTTTTATAAATTTTAATTACAATGGAAACTATTCATTCAATATTCTCAAGTGATTACACGAAAATTGTTCACAACCAATCAATCAACAGTTAATCGTATTCAATTTATAATTCTCTTTCGAATGAAAAAAACTGTTCTTACTTTTGAAAAAACAAAAAATCATATGTTTGTCAGTCAGTTTTCAAAAATACATACATATTATTTTAAAGCTTTCTTCATTTTGGAAAACAGTAATTCTAATTCACTTATATTCACAAAATATGCTAACTTCTTTGACATTTATCTGTATCAATAATATATGTATCTTACTTATTTGCATATTTTCAGCAATATTCAAAGACTATCTTCCAGCAATTATTGTATAGAATTGTAACAGATTTCTTATAATAGAAACGAGCAACAAAAGTTTTCGATGTATTTTACTCTAAAACATACTTATGTATATGTAAAACCAATTAATAACTAACATAGTTAAATTAACAATTTTGTATGCAACATATAACTAAACATATATATATGTATATACATATATAGTATATATAAACAGCAATAGATTTACATTTATACAAAGTCAGTAAGAAAAGCCACAGCTAAACTTTAACAGCTACAAAAATTATTTTTCTTTCATATACTTTTTAATTCTTTTTCTCATGATTTTTTCCATTATAAAACAGTGAGTTTCTACCTACCTTTCATGCTATGCAATCTGTAAAATTGTCCGTCCACATTTTTTGTAGTACCAGCATTTGATGTTTTTCGCAAAAACTAAAACAAAAAAAAAAAAAAAACCATTTAACAAACTTATGTCCTATTTTATAAAACCAGAGCAACTGTTTAATGTCGACACTTTGTTAACTTAGAATTTATTAATAAAACATATAATTGTTATATTATTTTTTTGTTGTTTTTCCTTTCTGTAATTTATTTTAAAATTAATGTATGTACAAGAACCTTGGCACATTTTGTTGTGAGAAATCATATTTTTGTTCCTTTTCGATGTTTAGCAATAATAAGTAATAAGCAAATAAATAAATGTATGAATATAAAATAAAATAAAATAAAATAAATGGGAATCTTAGCAGAGTAAAATAAAGTATAAATTGTCATAATAAATTGTAACAAAAAATTGAGTTTTATTCAAAAGCCTGAAGAAATATATACAAATTATTCTATTCAAATCGTAGGTCATCATAAATAATGTCATATTTGTATTTTAATACAGTAAGAAAAATATTATTGACCTGATTGTTGTCGGTTGGACCTTGGGAGTTAGAAAGCTGTACTCACGTTCTGTTGTCTTGGGGAGAGGAAAAAAATTCTCGACTTTTAATCATGAAAAAGATCTTTAGGGGTATTCAAACTGCCTTGGGTAGTTGGGTAGTTGAGTAGATTGGCAAATGCCATACATTTTGTTTTTGTAAAAGTGCATTGTACCCAAGTACCCATCTACCAATCTAATCTAGCTGACCCCCCCTAACTTGTTTGGGTAGATTGATTTCTTTTCAAATTGAGTACTTCTTTCATGGGTCACCAAAATTTCCAAAAGTTGGCAATAATTGAATTCACAAAAACTAAAACAAAGTAAACAAATTATGAGTGAATAAAATAGACAAAAGTGTTAAAATGAGTTATTTTAAAATTTTTGAGATAAAACAAGTAAAGAAAGTCTAAAGTCGGTCTAGGCCGACTATGGAATACCCTAAACCCACTTTTCAAAAACAAAAAAATTTTTTATTGTAAATGGGCGTGTCCGTGGGAGGATGAAGCCTTTATGTTATATGCATTTAAATGTTGATGAAAAATTTACACATACCAAGTTTTTTTTTCACATGCAATAACAAAAGAGTTTAGCTACTACAGCTTTTTTGCACTTTCTCAGCATTAACTCATTTGAAGCCACAATCTAAAGCATCAAAAAGTTTTAATGATAAAGATTCCAGTGGCTAAAAACAAAGTTAATGTGGAAAAAATTTACCCACCAAAGTTTGGGTTGGGCTCAGGGACAACACAAGACGTAACTACTAACCATGCACACATAGATCTAATTACAGAATAGCTTTTAATCTACTTTTGAGTTGACCTTTTGACAAGTTAACATCAAAAACGCTACAGTTGTTAACAAAGGTACTCATGCGGTTTAAAGGAGCAGTTGACATATAGTTCGTTCTACTAAAAGGTAAATAAATTAAAGTGTTAGCGTTTCTACTGCTTCTACGGTTAGAGTTAAAATTAATGAGAGAAAGAATTTCCGGAGAATCGAAAACACCGGTCATGAGTTGGTGTAAATACACGATATCTGCGGACCTCCTTCGCTCACTTAGTGACTGCATTCTTAATAGTTTCAAACGATCCTCATAAGGAGGAAGGTTTAAGATATCAGTTCCACTTAAGCCCCTTAGAGCAAACCGAACAAAACATTTTTGGATCCTCTCTATTCGTTCAACATGCACATTATAACTTGGGGACCAGACTTGACTTGCGTACTCCAAGTGAGGACGCACAATTGCATAATATAACGTTGTAGTTGTAATCGTGCTATTGAATTCTTTGGCCCAGCGTTTTATAAATCCAAGCATTGAAGACGCTTTTTTACATATATTATCAATATGAATGTTGAACGATAACTTAGGATCCATGCATACACCAAGGTCTTTGACCACATCTACACGACTTAAAGCAGTATCTTTTATATTGTAATCAAATAATAAATTATTCCTTTTTCGCGAAAAGGTCATAGTTTGGCATTTACTAGGATTGAGAAACATATTATTTTTAGAACACCAAACTTCAAAGGATTTCAGATCAGCCTGGAGTAGGTTAGAATCATTTTCAGTATTTATTTTTCTGTATATTTTCATATCGTCTGCATAAATCAGCAGACGAGAGTGTTCAATGACGTGTGTGACGTCATTAATTGCTAAAATAAACAGAAGTGGACCAAGGTGGCTACCTTGAGGAACACCTGATTCAGCAAAAAATTCTGAAGACAACACCCCTCGGAATCGTATTTGATAAGATCGCTCAGTCAAATACGATTTTATCCAGCATACAAAATAATGTGGAAATCCCATTAACTTTAGTTTGAATAAGATTAAATCATGAGGTAATTTATCAAATGCTTTACTAAAGTCAGTGTAAATACAGTCGACTTGGTTACCAGATTCCATTGAATTTAAGCAGAATGTTGTAAAATCGAGAAGATTAGACACAGTGGATCTTCCATTAACAAAACCATGCTGACGAGTTGTGATGACTTCTCCACAATGAATTTTAACACGATCGTACACAATTCGCTCAAAAAGTTTGGGAATAGACGAAAGCTTAGCGATGGGCCTATAATTATTAACATCATTCCTGCAACCTTTTTTATATATAGGACTTATAAATGATTTTTTCCAAAAAACTGGAAAATAACATTCTGTAATTGATTTATTAAATAATAAAGAAAGTGGTTGACACAAAACGGATCCGCATTGAGTTAACACTGCGGGAGGAATTCCATCAGGTCCAGCGCCAAAATCCTCATCGATTGTCCCAATATACTTTAAAATATCCTCAGAGGTAAAGGATATAGATTCCAAAGAGACCCTGGGTGAAGAGTTCATGTAGTCAAAGTAATCTTCATCAGGGTTAAATGAATCTGAACAAAAAGATTCCTTGAAGAGATTGGCAAAAAGGCCACAAATTATAGAAGGATCGTCCGTCAATCCATCAAAAATTTTGAAGGATGAAGGAAATCCATCAGATTTTTTTCTTAGTATTTATGAACCCCCAAAATCTCTTTGGATCAGACAATATTCTCAGCTTAATATTGTCTAAATATTCATTATATAAAACAGCTGAAAGATTTTGAAATTCCAGAAACAAACGTTTGTAGATTTCTAGGTCATTTGAGTCCAAACAACAGACATATCTCTTCCATGCCCTATTTCTGTTATTGCGAAGTGTTTTCAACTCTTTTGTGTACCAAGGGTACGCCGAGTTCTTTGCAAATTTGAGGCTATATGGTACAGACTGAGAAATTACAGCAAAGAGTTCCAAATAAAAAAAATTAATGGATTCATCAAGATTATGTTCATTTATACATTCTAAAATACGTTAAGTTTACTGTGAAGTAAATGATTCAACTTCAAAAAGTCAGCTTTTTTAAAATTGAATTCATAAACCTTGTCCATTGAACTCGAATTAACTATATTCTCCCTATCCGATTTATACCAAATACTCAAAGGTGGATGATATGCATCAATAGTAGTAAGAGCATGGAAGGCCCTCTTAACAATGACATTGTTACTGTCCGTAGTTAAGACCAGGTCAAGAAGTCTTTCCAGACTATTATAAATACAACTCACTTGTTGTAAGCCAGAACATATACTGTCAACAAATATATGCTCCCCAAGAGTCTTCGCATTAGATGCACAAAAAAATGTATCATCGTCAGAAGAATGCCATTTTAAGTCGGGCAGATTAAAATCGCTCAACAATAAAGTGTCGTCATTAACGTCAAGAATATTAAGAATATAGTCTAGACAATCAGCCAGACTTGTATAAACCTCTACACTACTGTTTGGAGGAACATATGCATTAATTATGTATACATTTGAGCTACAATGTATAACCTTAACGCATATTAGTTCAATATTAGAAGCGCAGGGTATATCAACAAAGCAACTAACAAAGCAGTTCCTTACAGCTATAAGAACACCACCACCAACAGAAGAAATATTGCTGGCGTATCTGTCCTTGGCGTAGAAAGAAATAAGTCTCGCGTTTTGGAGCGCAATCCCCTTACATTTTGATAGTAAAGGGACAGCCTATTTAGTTTTTTTGGTTCCTACGGGCTATATTATTTGAGCGCCTAGCCTTGTTTTTAGGTTTAAATTCTGAAACAAGAATATTATCGGCCCACATATTCGAATTGAGAACAGCTGTAAAAACTTCGGCTGCAACTGTGAGAATAAATGAGGCGTGGGTGGGCTTATTGCCAATTTTCTTACATGAACGGATGTTTTTATTCCTGTAGCTCACAGTTAATGCCTTTATTGTGCTTTCGCTATGGGAGGTGGTCGAGTTCATGGACGGATTACTCCCAATTTTGAATACACCTTAGTTTTGGTATAAAATACATACATACCAACTTAAATTTCTCTATGACAAACATAACCTTATTAATTGAGTTTTAAACTTTTTGGGTTGTATGGGAGGTATGCGTGTCCGTAGGCGGATAACGTCCATTTTTAAAAACCATCTTTGTCTTGTCATAAAAAACATACGTGCCAAATTTTAGCTCTGTAGGTTAAACAGAGGCTTATTTATTGTGTTTTCAATTTTTGGGTTGTATGGGAGGTGGGCGTGTCCGTGAGCGGATGACGTCCATTTTTCAAAGATATCTTTGTGTTTATATAAAACACATACATATCAAATTTTATTGTTGTAGGTTAACTATGAGCTGAGTTATGCAGTTTTCAATTTTCGCGTTGTATGGGAGGTAGGCGTGTCCGTGAGCGGATTCCAAAAATTAATAGCTCGACTCACGAGGTGACGCTGATCAAGAATTTATATACTTTTTGATACCGGACTCGCTTCGTTCTATGCGTTACAAATGTTTGCACAAAGTTAATATACCCTGACCTTTCAGGTTTAGGGTATAATTATTAAATGCCGCAAAGTTCACGTTAAAAATTACTCCTATATAAAATAACGTTTTTACGCTCGTACAAAGGCCTTTATTTTGCGCTCATAAAATGACATGAATAATATAGTGGCAACTCTTTTCTGGCTTTCACTCAGCTCTCATCAGCTGTTATTCTACAAAGTACTCAATTGCAGTTAAGGATGCTCGCAGTAATCAAAAGTGCTCAATCTACCCGTACCCAACTACCCAAGTCAGTGTGAATACCTCTATTATGAATGTATTGGAACATTTGTTAATTTAATTCAAGGAAATTGATGGAAAAAAACTAAAATTATGAAAGAAATTGCTATATTTTAACATGAACAAAGTTACTCCACGAAACACAGTGTAACCGTTTTATATAAGCTGTGGCCAAAACTATTTGCAGTTGCCCCAGAGCAGCAAAATTTGGTGTGACTTTTTGACATAAATTAAGAAATTGTCCAAATTGGAGAATGACCACGCCTACCTCCCATATAAAACAAAGTTTAAAATTGATGTATCTTTAGACTCCTTTATTATTTGTTAAAATTTTTTTTTGGTCTAATCATATTTGGTCTTAAATAACTTAAAAAAATATTCGTTCCAAAATGGTTATAATCAGTCCATTATTCGGGGTACCCTCCATATAATCTGAATTTTAAATATCTCGTATCTTTTAAAATAAATACTTTATTTTTTTATAATCACGCGCAAATATTTTCACAATTTTAACAATGGTCTTTACTAAAAATGGGCTGGGTCAGACTAGTTTTTGGGATACTGCTCATAAGACTTCAATTCTTCAAACCCGAGTACTTTTATCATAATCACTTCATTTGAACAAAATAACATAGAGAATTTTATTTTATCCCAATTTAGTTTTTGCTTAAAATAGCCTGAATTGATATAATCCATATTTTTGAAACATTTTCACTGCAACATTATCTAAAAAGGCATTTTTCCAAATAAAGATTGCTTATAAATTATGCTAACTTCCTTTTGTGGTACCCCAATTTACAACAAATTTTCAAAACACCGAATTTTTTAACACAAAAATAAAAATTTATTAAACAAATTACAAAAAATAAAATTAAAACTTGAAAACGGTTGAACCAAATTGAACACATCCTATTACGGGATTATTGGTAATTGTCACGCGAAGGTTTAGGAAAAAAAAATCCGAAAAATTCTGAACAGGTGGTACTTTAAACTCATATTTCGTTGTTTTTGTTCAATGCGGACGTTACTTTTACCGCATGAATTGAAAGGCCAATATTGTATAAAGCATTCAAAACACATATCAATGTTGAGTATTCCAGTTTACTGCGATCGATTAAGTATGTATGCAAATACGTCACCAAAGGAATCGATATGCTATTGGTGTTGTACGAGATATGTTAGCCCATACGAGAACTGCAACGAAGAACTCTGGGGAATATTTTCATTTGCAATTCATGAACGTCATCCGACTGTTATGCATCTGGCAGTTCGTTTAAAGAATGGCCAAAGAGTGTTTTCAACACAGAGAACGCAGCACAGCGAATGGAAAGACCACCAGCCACAACATTTCCTTCAACTTGCGCCAGTGATCCGTTTGCGAGAATATTGCTTTACTAGAAGATGACTCGATATTAACTATGGAATGCACCGTCTCCAAGAAATGGTTACACAGACAGCGACGCCAACCAATAGATGAATATCCTTGAGTGGTTTTAACTGCTGCATTAGGATGAATTTACACAAATCATTCAAAGAAGGACGATTGCTTCTCCGGAACAAACTCCGGTAGACACTATGAGTGGTTTAATATCGATTCCACCTGCCATTTGTCAATTCACTTCAACGAAAGATGAACTCATCAATAATGTATATCCAAAAATCGTTCAAAATTATTGCACCTACGATTGGTTGAGTACGTGTTTTCGAGTAGGGAAACCATCATCATTATTCGATTACTCTCTGGAGCAGAAAAAAAATGTTGCGCATCGTGCCGCCTTAAATTTAAAACAGTTATTTTTCAATTCTTTTGTACTACAATTTAATAATGGGAAATAAAATTCAAGTAGTATTCAACGAAATTTTCCTACCTGATTTTATTCTATTTTCGGCAAATATACGACGGGACGAAATCCGTTGGGCCAGCCGTCCGTAAACATAAAGTATATGAATTCAATTGAATTAAAAAGTGTTTAATTCAATCATAATTGAAATTATACTATCAACTGTTTTGTTACTAATTTTCGACACAAAAAAATTTCGGGTGGAAACCTGAATACTCGACATTAATTCAAACCATGATATAATTACTCCAAGGTAGTATTGACGTTTCTGTTGGAAACGGACTTTTGTCAAAAAATATAACAAGAAAGAGAGCGCTCACAATCCGTCATAGCATACAATTAATTTTCACTGGTCACATTCAGCGTATCCAACAGTTGCCAACTGCTAAGTCAAAACTTAATGCACATAAATATGAAGTTGCGCATTAAAATGCATTTAAAAATAGAAAATTTTTCATTTGTCAGTAAAATTTGCATTCGTATTTGATACAAAGCTTGACATTTCATAAACTTGACAATTTTTCTGAAACTTCAATACCGATAATAGCGCTCCCCGATGTGTTGCTGTCACAACAGTTGACACAGCTGAATGTGGTCAACCAATATAACAACGAACAGCTGTTTTTGACAAGAGTTCGTTTACTTGTAGCTGAGAGAATCAACATTTGTCAACACTACCTGGTAAAATTATTCTTTCATGAATGCAAACAAAAAATGGTTTTTGGGCAAAACGAAGTTTGCGGGGACAGCTTGTTATACCCTAAACCTGAAAGGTCAGGGTATATTAACTTTGTGCAAACGTTTGTAACGCATAGAACGAAGCGAGTCCGGTATAGAAAAGTATATATATTCTTGATCAGCGTCACCACGTGAGTCGAGCTATCCATGTCCGTCCGTCCGTCCGTCCGTCCGTCTGTCCGTCTGTGTGTTGTCCGTATACACAGGATAAGAAGAAGGAGTTGAGATAATTGGATGAAACTTGGTACACATGATCACATGGACCCAAGGATCTGCACTATTGAATATTTTTGGAATCCGCCCACGGACACGCCTACCACCCATACAACGCAAAAATTGAAAACTGCATAACTCAGCTCATACTTAACCTACAACAATAAACTTTGGTATGTATGTGTTTTGTATCAACACAAAGATGTTGTTGAAAAATGGGTTTCATCCGCTCAAGGACACGCCCACCTCCCATACAACCCAAAAATTGAAAACGCAATAAATAAGCTTCTGTTTAGCCTACAGAGCTAAAATTTGGCACATATGTTTTTTATAACAAAAAAAAGATGTCTTCGAAAAATGGACGTCATCCGCTCACGGACACGCCCACCTCCCATACAACCCAAAAATTGAAAACGCAATAAATAAGGCTCTGTTTAACCTACAGAGCTAAAATTTGGCACGTGTATTTTTTATGACAAGACAAAGATGGTTTTGAAAAATGGACGTCATCCGCCTATGGACACGCCTATCTCACAAACATCCCAAAAAGTTTAAAACTCAATAAATAAGGTTATGTTTGTCATAGAGAAATTAAATTTGGTATGTATGTATATTATACCAAAACTAAGGTGTGTTAAAAAATTGGGAGTAATCCGTCCATGAACACGCCCACCTGCCATAGCTAAAGCACAATAAAGGCATTAACTGTGAGCTACAGGAATAAAACCTGGTATGTGTAAATTTTCATCCGCCCACGGAGACGCCCATTTACAATAAAATTTTTTTTGTTTTTGAAAAGTGGGTTTAGGGTATTTCATAGTCGGCCTAGACCGACTTTAGACTTTCTTTACTTGTTTTATATATAAAAAAGAAAATAAAAATTAAAGTAAAATTATAAATAGAAAAAAATTATGTATAAGAATTTCTGTAGTTAATCTGTCACTTGAAACAAAATCTTCAAAATTTATATCAGAAATTAAGCTATTATGAATATCGGCATCTGTGCTTTCTTCTCTAATATATGGCAATAAATCTTTATAATCATTTCCTTTTGTTTTGGCAATATGTCTGTTCCAAGAAATGAGAAAATCTGAATTTATCAGTAATTCAGCCATAAGATCACAGGGTGAAATCGTGCTCAAAGAGAACTAGCAACCTGTAACTATCAAGGAAAATGTGCGCTCCTAAGGCAGAAGTCGAAAGGTGCTTTTGAGATTCATTAACATTAACTTTTATAGCTAAACAACTATAGTCTTGTGCTGATAAGAATGACGTTTATCAGCGAAATATTGATCAGGTATAAAACGTGATTGATATTGATAAATTAAAACTTCTCAACTTGAACTTGAAATGAAATAAATATTTTAAACTAAAGTACAAACACTTTTATAGCCACACATTTAATGTGGCGGTTTGCTGAAATGTGTTTCTTATCTTTAATTTCAAGTGTAGGGTGTGCAAATTTCATAAGTTTATATGAACGAAGTATCTAAAAATAAACCATACTCTCTGGGTTAGTAAAGGTTTATCAACACATGTGCTGCTACTCTTCCCCTTAACTCACTTATTGTATGATCTGGTGCTCTTTCGTTAATTTTCTGTTATGCTTGTCTCAATTGGGAGACCATGAAAGAAAACGGTAGAGAGAAGTCTTTTTTAAATCACAATTTGTCCACGCCCCGCAGTTAATTTGTGAGTTTTTTTTTTGTTATTGCTGGATTCTTTATTTCTCTTTCAATAATTAACGATAACGTTATTAAATAAAATATATATGTGTCTGTATGATTATATGTTTTTCACCTGAGAAATCAACTGTTTGGTTTGACGTTCAATATATAGCAGAAATATTAATAGATGAATAATGATGCAAATCTCATTTGCAGAGTGAGGGAAGTATAGAGTTGCATGGTAATATTGACGCTGGTGTGATCTGAAGCTTGAGCTACAAACTTATATACACCGCTATTCCTAGTTGCTAGTAGTGTTAAAGATAATAATCAATGATTTTTCATTGTGAAATGTTCTCAAGAAGCTTTAGACGTGATGGCGTTTATTATTTGCAGAGAGATGACTGTCGATCAGCACAATTTATTTTTATTGAAAAACTTTCTGTCAGATGAGAGATTTCAACTTGGATATAAACCGATTCTGGTTAGATTCTGGTAGAAGAAATAAATGAAATATATACATGCGTTTCAGCATTTTAAGAGTTAATATCAAGTAAAGACTGATTTTAACAATTTACTTAAATTAAGTGTAAGAAAACGTATATTTATATGCGTATGACATAGTTGTTGTGTACACAGAAATTCAGTTAAATTTAAAGGGAAATATATATATTTATATAACCCTTTCCATGGTTATCATTTTTATAGATTTTTTAAAAAAGTTTAATTAATAAGAATCATCAATATTAAAGAATCATTGTTAGAAGTCCATCATCTGCAAGAAGAAATTAAGAAATAACACTATTCGACAAAACTTTAGAGCATTAACCAGGGCAGAGCAAAGGTATTTGTAAAAACCATAAACCATTAGAACCATTTTTTTGAATAATATTGCAAAGTTTTGAAAGTTTTTGAAAAAAAAATATTAACTTAGCAATAATCTAAGTTAACAGTATTACTTAAGTAGTTTCTGTCAAGTTATTTTATTGAACTTTAATGGCCGGTTTGTTCGCAGAGTTATACATTTGTTTATAACGCGATATATCTTAAACCAGCTATAAAAGAAAATTTCTTTATAACACGTTATAAGTTTTTTCAATTTGTTCATTCAATTTCTTCTGTCAATTTGTAACGCGTTATAAACTGGTTATATGCTTTTATAACGTGGTAAAAAAGTCAAATAATCATGTATAGGTCCATATTGTAGCATTTTGATAGAACTGTAATAATAATTTTTATTTATAACGAGGTTTAAAGTTTTAATTTGATATACAAAAAGAGTTACAGAATAACCCGGCAAAATTTTTTGTAAAGCCTTGCTTTTCATTCAATTCTAAAATGCATGACATAAATGCTGATTGACTTATAATGCATTATATTGCGTATTACTCGTAATACAATTAATAATGTCAGCCTTTTGTGCTTTTCAGATGTTTGTTTTTTTTTAATTGTTTAAAATTTTTGTTTGACTTTTGTTTTTTGCTTCAAACGCGTCAAATTTTTAAAATTTTTTGAAGATCCAAAACTATAATTTCAGAAGAATATTTGAAAAATACAAAATATGCTAATTATATATAGAAAAAAGAAAAAAAAGTTAAGAATAAATAACCTTAACTTAATACCCCTTAATAACTAAGCGACTTTTTTCTCTATACAGTAAAAACTGCTTCGAGAACGATGACGTTTAACATTAATTTGAAAAGGCTTCAACAAAATTATTTTTATTCCAAGCATTATTGTTTGCAGAAATAGTTCGACGCTTTAAAATTTTGTGTTAAGGTTTTACAATTATTAGTTATAAATTTTAATTTCTTAATTTATTGTAAATACATGTATCTTCTCAATAAAAGTATTTCCTCATTTTAAGGATTGAAATATATTTATATTCAAAATGTAATTGGTTTCCTTATTTGTGGTGGACAGCAACGTGTTATTAAACAACTTCTTGGTTGTTGATAAATAATTGATTACTGAGAAGTACTTATTCGTGTAGATAATAATAAGCGCATACAAAAGTACTTCCACGTCAAGCGAAAGCGTCATCAATTACCTCCAATGACATGCCTGTATATAAATAATGGATTCTGAAAGCGAGAGGGTAAGCGATGAATGAAATTTTCTGGATTACTTTTTCGATTATTAGTAAGCGAAGATTTTGCTGGGTTTTATATTTTTATAATTATTTTAGTTTTATATTTATAACTCAGCGAACAAACCGTCCGTAAGGAAATAAAAAAACAAAAATTGAATGAAATATCAAAACTAAAGTAACTAAAGTAAAAAAAACATTGCATTAAAAGTTAAAACTTTTCATTTCCGATCGGTTTTTTCTCATTCTAAGAGATAAATTAGAAATTAAGATTTTATGTCGAAAGAAAATATGGAAGTAGTTTTGATGTTAAAAGAAAGATTTGTTTTTTTTTTTAAATTACTCACATGAAAAAAGATTTCTACAATTAGATTTGAAGTAATTTTTTTAAAGAAAACGATTTTCCACAAAAAATTTGTTGTATTTGTCTTTGTTAAGGTCTTTGTTAATTTGAAGATATGTACATTTTTTTTATGTCAAAATAACGGTAATTTTTTCAAGTTTACCTAAACCTAAAGAAAAATTATGAACACATCAAACAAAAAAAAAAAAAACGATATAGACATTTAAATACATACAGTGACCCATACAACTAAATTAAATTTTTATTGAAGCATACAACTATTATACCAACAATTTAAAACCTAAAATATCTTATTCTCAACTATATTTGAAAAAATAAAACTAAACAATTATTTATTTTTTCAATATTTTTATTGTATTTGTGTATCAATTTTTTTATGAACTATCACAATCACAATTATGTGAGTGATTTTAATTTATAATTTTTCATAAAAATTTTCAAATTTTTTATAATTAAAGTGACTTTTTTTTGCTTTAAGCACCAGCTGCATAATTAAGTTTTCCAAAGATCATGTACTTATATTTTGAACGTTATTCGGCTAGGAATTACTTGATATAATTTCTATTTTCAATATGTTACACTAGTTTTCGATCGAATTATGGTTGTAGTGGACTGTGGTTTTCAATCCAAACAATTAATACCATTTTCAAATTTTTTTTTTGTATTAATTTTCAGCTAATGTTTCTGATTATCTAGCATAAATAAAATAAAGAATAAATAACTCGAAAAAACGAGTTCAGAAATTTGCAGGAAACTGCAGGAAGAGAATCTACACTAACGAATATTTTTGGAATTCACCCACGTACACGCCCACCTCCCTTAAACCCACAACAGTAAAATCCTTATGAATAAAAACCTACAAAGAACTACTTTTATTTACTGAGATTTTATGTGTTTTTATCATATAGGTATATGACATATATAATAATATATTGAAATAGTGGACTTAGAGCATTTCATAGTCGGGCTAGATCGACTGTAGGCTGTCCTTACTTGTTTGTACTTGATTGAATCAACAAGTTTTTAACAATTACTAGAACATTTTTATCAGACGGCTCTTAGTACAGCTCGATCCAAGAGTGCCTTATCGACATAGTGATGTAGGGAGAAAAAGCAAACTATGAGCAAAGACTGAGAGAGAGAGCGTGTGTGAGATAGACAGAGAATGCTAGTTTTCTCAATAGAATTGTCGTCAAAACGGCATGAGAAGCGTCGTAAAGCAAGTGAGCAAGTGTGTCAAGTCGCCGATATTGAGCAGTGTTCCCACAGCTTTTGATTAGGCTAAATCGAATACTAACTATATTGTTTGTGTGTTTTTGAGTGCGGTTAACTAAACTAATTGTTTGTGTTTTATTCCTGATATCTCAGAAAAATTACACACAAATTGTGCGTGAATGAACGAAAGCAACAGCAAAACAAAACTAAAAGCAGAAAAATCGAAAACAAAAATCGAATTAAAAACTCAATTAAACTAAACTGTGAATTTATTACAATTCAAATAAATAACTTTTGAATTAACGGTCTACAAAACCAGCCAAGTGTTTGCCAAAATAAAACAGTTCAAGGTGAAGTTATTAAGTATTTTGTAAAAATTATATTCAGATCGGACAATTATTATCTAAGAGATACAATATTAAAACAAGCATGTGCAAATAAATCAACTCACTTAAAGTACCTAGAAAGTAAATCAAAATAAACGTCAGCGCATAACAACAGAAACAATAAAAGTGGCAGCAATAAGAATGTCGACAAAAACAAACAAAAAAAAAAAAAAAACAATATAAACATCGTTATTAGCTAATGACAAACTTACTAGCGTTATGTATAGCAAGCTTTTTGTATCGGCTAGATACTGAGAGCACCATTTTAACGACCACAACGAATATTAATTGAAGTGTTTTTAACTTTTAATTCACTACAGCCGGTATTTAAACACATACGTAAACACACACCACAAAAAATGTTCATGTACGTGTGCCCAAGAATCTAACGACAAATCTACATATTGATATGACAAACGTTTTGAGTATCTATGCATTTATATAAGACCCAACAACAAACAACTAACAACATTCACACATAGTTTTATACAAGTATTTATATTAATTGTTGTTTTGTTGTGAAATTTTAAACTAATAGATACGAGCTAGAGATAAAATAACACGTCTATGTTTGTAATGCATCGATAAGTTTTATTAGATACGAGTATCTATGAGAAACAAATAATTTAGCAGCATGTTTTTGTGTTGTTTTTTAGTTTTTGGGTTTTTGTTTTTTGTTTTTTTGCAAACTGGTGGTTTTTGTTTTTGACGTCATGAGCAGAAATTTTGAATTGATTTTAAGCTATTTTTAAAAGGCGACAAATTTAGCGACGGCATTTTGGAATTTCTGACCATAAAGCTAAGCAAACATGTCCAGCGCAAACATTTTATGAAACAACCAAAACATCGTAACCAATATAATTTGATAAATAAAAGTAATTTTTAATGCGTTGCGGCTGCCGCACTGCATACTTGGTCTGCACACTTGGACTGCATAAAACTAGTAATGTTGAACAATTTCTGATTCAGTCTTAATGCTGATGATATGCCTTCAAAGAATACAAATTTTTTTTTTAAGTTGTATGTATTAATTTGAATATATAAATTTAATAATTTGTATATATATATATACTGCCACTTATTACATCAAAATAAATAGGCAATTTCATGGTATAAATAACAAGGTAGCCGCAGTGTTATCGATCCTCTCTTTTTTTAGAGTGAGAACCACTGTTGCAAGATTGAGGTAAATTTCCCTAAATGAGGTAATTTTTAACTCTTTTTTTGGGCAGAGGTAAAAAAGGTAATTTTTGACTAAAAGTGGTAATTTTTACAAAACAATTCTTTTTAGATTTCCAAATAATTTGAGTTATAAGTAGCACTGTAACCTCACTGAACGTACTCACACGCAGTCGTTTATTATTATTTAAATCTCCTTTTGTAAAAAAAAAATTGTAACAACCTATATGGCTTTTCGATTATTTTTATTTTTTTTTTCTCGGAAAACGATTGTTTTTGGTATCAAAATTAAGGAAGTCAATATAGAATACGATAAATGTAAAGTTTTTTAATATGGCTTAAAATAAAAAAATCTTGTAAAAGTCAAAATTCTTGTAACAAAAAAATCAAAAATTTTCTTAGAACCTGAATATCTCGATGACACAGAAAAATAAAAAATACCCCACTAAAAGTCTTGTTTATTTTTATATCAGATAGTTTTTCTCTTTGCTCTGCCTTAAGTAGTTTGTATTTGAGAACATAAAAACAGGATCAAAGTTTTAAAAACACAAAGTTCGAAATCACAAAAAGCTGGGCCAACTAAAAGAAAATGCAGTTTCATAACAAGGGAAACGAAAGTTATCAAAAGTTCGTGGGGCAAGAAAAGGTGCGATTTTGTTGACCAGTGATATGCTTAAAAGAATATCGTTTGAAGAAAGCCATGATCAGTTCTTACAATTAAAAAGTTGATGAAAAAGTGGACAGAAGAAGTCCCTACATATCATGCATATCTTAGATTGAAAATGTTGATGGTAATTTTAAAAAACCAATTGTTCAAGTCTAGCAAAGAAGTGCCTTATTGTGCTAGTAGGGACATGAATTATGATGGCAGTTAATCATTTAAAAATTTTGTAATTGTTCTTTAGAAAAAGGTAAATTTTCTCCGAAAGTGGTAATTTTTTTTCCAAATAGTGGTAAATTTCGGTTTGTCTCTCTGGCAACACTGGTGAGAACTGTCAATATTAATATAAATATTTTGAAGTCTCGTTTTGTTGATCAATTTCATTCGGTTTTTTATTGAGAATTCTGACATTCGGTTCTCAGCCCTGCAGCTACCACATTTCTTATAGTATGTGCAGTTCAATTAAATTTTCGTGAACAAATCTCTGTCGACAAAGAATAACAGCTAAACTCATTTTGAAAATTTCAGAAGAGCATTTTTCAGATGAAAATTGCTCCTAATAATATTAGGATACCCTGGGTTTTGTTGTTTAGATTTGATGGCCTCAAACATTTAATTTTTAAGGTACAACCATCAAAATTTGAGTACTAGTGTATTTCGTTTCGAATAAAAGCAAAAAATTAATAACTTCATTTTGTCCTAACTCGACTTTAGCGGTTATTCTTTGTCGAAAAAAAGATGGATACATTTTTGCATTTTTTTGTTCATTTTTCAATAGTAGACAAACACTGTTTCATATCAACATATTTTTTGAGTACAATTTATGGGATGTACA
Source organism: Tetanocera ferruginea (assembly GCA_958299015.1). Classification (NCBI taxonomy): domain Eukaryota; kingdom Metazoa; phylum Arthropoda; class Insecta; order Diptera; family Sciomyzidae; genus Tetanocera; species Tetanocera ferruginea. Next base: position 141,982,318 of record OY282642.1, read on the forward strand.
AAGTACAACAAGAATTACATTACAATTACATTACAATTACATTACAATTACATTACAATTACATTACAATTACATTACAATTACATTACAATTACATTACAATTACATTACAATTACATTACAATTACATTACAATTACATTACAATTACATTACAATTACATTACAATTACATTACAATTACATTACAATTACATTACAATTACATTACAATTACATTACAATTACATTACAATTACATTACAATTACATTACAATTACATTACAATTACATTACAATTACATTACAATTACATTACAATTACATTACAATTACATTACAATTACATTACCATTACATTACAATTACATTACAATTACATTACAATTACATTACAATTACATTACAATTACATTACAATTACATTACAATTACATTACAATTACATTACAATTACATTACAATTACATTACAATTACATTACAATTACATTACAATTACATTACAATTGCATTACAATTGCATTACAATTACATTAAAATTACATACAAGGGGTCATGATTATACCATTGTACAAAATAGTTCATCCACCTACGGACACGCCCACCTCCCATACAACCAAAAACTATAAACTCAATAAATAAGCTCATGTTTGACGTACAGAGATAAAATTTGGTACGTATGTATTTTATATCAAAACAAAGATGTCTTCGAAACATAGGTGTCATCCGCCCACGGACACGCCTACCTTCCAGACAACCAAAAATTTAAAACTCAATAAATAAGCTCGTGTTTAACCTTCAAGAGATAATATTTGGTACGTATGTATTCTATATCAAAACAAAGATTTCTTCGCAAAATGGGTGTCATCCGCACCCAAAATTGAAAACTCTATAAATAGGCTTGTGTTTAATCAAACAAAAAAAAAACAAATAGGCCCTTGAAAGGACTTTGACCGAGCTTCTTATGATCTTTTGTGTTGTGTGTGTTATGAAATTTTTGCACACAATTGACCGAGAACTGGACCTACATGTTTTATGCCGACTCCGAACCAGAGCTGCCAGGTGGCGGGATTTTCCCCGTTTTTCGGGATTTTTCGTTCAAATGGGGATGGCGGGGAAAGCATTGATAAAAACGGGGAAAATAAAAATAAAACGTAAAGTATCTTGCTTTATATTTTAGAGCTACCTTGTCGAAGCAAAATATGTAATTTCTTATGCCATCTTGTAAACAAATCCTTATTGCCGCTTGCGCAGAAATTTTTAAAAGTTTCACTTTACGAAAACATCAGCGGTCCCTTGTCCTCTTATTTTCCACACGTTTCCATGTTTAAAAAAAAATAAGTTTCGTTTAGTTCTTGCCTTCACCAAAGCGGCATGTGCTTAAAGGAAACCAATTAAAAAAACCAACTCTTGTATTTCTAGTGAAATTGGAGTTAGCTTCGAACTATTGCAAAAGACGCTCAGCATAGAACAGCTTGAATTTATTTTAATATTCTTAGTTTTTCTTGTCAGCAGGCACTAACTAACTAAATCAAAAACCAAATACGCTCAAAACGTGTTGTGGCCCGTTTATTTATTTAGATTCCGTACTTCTTTTAACTTTCGCAAACATATTCGATGAAAATAGTAAAGTGGTAAATGGTAAATATACAGCTAAAACTATACAATAATTAAATTAGTTATACTGTACGAACCCGTGTTCCAAATAAGGCTGATAATAGGGCTTACAAATGACCACTTCTGGACTGTATTAAAACGGAGCAGTTTACAACCATTGACAATGGTTCAAAAATCATCAGTTCGACCCGTAAAATCTTCAGTTCGTTCAATTCAAAACGGTATTGTAGTGGGACCAGTACTATCCCTTTTTGAACTAGTTCAGAACTATTCTAAATCTGGTCCATTTTTCTGCAGGGTTTAAACAAAAGAAAAATAAAGAACTCTTTTGATAATAGCTCTCGATCCGTAATTCTCCACACTAAATCTTTGATGAAATTTCAAAAATGTTTTGAAATTAAAATAAATACTGAATGTTTAAGTCTTCATAATAATAATGTATATATTTAAAATAAATTTAAACAATTTTTGCAATGATTGTTAGGTTGATCTCAGACCCTTAAGGTTCTATCCCGAATATCGATAATATATCGCTTATAATTATTGTATGTTTTTATGGATACGTACGTATTTGATATATGTATTTATTTTTGTTAGAATGAAATGAAATAATTTAATTTTTGATACATTAAAATCATACTTTTTTCTAAATTTAAAAATGGGGTAAAAAACGGGGAAACTCAAAGTAAAAAACGGGGAAAATTTTTTTGCCGCGACTGGGGATCAAACTCGGGCTCCGAGTGTGCTAAGCCACACACACTAACCTGCACGCCACGTTCCCCACGGTCACCACAGTTGTGTTAAATCAGCTGAGATAAAATTTGGAACGCATGTTTTTTATAACAAACCAAAGATGATTTTGAAAAATGGACGTCATTTCCTACGGACACGCCCACCTCCCATAGAACCCAAAATTTAAAAATGCAAATAATAGGATTCTGTTTAACGTACAGAGATAAAATTTGGTACGTTTGTATTTTATAACAAAACGAAGATGATTTTGAAAAATGGACGTCATCTGCCCAAGGACACACCTACCTCCCATACAAGCCAGCAAGTTTAAAACTCAATGAATAAGCTTATATTTGTCTAAGAGAGATAAAATTTGGTGTGTATGTATTTTATACCAAAACTAAAGTGTGTTCAAAAATTGGGCGCTATCCGTCCATGAACACGCCCACCTCCCATACAACCCACAATAGCGAAAGCACAATAAAGGCATTAACTGTGAGCTACTGAATAAAACTTGGTATGTGTACATTTTTCATCAACATTTAAGTGCATATAAAGTATGGGCTTCATCTGCCCACAGACACGCCCATTTTCAATACTTTTATTGCATTTTGGAGAAGTTGGTTTAGGGTATTTCATAGTCGGCCTGGACCGACTTAAGACTTTCTTTACTTGTTTTATTCTCAAACATTCTCAAAATGGATGCGCACCGAAGAAAAAATGACCGATATATTTTTGAACTGCTCTCCAACATACACAAGTACAAGTTAAAATATTAAATTATATAAAATCATTTTCTTTAGTCTTTGTTAAACCAAAAGGGCAAGACTTTTAAGACGTTCAAGGACGTACCGCTAAAGACCGCAATTTGGAAGAAGTACGCTTGACTTAAAATATATGATTTCGAGAAAAACACTTTTAAAGTTTTTGAACCAGTTTTTGTACCAATGAAAATATACCTTTTCCTATAATCAACATTATATCGTCCCATGTATGCCAAAACCATGAATGTGCTTTTTTATGATTTTTTGATAAACGAGTTTAAAGGTTAGAATGCTTCTCAGAATTTGGGATTTAACACTTTTAAAGAAATTGTTTTGCAGAAAGTTCGGCATTTATTTCTTTGACAATCGAAAAAAATTTGGTTGACCCACATGCCTCCTATCGTCTTAAAAAACACATTCGTTGTTTTGGCATACAGTAAAAACAAATTTTTACACATTCATTCAATTAAGCTGCTAACTACTATAACTTGAAATGTGTGTAAAAATGAAGGATACTAGTTGTATGATATTTTTCTTTTGCAAACTTGTGGACATTGACATATGTAATAAACCAAAATTTTTATTTATTGAATAAAATTAAGTATTCAAACTTCTTTGCTCCTGAACCAAAATGCACATTCATTGTTTTGACAAACGCACAAAAAAAAATTTTAAATCATTCGTATAGTTTCAAAAACTTAAATAAAGTTTTTTTGACTAAAAATTAATACAGGTTATTATTGATTCTTGTATTAACAAGCAATTTGAAAACGCATTCGGCACTGCACTTTAAGTTTTACATTGAAAATTTATTAAAACCGATAAAAGTCAAATAATGTAAACGAAAAATATTATAATTCATCTTCTTTATTTGTCTCTGCATTATCTGGTTCTCGCAGATCATCACGAATCTCCATTGCCGAGTCTCCAATCCCAATTTTACATTTAATAATAATATTAACATATTTGAAGCCAACATACAAAATCATCAAAAATTGAGTGCTATTGATAGCAGTAGCTCAAAACAACTTAATGTTGGAACAATTTACCAACTAAAGTTTGGGTTGTTTACGAACAAGTTTAAGGAACAAGTATCAACTAAATACGAATGAGTAAATTACGGAGATGAGTTTACCGGAAGAGGAGTTTTTAAATTTGATTTATTGAAGCCATAGTTGTATTCAGAGCTGCAGTCAGAGTCGGAACTGGATTTGGAGTATAAGATAGATATGAATAGTATGTCTTATAAAATAATAAAAACAAAGAAGAGTATTCAGTATCTTCAACCAATACTGAAAATATTAGGAAGGTTATTGGGGTTTTTTTTAAAAAAAAATTTGTTGCTGAAGAGCTAAACTCAACCACGGGTTGTCATGGCCACCTAAGTAAGTAAGTAAGTTGCTAAAAAGTTTATCAGTAATTTAATTTATAATTAATTACTTATTAACTTAAAGTATTTTAATACAGAAACTCGCCCATGTTGTCAAATCCTAAACGCCACTATATTTCGATTAACGTTATTACTCCAATTCAAAATTATAGTAGTCGAATTTGGAGTCGGAGGTGTAAAATAAATCCAATCATTCGGAATCAAACTCAAAACTTCGTTACATACCTATTCATAACCATGAATACATATAGATGAAATAACACACTAGCTATATGTGTGTCTATAAGTGTCTTTTTCGCATCTTGTGAAGATCTTTTAACTTTTGTTCAGAAATATCATCATAGCTAACAAAAATCCCTGAAGTTTATTTCAACTTTTATTAAAACTTTCAAAGGCTTTTGAATGATATTTCCAGAATCTGTTAAAATTTGTTTTACCAAAAACATGAATGTGCCACATTCATTGTTTTGGCATACACAAAAAATCAAAAATGCACATTCATGGAGTTAGAATTGAGGTATTGCGGACGAACTAATCTGTATTTATAATTCACGTTTTGGTACAGTTTTCTTCCTATAAAAACGCATCAAAATCTGCAATAAACCCAAAATTGATTTTTCACATTCATTGTTTTGGCATACATGGGACGATATAATATATTAAAGAATATTATTCTTTATAGTTAATTTTGTTTGATGAAGTCTCGGGAGGTGGAGAAAGTGCCTCTGCTAAAATAGCATTATAAATACAAACCTTGTTCGGTGCTAAGTAGTTTTGTATTTTTCATTTTATTTGAAATGCACCGCCGGTATGCAAGTTTTCCCGTATTTTCAACAATTGAAGCTTCGACGCGAAAAAAGTTGTAAGCGACATTTTTATGAAAATGGTTTTTTTTTTAACTAATGCTTTCAGAAAAGTAGTATAGCGACCAATATAAAATACTATTACATAGTTTTCTTAAAAAAGGAATAAATAAAAATGGGAGTTAAAGAGAAAAATATTTCGATCATAGTGATGATAAATTCTTAATTTTCGTTTTAGGTAACTATTTCGTTAGCCTATAAAGTACGTAACAAATTTAATTATCAGATTTATAGTCTATCTCAACTCGATCACATCGTTCTCAACTCGATACTTCGTATGGAAAGAAATTAACTTTGGAATGGTGATCAGTGTACCCAAACCTTCCCTGATAGTGTAGAAATTTCAAATACTAAAATTATAATTGCAACAGAAGATATGCAGACAAAACAGAAAAAACTTTTAACTTGCCGCAAAGATTTAAATTTAGTTAAAATTACTTCTCTAAGAAACATTCTACATGAATATCGCATTAAAAACTACTATCAATAAAAAGTTTTGAAGAGAATTCAAGCCTTATATCTGGTTTATGATTCATCAATATCCATTCGATACTTTTTTTGGTTTTTTTTTTTTTATTTACATACTTATTAACTATATTTTAATGGCTGTCACGATAGATGGTTTATTTTGACACAGCAACAAACAATGTTTTTTTTATTTGAGTTGATTTGATGAGTGAAAACATATGTACTGAGAAAACAACAAACAAGCACAAATAAAAGTACAATAGGTCATGAACGACTTTCACAGCCCAGCTAAAAGTAATCAAACATCATTGAGAACTCCATGATTTATGAAAAACAATTAAATTTAATTGCAAGGTTTAATAGTTATATCTAGGATTATTATGAAATAACAAAAAACTTCTTTATAAAAATTTAATAATTTTAACTAAAATTTTATTTTAACTTTGCAGCACTTGTTAACAAATTAAATGCTCTACAACAATGATTAACTTAGAAGATTTGCCTAGAATGGAGTCATTATCGCCGGCTAAAGATGTCGAGACCCTACATGCGTTGGAAACTGAGACTTTAATGTTGAATTTAAATGAAATCGGTGGCGGTGGTACTGTGGGGGGAGAAGACATATTTGTTAATTGTACAGGTTATGGTAGCGGCTGTCGTTACATCTCACAGGTAAGTTTAGTTAATAACTTGTTGAATAATTCTAGTGTTATATGTTAACAAATTCTAGCCCTCCCTCCTACGGATGGTAGGATGACAGCGTTGATATGAAATTTCTAGGAAATTTATAAAAAATTGCGTAAGAATGTTTGTATAAAATTTTGTGTGGTTCACTGCATACGGTCGCTGAAGCAAATAAAAACTGTTTCTTTCGAATAGAGAAAAAAACGTTGTGAAACCAAATAAATTAAATTTAAATTAAATACAATAATTTATATTTTGAACTTAGGCGAAATTATAAGATTGCATTATAAAAATATTCAATTTTAATACTTCAGATTTTGATGTGTTTGATATGAATCCGTAGCTTATTTTATGTCTTATTCAGACTGAATATTTAATTTAAAAAGAAATACATATAATGAAATTCAAAACATTTTGCTTTACAAATTTAACATTTGAGTTATTGATATAGGTAACAACGGTGGCTTTTCAAATTATGTTAGACTATTTTTACAGAGTACTGTATGCATGTACTGTATAATGGCGTATATTTGTAACGTAAGGTTACTTTCTTCGTATTCAAAATACTTTCTTCATATTCAATTTGATTACTTTTGATTGGATGCTAGACTAATAAAATTAAAACCTAATAAAATAAATAATTTATTAAGTTTTCTCAATAATCTGAATATTTCCACATCAAATTCAAATACATTTTATTTAAAAAAAAAAAAAATAGTATAATCTTTACAAATATATTAAAGTTTACTGCTTAACATTTCGCTCTGTGTACTAGATTAATTTGCAATATCATTTCAATTAAAATTTGGACTATGACAAGTTCCTACATTTTGCAAAAACTACATACTTGGTAAATATATACATGTTCAATTGAGCAGAAACTTCAACATATACCATTAACAACAGCATCCGCCCTCCTTTATGTGACTTTTATAGTGTGTTATTTTATTTAATTATGGGTTTATCTCTAACATAAAAAGGCTTTCGAACTAAGCAGGCATGCAGCAATATTTATAGCTTATACTGATAAATATTAACTCACTTTGGTTTGATTCAAACATTTATCACTTAATTGATAACAAAAACTTAATAAGAAAAAAATAATTTTCGATAAGCGTTTTGTATTCAGAAGCAATTAATGCGCTTCTGTTATTTAAAGAGTACCCAGCAAAAGTAAAATAATTATTATTACTCATATATTGAGAGCTTTTACTTGTAGGTCAAATTTATCTGAATCGTTAGAGAAATTTTTGCAAAACAATGATAAAGACCGAGAATAAAACAATGATACAATGTTAGATAAACGTCAATGTTGTTAGTTTGGTTGAGAAGACAGCTTACAGATATGACCAGCTATTTTTTTTCAAAGAAATCAATAGGTAGTCTTCTGTTAAAATCTCAAATTTGAGTAAAGTTGAAGCTATAAGAGTACTTTGCTTATCTGCCAAAATGAGAGAATTTTTAAAAGAACGAAAACTACTTCCAGCAAGTTGTAAGCAGTCGTTCCCACAATTTTGTGGTTTGCACAAAACAAATAGCTGTTCACACAATTTTCAAATAGAAAAATGTATTATTTATTTGAATTTTATGCGTTTTTCTCTACTCCAATGTAGCATTGACGTTTCTGTTGGAAACGAACTTCTGTCAAAAAATATAACAAGAAAGAGAGCGCTCAAAATCCATCATAGCATACACTTAATTTTCACTGGTCACATTCAGCGTACTCAACAGTTGCCAACTGCTAAGTCAAAACTTAATGCACATATATATGAAGTTGCGCATTAAAATGCATTTAAAAATAGAAAATTTTCAATTTGTCGGTAAAATTTCTATTCGTATTTGATACAAAGCTTGATATTTCATAAACTTGACAATTTTTCTGAAACTTCAATACCGATAATAGCGCTCCCCGATGTGTTGCTTTTACAACAGTTGACACAGCTGAATGTGGCCAACGAATATAACAACGAATAACTGTTTTTGACAAGAGTTCGTTTACTTGTAGCTGAGAGAATCAACATTTGTCAACACTACCTGGTAAAATTATTCTATCATGAGTTTTTCTTATAAAAAACAACACTGCATAAGATCATATTTAAAAAAAATAGCATTTATACAGAAAAAAATTAGAAAATTTTGATCTGTCAATTAGATTGAAGATTTTCGATTCATTTAGAATTGAACAAATTTTAAATATGATAGTTTTGAACCGATTCCAAAATGGGCGGGTAATAGTTTAACTACAATATCCTTTGACATTCAACGTACTGATGGTTTTTACGGATTGATATCATAGCAGTATACAATTGTTCTAATAATCTTTCTTTTGTCCCTATATTTGTACTAGTTCCATTATAAATAGTTCTAAACTAGTTCCTTTGAATGTTTGATACAAACTTGAACCATCATTCATAGATACACTGCTTCCAGAAGACATTCTAAAAATACAATAGTGTTTCTCCTCAGCCTTATCGTAAAGTGCTTTCCGAAGGCATTCTCATAAACTTCTAAAAGGTTATTTGAATATCTGCCAAGAATGCTTCCATGACATGGCTTGTGCAAGGCAATGGTTAAATATATTCTTAGGAGCATTTTGTCTTATGTCTTCTGAATTATAAAATGCCTTCTTAAAACTTTCCTGAAAAATACCTACTAGAATCATTTCATTGAAGGCCGCAAAATAATCCTCAACTGAAATATTCTAGAAGAACTTCTAGAGAAGATACCTCCCAACGATACATATGTTAAAAGAATGCCTTCTGGGTATGAATGTAGAAGGAATGGAACTCACGATTTTCCCTTCCACTTGACTTTCTTTTGGAAGCACTCTTTTTTTGCTGGGAACCTAATAAAAAAAAAAACAAATTGCCCATTTCAGCCCTTGAAAGGACTTTGACTAAGTTTTCACTAAAAATGGAAAATTGCTTGGTAAACATTTCTTATAGACATAAAAAAAAATAAATATTGACATGAATTTTAAAAAAGTTTTAAATTAAAGCTTTATACGATACAAGTTTAAGTCCTGAAAAAATTTAAATAAAAATTACAGAAGTCATGTTTTTCTCGAAAGATACAGAAAAAACTTTATTATGATTTTCGTGTCGAGTGAACCAACCTTTATTAGAAAAGGGGTGGGTAAAGTAAAATTTTTTTTTTGAGCTATTTTTGGTAGGGAAAATATTATGGTTTCGCGTCATAATCAAGCGATTCATTAATACTTGACATATTTAAAATTAACGAGTATTTGGTTACTTTAAGCGATACTCTTTAAGTCAAGACACAAAATCAAGACAAAATTCAAAGTCAAGATACGAACCATTTGTTTCGTTGTGTATTTAATTTGTTGGTACGAAAAAACTTTTGTTATTATCTTTGTTCTGATTTTAAGTCAAGACTTGATTATATAAAATCTTTGTTCTGATTTTAAGTCAAAACTCAAAATCAGAACAAAGCACAAAGTCAAGACATGAACCATTTGTTTTGTTTTTATTATTTTGCTGGCAAATTGCACAAATTTGAGCCATCTTATTTATAATAATGATGCCTGATATATATATAAAAAAATATAGATCATTTGAAAATAAAAAGATAAATTGATTTTTCCTTAGACATTCCTTTTTTTAAAAGAACTTTACGAATCTATTTTCTAATATTGGCGCCCTGGGTATCGTAATCTATTCAAGAAAATAGACCAACTAAGAAAGAAATGCTTGAATTATCAACACTCCGTACAAAAGTAAATCATTCCTTTATCAGAAAACTTAATAATTTTCTGATATATGAAAATCTCGTGTCACGGTATTAGTGTTTGAACTCCTCCGGCTGGACCGATTTTAATGCATTTTTTTCCTCATTTAGTAGGGATGACAATAGGTCATAAGATATTTTCATCCACCTATTCGCAAGGGGAGTGGCACTTTTTCAAAAGCACAAGTTTTCGGTGTAAATTTCGATCTGTAAGTTACACATCAATAAAACTCTGTACGAACTTACTTTTTGCCTATTAATACTATTTTACTAATGCCCTTTGATTGGAAAATTTGAGCTACCTTTGTAAAAGGGGCGTGGCACAACCATACAGTTAAAGTTTTTGATATCAAATAGATTTGGAACTAAATATTGTGTAACAATGAAACTCAGTATGAAGTAACTTATTTCAATTTAGAAAACCAGGCCTTTCAATTTAGAAAACTTACACGGGTATCGAAAAACGGGACGTAGATCCGCCCATAAAATTAAAATTTTCGATACGGAATAGCTATGACATAAAAGACACAGAACATTTTAACTCAGAATGGAGTTACTATTTGCTGGTGTCCTGCTCTGGAAAATTGAATCGAAATAATAGTTACAGATCAAAGAAACTCGGTTTGGAGTAACTATTTGGTTATATCCTACTACTGAGAAGTACTCAAAAACTAAAACGAGTATTAGACAAGGAGTGCTTCGTCCAGAAAAAAAAGTTATTTTTTATGTTTAAATGCTTAAGTGTGTGGCTTAGCATGCTCGGAGCCCGGGTTCAATCCCCATCCGCGGCGAAAAGTTTTTTTCAATAAAAATTTTTCTGATCGGTCACCACCTCTCTGTAGACAATGGCAAACCTCAGAGAGAACATGAACTTTAGCCGTTCGGAGTCGGCATTAAACATGTAGGTCCAGTTCTCGATCAATTGTTAATTGTGAATTGCAAACATTAAATAACACACACAACACAATTGATCATAAGAAGCTCGGTCAAAGTCCTTTCAAGGGCTGAAATGGCTAATTTTTTTTTTTTTTTAATATTAAAGCTCAGAGTGGAGTTACTTATAGTTGATGGCCTTTTATTTGCAAACTGAAACAGGCATTGGACAAGGACGGCAGCAACGCTTAGGTACTTTCTAGGCTAGTCCGGCTAGTTCTATATGAAAATGAAAATAAATTTTTAATTTAATTTTCATAACTCATTTAGGGGAAGAGGAATTTCGGTAATTGTGGTATAGGTATTATCATCATGCTAATTGTGAAAATAGCAGAAGTCGGTTCGTAGTCAAATGTATTTAGCTTTGATGCTTAAAGCAAAGATCATATAATATAAAGATGCGCCACGTAGAACATTAAAAAGTAATAAATATTTTTCAGATCAAAACGTAAGCTTTTGTGAGTGCCAAACGAAAAAGCTTTAAATTCTTGCTTGAGAGAAAAGTTTTCGACCTTTGAATGAACTTGCTCTCTGCAATGCCATTTCACTCTTCTCATGCTTTGCGCTTCCCTTGCCCATACCAATGATCATATAATAGATAGAGGCAGTGTGGCCATTTTAGCCTTTTCGAGGCTAGATTTAGCCTTTTTATTTGCGGTTTAGCCTCGAAATTTACGATTTAGCTTCGTGTTTTTTTAGCCTTTTTTTACTTTGAAAACAGCCTTTTTTAGATTTATTAACAATTAAAAAATTTGCCGATTAAATGCAACACTGTAAGGCAAAAATAAGTACACACTAAAAATTTTCGAAAATAAATTTACACCGGTGAGCGAATATTTACATTTTTTACACCGAACGGTGTTTATTTACACCACTTACCCGGTGTGATATGACAAACTTATCCGATCGGTGTAAAATAAGAAAGACATAGAAGAAAAGAAACATGGAAATCACCTTAGCATTGACAAACAAATTGAAAATTAAAATTTCACAAGACTGAAAATAAAAGTCCAGAATTATAAGTCATGTTCGTGAAAACAGTTCTGGCCAAAATTGACATTAAAGTAATAAAATAAAAAACGGTTTAAATAGAATTAAATCCAATCCAAATTTCGAGCATGAATGCCATTATATTTGGTATAACATTATTTTTAGCATTTTGAATGAATAAATTAAAATTCTAAAAACATATATTTCCGAATAGTAAAAAATTAAATTTTTCGGTGTTGGAAAAAATAATAATTTTGCGTATTCTAAATAAACACCTCACAGGGTTTGACACAAACATTCTTCGGATATTTAGTTATTAACACCGATCGGTGTGAAAAATGTCCCCTATCGGATATAAAATTCTATCTTTTTGACACGGTGTGTTTTTTAACACCGAACGGTGTAGGACTCCCTGGAACACCGATCGGTGTAAAAATTCTATACAAATTAAATTAAATTAAATTAAATTAAATTAAATTAAATTAAATTAAATTAAATGAAATTAAATTAAATTAAATTAAATTAAATTAAATTAAATTAAATTAAATTAAATTAAATTAAATTAAATTAAATTAAATTAAATTAAATTAAATTAAATTAAATTAAATTAAATTAAATTAAATTAAATTAAATTAAATTAAATTAAATTAAATTAAATTAAATTAAATTAAATTAAATTAAATTAAATTAAATTAAATTAAATTAAATTAAATTAAATTAAATTAAATTAAATTAAATTAAATTAAATTAAATTAAATTAAATTAAATTAAATTAAATTAAATTAAATTAAATTAAATTAAATTAAATTAAATTAAATTAAATTAAATTAAATTAAATTAAATTAAATTAAATTAAATTAAATTAAATTAAATTAAATTAAATTAAATTAAATTAAATTAAATTAAATTAAATTAAATTAAATTAAATTAAATTAAATTAAATTAAATTAAACTAAATTAAATTAAATTAAATTAAATTAAATTAAATTAAATTAAATTAAATTAAATTAAATTAAATTAAATTAAATTAAATTAAATTAAATTAAATTAAATTAAATTAAATTAAATTAAATTAAATTAAATTAAATTAAATTAAATTAAATTAAATTAAATTAAATTAAATTAAATTAAATTAAATTAAATTAAATTAAATTAAATTAAATTAAATTAAATTAAATTAAATTAAATTAAATTAAATTAAATTAAATTAAATTTAATTAAATTAAATTAAATGAAATTATATTAAATTAAATTAAATTAAATTAAATTAAATTAAAATAAATTATATAAAATGAAATTAAATTAAATTAAATTAAATTAAATTATATTAAATTAATTGGTAGACCATTCTGTGGAAATGCCCATATATCAATAAATAAATAATAACTAATTAAAAAATAAGCAAATCAAATAAAATAGTACCGCAAAAACCCATTTTAGAAATGTCTCTTACAACGCTATTTTCGACTACATTTCAATCAAAGATCAAATTATAATAATTAAAGTTAATATAATTGTGAAAACATATGCCTACAATGTGCGTAGGATAGATTTGAACAAAATATGTCTTCATTTTTTTGGTAAAACAAGGAAATTCAGCTACTTTTTCGTTGTGGCTAAATCGTTTTATGAGATGTTTCGTACATTAAAACTTAACATATGGTCTCTATTGCTCTCCAATATTATGCTCACATCGTTGCTTACTCGTCTCTCACTCTCAAAAGCTGTACATCGTTCGCTCGCTGGCTCTCACAAAGCTTTAAAGTGGATTTATGATAAATCCACATTAACTTTTTACTGTGCCATTCGGTTGTATGGCGGTGGCGCATCTTTGTATTATATGATCTTTGCTTAAAGTATTGGGACAAAATATTAAAGACTAAGGTCGCATTCATAATGAACGCCGATTCAGATAGGTAGGCAGGCAGGAAGTGTGAACAAACGAGATAGATAGCTATTTGTATCTTGTTTGTTCACACAAATTTCAGCCTGCCTGTCCTTATATTAATGAAAACATAACAAAATAAGCCTTCCTGGCATTAAAAATTTTGAGATTAAAGTGAATAAATAAAATGAAAATAAATGATAAATTTGTATTTAGTTGGGACATGATTCACAAACAAAGTTTGAGCTTTTTCCAGGGATACACTTTCCTAAACAAAGATTGAGCTTTTTCCAACTATTCTGAAGGATATAGGACTTAAGAGGGTCCATGAAAGCTCTATCAAGAGGTTGTATTTTGTTCATTAAATGTGGAGAAAATGATATTATAACAATGCGGTTTCGACGCGCCAAATTGAGAAGTTAAATAGAACAGAACTGGGTGCTCTTCAGAGGGTTTCATGTTTTTTACAAGAAAATGTATGAACCATTTCATGAATATCTAAATTTGCACCAAACTTTATATGTGGCAAGAGGCTTTCGGACCCGATGGTGCATTTTTCATCAGTTCAGCATTGAAATTCTAGGAAATACTATATATGGCGGATCAAAACTGACTCGAGCGCTCATACAGCTTATAACTGTAATATGTAAACCTCGTTCAACTGAAATCTTATGTCGAATTGAGTTGTTTACCTTTTTCCAATGATTTTTTGTCTATAAGTCTGTTTTGTACTATAGTCAACCCAGTGTCGTGTATATTATATATTCGCATCGGTGGAAAGTTATGCTGCTCAAACTCTTCTTCAAGAAAGTTCAAGAAACTATTACCGTTTTATTCGGTAAACCCTTTAGCCCTGTCAACAGTTGTTTCTGAAGCAGAAAATATGTCCAATTTGTTCTTCTGACGTTTAAGGCAGTAGTAAAGTCAAACCTTTTCAGCCCACTTTTGTTAAAACAGAAAATTTGTTCAGAAGCAGAAGTACAATAAAGAAGGAAGCATAGTACAATAAAGAAGGTAGCTGCAGGACTGAGAGCCGAAAGTCAGAATTGCCAGATAACACCGAACGAAAAATAGTGACTAAACGAGACATCAAACAATTTAGATTAATTTTGATAATACCGACTCGCACAGAGATAGAATTGATAGCCTGCAGCTACCTTGTTTATTGTACTATGGTTTCGAGCTCTTGCTCCAATTTATTGTTTAATGATGGCTTTCGTTCTAAGCTAAAAGAGAGCAATTCATGAATAGTTTAGGTTATGGCAGTGTTGGATTTTTCACTACAATTGTACTTTTTCAGTACAATTTTATAATAAAAAGTACGTAAGTACCACGACGACATTTTGAGTACATTTTCATACACTTGGTCTTCGTCATATCGACTTTGTTCTCTCTCTTGGAGGGATATTTTGAAAACATGGCTTTCTGACCAAATATTTGAAAGTTCTTTGATGTCATTGACGTCAGATGTCATTTTCAGAATATATCAGTGCAATTTTTTTACTCTAGGAACCCCATTATTTCGATTTTTAATTAATAAGAAAAATTTTAAAATATCTAGTGAAGATGACATCTGATGTCAATGACACCATAAAGCACGGTTTAGTAATCTAAACATTATAAGAGTTAAAATAATAATGTTGTAACATTAGTATGCAATCCTTTAGTATATATACTTTCGCGTTTCTAGGGAGTGTTTCTTTTGCATTTCTAGGGAGTGTCTTTTTATATTAATTTTTGGGAGACCCACAAAAGCCAATTTGATACGTTCGTATAAAAAAGTCTTAAATTGAATACTGTTGAGAAATAACAAAATATATGGTTAATAAATCAAACTTTTACACTTAGCTTATATGTAATAAGTACTCATTAACAGATAAATTCCGGTTTTCCATAAAAAAATGTATTTTGAATAAAAAAAGTCATTGAACGGGTCGGCTAAGATAGTTAAAGCAATTTTTTTTAGAAAAATTACAAGTCGATAACTTGAAAATATATCGATTTTTTCTTCGTTCATTCATATTTTTATTGAAAGTACCATTCAATTCTTAAATCTCGGAGTCACGTTCTGTTAGACGACTCTGTTCTCAAGTGCTGAACATGTGTAACATAGAGTACAAATAATATTCTGACAAAACATTTTTCAAAAGCTTCAACTACTCAAAAAACAGCTTTTCAACACTAACAGCTTTTATCTAAATGAAATATATATTCACCACTAACCAAAGCAGCGAAGCATGAAAGTCCAGCAATCACACGACGACGATGATACAGTCGTCGAGTGGTAAAGTTCAAGTTAAAACGCATCCGAGTGGTGGCTTCACGAACGAAAATTTCAACAATTTTATCGACGACATTCAGTCGTTCGAGGTATTTTGGATTATTAACAAAATAAACTAAACGCTGTGAAATAAAAACTTGAAATAAATAAATAATAGAAATATAATCAAAGTAAGTGTTTGGAATATAAAGTGTAACAAAATATAGTGATTATATTTCAAAACGTGTAACAATTAACAAACGTGTTTCGCAAAAGAACAGTGAAAATATCAAACGAAGCAGCGTGCAAAGCAACAAATTAATAAAAAAAAAAGTGAAAAACAAGTAATAAGAACGAAGCTTGAAGCTGACTGTTTTCTTCGAACGTGTGTCGGTCGGTCGGACGGACGATACGTCGATTGTGTTGTTAAAAAGTATTTAATTCATGAGTAATAATTACAACAAAATATTTAAAAAATTATTTCAAAGAAGTTAAATATTGTGTATGAAACAAAAAGGGGAAAAAAAAAGAATTGATTATTTTTGTTTTGACTAAAATGCAAACTATTTGTAGTATGAATGTTGCACCCGTTGTTGTTCGTGTTTGTGGGTGTGTGTTTTTTGGAGCTGAGTTGAGCTGTCATGCGATTGATATTGCAACAGCGTATAGTTTTTGTTGCTTGTTAACTGCATCCATCTTCCCCAGGAACTCATACAATGTCGGTTCAATGAGCTGATGTTTTTGCATTAATTTTCGAAATAATTTATTGGGAAAGTTCTCGAAGCAGCCTGCTGTATCAAGAGTTTAATACAAAAGCAAAAACTTTTTCAAAAAAATTTAACATTAGCTATGCTTAATTATGCTAAAGAAATCAAGTGTGTGTAATTGTTAAAAAAGTGTCGGTAATTTTTGGTTTTTTGACTGAATTCATGTTTCTCCACAATTTTACAGCATATGCGCTGCCTTGACTGTCGTCAGAGTGTGTGTGTTCAGTTAACTTCACAGTGGTGAATTTCGGCGGTGTCAAAGTCGATGTGGTGTATTTGTTGAACTGCAAATATTTCGAGTGTTTTGACAAATCTGACAATAATAGCCTAGACACATTGACTGCGGCTGCAACACAACAACACGAGGTGAAAACGAAAATGTAGGCATGTTGTCTACGACTTGATTATTTTGGATGTAGCGCGATAAGCCTTATTTTCATATATTTTTATTATTAAACATCGAATTATCATTTAAAAATAAACATATAACACAAACACAATGAGAATGAACAATAAAAAACACAAAAGAAGCACGAAATTAAACGAAAATATTAACAAATTCCGATGTTCTTACTCTTGTCGCACGTCAAAATAGAAAAAGTTCTAAATCGACGACAGCAACATTGCTGCAATGACGCATTGTCGTTGCAACATTTTCACCACATTCACCTCCATAAGAAAAGCATGTAAAAAAAATTTGACGTTTGACGCAATGCTGCAGCCGCAGTCAATGTGTCTAGGCTATAATGCGACAAAAAAGTGTTGTTAACTACTTCTTTCGCTGACGGGCAAAAATCAATTTGATGTAGTTTTGAGAATATATTTAATACTTTTTAGTTTTGGCTGCTTAAGTTGGTATGACACTTGTTTTTTTTTCCATTTTTAAGATCTTAAAAAGCTATATAATTTTAAGTTGGTGTGAGCAGTACGCTACAAGTCCAAAAATATGCA
Source organism: Tetanocera ferruginea (assembly GCA_958299015.1). Lineage (NCBI taxonomy): Eukaryota > Metazoa > Arthropoda > Insecta > Diptera > Sciomyzidae > Tetanocera > Tetanocera ferruginea. Next base: position 142,000,350 of record OY282642.1, read on the forward strand.
GAACAGTCTGAAAAATGTAAAAAGATTTACTTTTTCAGCCGCTAGCAGCTTAAAATCTGACAGAGGCACATTAAACATATTAAAAATATATTGATTCCATTGAGAGAACTCTTAGATCGAACCCGAAATCTTTTTGGATATTCGTGAATAATAAAAGAAAATCTTCTGGTTTTCCTTCATCAATGGATAATAGAGGGGAGGTGTCTTTTAGTTGTGAAAAGACAACTGAACTTTTTGCTGATTTCTTTGGATCGGTTTTTAATCCCTCGATTCCTCTCAGAGATGCAAATGGTCTCACTGAAGCTCCGCAACTTTTGAACATTGGGAATCTATACATAGAGGATAAGGAGGTACTGGAGGCCGTATTGAGCCTTGACTGCTCTAAAAGTGCGGGTTTCGACTTGCTTCCTCCAGTGTTTTTGAAAAATTGTGCGCATACGTTGCACGTCGCTTTAGGTTTGATTTTCAACAAATCCCTTGCTTGTGGTTTTTTCCTAAATGAGTGGAAAACTGCCTGTGTGACACCCATTTTTAAGTCTGGTCAAAAGTATTTGATTGAAAATTACAGGCCTATCGTCAAGCTATCAATCATTCCTAAAGTCTTTGATAAAATTGTAAACAAGCTTCTTTTTGCTGAAGTGTGCAGCCTTATTATTTGGCAGCAACACGGATTTTTTAAAGGTAGATCTACCTCTACCAACTTAGCTCTCTTTTCCAACTTTGCTATCAACGCTATTGAAAATGGCTCACAGGTGGATGTATTATATACTGATTTTTCCAAGGCATTTGATAGTGTTAATCATATTGTTTTGTTAACAAAACTTGAATCACTGGGCATTCACTATACATTGTTAAAATGGATTCACTCGTATCTAACTGATAGAACGCTAGTTGTCAAGATCGGTGAAAAATACTCCAGGCCCATCAAGGTTACATCCGGTGTTCCGCAAGGGAGTTACTTGGGTCCCTTGTTTTTTAATTTATTCATTAATGATATTACTCAGTCTTTTAAGTTTAGTAAGAGCCTTTTATATGCCGATGATTTAAAGATTTTTCTGGAAGTTAAGGAATGTACTGACTGTGTGAAGCTACAGAATGATATTTCATCTTTGCTGCGATGGTGTTATATTAACCAATTACATCTTAACTTTAACAAATGTAAGGTACTCTCATTTAGAAAATAACTCCCATTGTGTATGAGTATAAGTATAACACTAGTGATGTTTTTTGCAGGGTGAGTCAATTTAAAGACCTCGGTGTCTTTTTTGACCAAAAACTGTCTTTCGACACTCACATGGAATACATTATCGCAAAAGCGAACTCCCAATTTGGGTTTCTGAAAAGAAATACCATTAAATTTCTTAATCCTTTTACACCTAGGACACTCTTTTTCAGTTTGGTAAGATCTCAACTAGAGTATACTTCAGTTGTGTGGGACCCTATTTATGATGTCTCGATTACCCGTATAGAGAATATTCAAAAACGTTTCACAAGATTTGCCTTGAGAAGACTATACTCTTGGGAAACTATGCCTGCTTATAGGGTGCGCTGCCGTCTTTTAGGTCTAAGTAGTTTAACTGATAGACGAATCTTTTACAATATACTGTTCGTTAAGGATATAATCGACGGTAAAATTGATTCCCCCGATTTGTTAGCATTGATTCCATTCAATGTCCCGTCACGTTATTTGCGAAATCCAATTTTATTCTATACGTCTTACCATAGAACTAATTACGGTTGCAATGAGCCTCTTTCTCGGTGCCTCTCTGATTGCAATAAATTTGCGAATCAATTAGATTTCAGCGTTGATAGAGATATCTTCATTAATAACCTTAAGGTAATCATTATGTAGTCTCAAGCTTTAGATTAAGTATTTTTGTTATCTTAGTTTTTAAGTACTATCAAGTAATCTGTGAGGGCTTAGCCCAGTAGATGAATTCGAAATAAATAAATAAATAAATAAATAAACGATTAGACGTGGATGTTAGGGCTGCATCTGAGACAAATAAAGACGTACTGTTAACTTGGCACGATTACGATTTCCGGGGCGCCGCGATTTGAAAGTGCTTTCTGGTAGAGAAGAACATGATTAGCCGAACAAAATATCGATAACTCTATTAGTTACCGAGTTATCGATTTTTAAAAAATCTGTTCAAAAAAACATCTATATCTTTGACGTTACTCAATGGATCTTTAAGATTGTCATGTCATTCTTTGCCGATACTCAATGGATCTTTTAGATTGATATGTCATTTGAAAGGTTATTAAATGACCTTTCAAATACATTTGTAAAAATATCATTGCTACAATATTTTTAGTTTTATAAACGAATTTATTCCAAAGTTGAATTTTTTAATAAAAAGAACCGTTATTTTCTAAAAAAGTTACGTTATTAAGCTACTTAAAATATATTTTTTTTTAAAGCTTATAGTAAGACCTTTTGTTTGACATATAAAAATATGTATATTTTATTTAATTTCACACTATATTACTGTGAAATTTAAATTTTCCAATTTTTTTGTTTGTTAAAAAAATCTGTTAAAAAAATGTTCTATATCTTTGCCAATATCCAATGAATATTTAAGATTGACATGCTATTCGAAAGGTAATTAAATGCCTTTTCAACGCTATATAATACAATTTCAAAAAATTTTTTTTTAATCTATAAGCGAATAAATATCAGATTTGAATTTCTTAATTAAAAGAACCGTTATTTTCTAAAAAATTTACGTTTTAAAGATACTAAAAATATATATATTTTTTGAACAGCTGAAAGTTTAACCTTTTTTTCGATAGATCAAAAATATTTATTATTAACTGATCCACTAAAAATTAAAAATTTTTTTCACTGGCTCGAAAATCCCATTAATTCATATAAATATTATAGCTACAATGATGCCTTAACAACAATTGTTTATTGTAATGGCGATATTCGAACAGATGGAGTAAGAAAGCAAACCATCTAAGGTAAATATGAGTGAAATAAGCACTTTTCCGTACAAGGGCAAATCAATGTATCATAAAAAAACCACAAAAAGTCATAGACCTTATAGAAAAAAAAAAAAATTTAAAAATTTGATTACTCGAGAACAAATCGATAAATCAACTTTTACTTAAGCTATTCTTATTTTTATTGAGAGTAATCTTCGAATCCATCGTCAAATCGCGGCGCCCCGCAAATCGTAATTTCCCCGTTAACATGAAGTTTGTTGTGGGAAAAAGTGAATCAGTAGGTATTCTTTTTACAGCGGATATTACGATTTCCTGGGCGTCGCGATTTGACAAGTGATTCGTAAAGAACATTCAATATAAATAAAAATAGCCCAAGAAAAAAAATCGATTTATATAATTTATAATATAAATTTATTTTTATAAGATCTATTAATAGCGTTTTCTTTTCTCAAAAAAATTTTTGAATTTTTCGGCCCTTTTTCCATTTTTTTCATTCTTTTCTCAACTAAAAGTCCGACCTCACATGCTACCTAATGAATAAACAAAATAAATGACATATTTGGAAAATAGTTAACGGAAATTTTTGCTAGCGGGAAAAAAGTTTTTAATATGAAATTTTAAAATTTTGAATCTTAATTCTTTTGAAGTTTTTCAACAAGGAAGTCAACTCGAAATCATTAAAAAATGTTGCCGTTTTTGTAATCTATTCTCAGCTGAAAACAGATCAAAATTCTGTGGGTTCAGGTTAAAATGGAAAAATTCTGCATCTTCAGAGGGCACAATTTTTCATTGAGAAAAGAAAACGCGATAAGAAAACTGACCAAATAATTTTTTGTGTACAACCGATACTTATGGCTATGGCCCCATTTTGAAGATAATATTGTAAGCTTTTAAAATAATTTTATAGGCATAAACAAAATTCGTTAAGTATTTAAAATTGTATAAATGTTTGTATATAAAAAAAAAGTAAACTTTTTGCATACAAAAAACCGTTATTTTTTCCAAAACTACCGTTTTTACTATGAGTTTAGAAAATAAAATTATTGGAGCCTGAAAATTTATCTTCTTTTTGGTATATGGGCATTTCCACGAAAATGGCAACCACAGCTAAAAAATTTAATGTGTTTCTAAGTTCAATTTTTATTCTAGTAAAATACTGTTGTTCAATAATCGAATACTCGCAATATTGTGGGTATAAAAACTTATCAATTCTTTTAACTTGTCGATAAAACTTGTATTAAAGTCGCTAAAACTTATTCATCGCAGATGTATTCAATTAAAGTGTAGACGTTTCACCTTTAATTTTATGTTTTTTTTCATTTCATTTTTAATTCTTTGAAATCAGAATTTATTTATTGTAATAGAATACATATTTTTTATGTTTAAAATTATAAAACTATTTTTGAAAGCCTTAGTTGGTCTTCTTAATTAAACATTTTCTTAACGGAAATTTTGTCGCGTAAGTTATGTCGCGTGAGTTACGGCAAATATTTTTTGGAAACTCTAAATATTTTTAAATAGGCAAAGTTCATCAGTAAAGTGGGTTTATTATGAAACTTCACTGTATTTTCTTTATTAAAAAATTAAAAACAAAAACAAGTTATTTGAGAAAATACGCTGAATTTTGAAAAACACTTCCTTTTTTTTGTCGCGTGAGTTACGAACATATTTACCACTGCTATTTTTAAGTAGTTACAGGAACGACAATTTTGGCAAATCATACCATTACTATTTCTTCTAAGATATGTGTACACTAGAAATTTTTTTCATTAAAAACATAAACTTCCGAGAAAACGAAGCTTAATGACGTACGCATGTCGCGTGAGTTACGATGGAAATGCCCATATACTATGTTTGATTTTTCTTATTTTTTATGGTTTTTTATAATGATGAAATAATTTGCCTTTGTACGGAAAATTACAAACAAGATTTAATTGGTTTTAATTTTTCACAGCTTTAACTAATTTTATCCTTAAACTCGCACGATTTTTAAAAATTTTTATTTCACATTTGTGGGCGGTAAAAAGGGTGGTAAAAAACTATAATGAATTTTTAGCACCTTAATGCTGAAAATATTTCAGAAAATAATGGTTTTATCCATAATAAAAACGAAATATAATATGAAATCGCTTATAAAATTCAATGTATTGCCAAAATTTGTACTTTTTCTAAAAGATAATTTAATTGTCTTCAAATAATACGTTAAAGATCCATTTGATATTGGCAAAGATATTAAAAGATGCTAACAAAATCAAAATTAGCTTTAGACAAAAAAGTTTTTAGCTTGTTTTTAAATTCCTCAAGTGGTTTAGAAGTTATGGATAGTACAAAATTGCAAAAAACGTTCTGATTGAAGTTTTTGTTTCCAAAATAGTTTCTTAATATTTCATAATTTGAATAACTTTATAAGAACAGGGTCCTGGAAAATAAGTGCCAATTTTTTTAGAACGTATTAAAAATACTAAACAAATAATATTACCGTTATGAGGCGGAATTTTTTAACATAAATTATCATATTTTAACCATTAGTTAAGAACTCATTTTTTTTCCTCATTTTTTTCCTCAAAATAGACTGTCATATAAATCTTGAAAATCGGTTCGCGGATTCTGGTTGCGGTAAAATATGGGTTAATATATTTACTGCACTTTTAATGGCATATCCAAATGTGTACTTAACACTTGACTTGCGGGTCTGGTCTCGGATTCTGGTTGCGGTAAAATATGGGTTAATATATTTACTGCACTTTTAATGGCATATCCAAATGTGTACTTAACACTTGACTTGCGGGTCTTGCAAAATTGAACGATTCCCACTTTAGAACCTTGTGAATTAGTTCGTGGATGCTCGTTCTTTTAGTTCAATAGATTTTGCAGCGGTTCAAATCAAAACGAACGAAAGTAGCCCACAAAACTTTTCCAGCAATAGCTTGAGTCCGTGCAAATACTTCTTGTATATTGATTTCAAAGCCGGTTAGAAATTAACTAAAAGAACTTAGATTTAAAATTTATAACGAACAAACATACTTAGTGAACTCAAACTTCTAACGACTAGAAGACCTAACGAAATAAATGACAACGTAATTATGAACAATGGTTTGAAACCGTGAAAATACTTTTAATGTCTTCGCTACTGTATTGAAATGGTGGAGAAAAATAAACTAAAAAACCTAATGAACTAAAAGAGCGAATGAACTAAAAGACCTAAAGACTCTTCAAAAATTGGCATCGGTGATATTCAGTGCTGGTAACTGCATGTTTTTTCAAGCAATGCAATAACTTTTGTTTCAGTTTAGTTTTTCTAAACGAATTGTGCAAAAAAGGACTTACAAAATTATTCAAATATTGAGTGTGCATCGGAACTGTGGCGTCCTAAGTACTATAAATTGTTTAATGTAATAAACCTAAAATAAAGTAGTTTTATAAAATTAAAACACAATGATAGAAACGTTTTACATTATGGTCAGAACCTACACTAAACATATTGTATTTTTCGTAACTCTTATTAAATGTCATGCTTTGGCATTGCCTTTGACATTACATCGATATTAGTACATATCTCTATTTTTTAAGCAATTTCTAGTTACAGAACATTTCGATTTCCGACAATGTCTCGGTTTTTATATGCGCATACATTTATTTCTAGTGAGAATTGTTCATGTTGTTAAAAACGCTTTGCAAACGTTCTTGTCATTTGCTTAAAATTAATTATTTATAACGTTGCGTGACTTTAAAGTTTTACATATATACATTAAAAAGGAGTGTAGGTATATATATTACGCTATACATACATGTATTGAAATTGACACACATGCATATGCAAATGTATGAAAATTACTTTGAACAACATTTCTTGTTTTCAATCATTCACTTCATTCAGGTAGTTGACTGTTCTTGTCTACAATCAATGCTGTCAATCAATGCTCGTTACTAAATTAAGTTTTGAAATATCTTTCCTTTTTATAATACATTAAGAATTATTTTGTATCGAAAAACGCGTTAAATGAAAAACTTAACCCATTTTTTCCCAGCGTTGCGTTTACGCAACACGATGCTTAACTTCAAAAAATGCAGTAATTATTAACTTATTTAAAAACTGTTGCAGGCATGTGATAAAAGGCGTACACAAGCTTCGGCCTATGTGCTTATTTTAACAATTAGGCCAAAAGTTTTTGAAAAAAACAGTAATTTTTAAAACAAGTTTTATTTTGTATTTTTCAAAAATTTTTAAGTATACATATTTAGTTTCTTATACTTTTATATGCATACCCCTGTATGTATGTTATAAATGTGAGATTCATTTAGATATTTTTTTTTAATGAATTAAACCTATGACTTAGTAGTGAACGATTTATTTATTCGTAGCACTGACTCAACGAGGGGAGCTCGCCAGCTCAAATTCGTTCTGTGATGCAAATGGCAACGCATACAAAAACTTTACTATTTTTATTCAATTGTTTAACTTTGAATTGATGAACAAATTTCTAATTTTTTCACTATTTCTTTATTTGGAAAGAAATGGTTTAAGCAGTTTTCATTGCAAATTTTAAGTATCTTTAGTTCCAACAGATACATGTTTTTTGATTTAAATTCATCTGTCGAACAAGTCTATCAGATAGCAAAATTAACAAAGAAAAAAAAGTTTTCTTAAATAAAAGAATAGTTAAAAATAAACTTTTGAAAGATTCTGTCAATTCTTTTATCTATTTCGTTACATACAGAGTTGAACGTGATACAGAAATTGATAACAGCGTCATTACCGCCATTGTTTGTTCTATGATACTCAATGAAAAATATAATTCGTTGCCTTATACCTTTCAGGTGCGTATATTTTAAGGAGGTTTAAAAGGGGGTATACTATTATGTGATTCATTAGTATAGCCCTCACAAAAAGGGCTCGAAAATACTTCCTACACGACTGCAGAGTTTTCAACCCAAGTAGGGCGTAACGACTATCGGTCGATATTGGTAATTCCCAATTAAGTTTTGTAAACGCTAAGCGGGTGAATCTTTTCTGGATATTCTCAATCCTGGCAATATTTCGTTTGTAATAAAGATCCCACACCACAGAACAATATTCTAAAATAGGTCTCACTATCGACATAAATAACGATTTGAGAGTGAACGTGTTAGTAAATTCATTTGAATTACGCCTTAGAAATCCAGAGCGAGTATTTTAAAACTTACTGTTTTATTTTTACTTTAAATCTAATATATAAATATCTCGTCCCACGGTGCTACTGGTACCACTTCTCTGAAACGGTTCGACGGTTTTAACGAGATATTTTTTTTTGTTTTTGGTATTTGATAGGTATGAAAATAGGTCGTTAATTATTTATTATAATAACCCGGGAGGTACGTTGCACTTTTTCGAGATTTTTGGTTTAACTTTCGACCTATAAGGTCAGAGTATATAAATTTTGTGTAAACGTTCGTAAAACCTAGAAATAAGCGAGCAAGATATAAAAAGTATATATATTTTTGACTAGCGTGACCTCTTGAAGTCGGTTTATCCATGTGTGTACATCTGCATGTTGTCCGTAAACACAGGATAAGAAAAAGAAGAGTTGATATAATTGCATGAAACTTGGTACGCATATTCACATAAACCTAAGGATCAACAATATTGAATATTTTAAGAATCCGTGGAAGGACACGCCTACCTCCCATACGATCACAAAATTGAAATCACTAAAGAGGGTTCTATGTATGCTACAGATATAAAATTTAATAAGTATATATTTAAAACTACTCCGAAAACTAAGGTTTGTACAAAAATTAGTGTCATCCGCCTACTACACGGTTAAAAATCTTGGACTTAATTTTAAACTTTTTTGGATTACATATAGGACACGACCAAAAAAAGATTATTTTTTAATCCAATGAAAAGTTTTAAATTTTTCAATCCAAAAAGGATTTATTTTTAATCCGCAAATAGTTTAAAATTTCTTAATCCAAAAAGGAATAATTGTTAATACACAGAAAGTTTAAAATATTATAATTCAAAAAGGATTAGATTTTAGTCAAAAAAAGTTTAAAACATTGTAATCCGAAAAGCGATTACTATTTAATCCTCAAAGGTTTAAACACTGTTTACTGTAATAATGTGTAAAATAATATTTTGGTTCAGATTTTATTAAACAATTTGTTTCATTTTATTAAAAATAACTTTCGGATGCTTTAACAACATTTAGATTTATATTTAGCTTAAATTTCGTAGTATTATAAGTTTTCAATCTTATACCTGAATTACAATGCGGTAGTGGCAGCGTCAGTGGCATTGATCAGCTGTTATTTTAGGAATACTGTTGTTCAATGGTAAAACTTACATAGCAGCTGTGGCAGTAAGCAGTACTGCCGAGGTCAGCCCTATTTCTAAATTCACTGCCAACATGCAAATAATTAAACTACTTAGAAAAATTCAACGTTCACTGATTTTGAAGCTGACGCTGCCACTGCTAGATTGTAATTGGCAGGCGGTAAAATACGAAACAGCTAATCACTGCCGCTGCCACTGACACAGCTGCTGTCAGTGCCAATGCTACATTGTAATTACTTAGCTATTAAATAACATAAATACTTTTTCCTGAAATTACTACCTTAATACAAATTTGTAGTCCAAAAATAGTTTTAAACTTAAACTTTTTCGGATAAAAAAAAATTAAACTAAAATATGGAATAAAAATTAGTACTTTTAGGATTAAAAATTGCTTTAAACCAAAGTTCGGATTAAAAACTAGTCCAAAATTTTTAACCGTGTAATATATCCACCTGCAATGCAACTAACAAAATTGATTGGTTCTATTTAAGGTACTGAAATACAATTTGATATGTATGCATTTTATATCAAAACTAAAACGTGTACAAAAAAAAAAAAGGCGACCCATACAACCCCATACAATTATTATAAAGAGGTTAATGTATGAACTACAAAGATAAAACTTGATATGTGAGTATGTTATATAAAAACAAAGATGTATACACTAGATGGATGTCATCCGCCCACAAACACATCCATCTCCTTTACAACCCACAATATTTAAAATACTATAAAAAGTTTTGTAGGTATCTGACCTATAGAAATAAAATTATGGTATGGGAGCATTTTATATCTAAACTAAGGTTTGTAAAAAATTGTGTTATTCGTCTACGAACATGACCATCTCCCATATAACTTACAAAAGTTAAAGCTGTTTCTAGCTATAAGGAATTCATCGACTTCGATCAAAACTAAGAAATTATTTATAGTTTTTTTAGTATTTTAATGCAAACATATCACTGTTGTAGTTTTTGACACGAAATTTTTGGTTCTGCGATAAGACCAACCTTTTCGGATTTGGGGGAGTCCTCCGAGCACAACTGTGTCCTTGGTTTAGTTAGATTGGCTCAAATTTTTAAGAAAAACGTGTTTTTCCAAATAGTCGATTTTGGCCTTTTGCCAAGTCCATTTCTAGAGATATCTCGCAAACAAGTTGTACGATCTTTACAAACAACAGAGAAAACTAAAGGTATTGAAATTCTTCGTCAACTGTTGTCATGTTACTTTCGGATCCGAGGATTAGTTTTTGTGTAATTAATCAATTTTTGAGAACTTGTTGTTTTTTTTTAAAAGAAAATTGGAAATTAAATTCATGGAACAAAATTTGCTTGCCTGTTCTGGCCTATTCTAGTAAAGGGTACAAAAAGTGTAAACTTTTAACCTACTTAAAACAAATTTACATGTAAACTTTCAAAACGATAACACACGTGTAACTGTTTTTTTGTATCTTCTACCAGCATATTTTTAAAAATTCCTTAAAAATTCTTTGAATATTATAGAAAAACTATAAAATTGTCGTACCGTAAAATTAATTTGAATTTTTCGTAAGAAAACAATAATTTATGGAAAAAATTATTAATAACACAAGAAATACTCCTCGGATCCGAAAGTATGTAGTATAGGAACTGTTGACATAGAATTTCATGACCTTTTGTTTTCATTGGTTGGTATTTTGATATATTCTTCATGGCAAAAGGCTTAGAATATATCAAGCTTGACCATTTGGAAAAACATGGTTTTCTCAAAATTTTGAGCCAATCTAACTAAACCAAGGACGCAGTCGTACTCAGGAGACTTCCCCAAATCCGAAAAAGTTGGTCTTATCGCAGAACCAAAATTGAACAACAACAGTGTATTTGAATATTATAGGAGGTTATGAGTATTCCACGATCGGGCTAGATTTAATATAAAATAGGTACTTCAATTGTAATTGTAATCATTCCGCAACGACGAATCTTTCATTCTAAATAAAGAAACTCTGGATATAATTTTTGACATAAGTACTAAATTGAAATTTGTTGCATCGTATACACAGGCGACATACTTAAAAGGTTAACAACACTGTTTTGCCCGATGACAAAAATTGCTATCAACCTCTTTGACGTGTGATTTGTTGTTTGTTTACTTGTCTTGTTTTGGCTTCTTCTTTTTGTTGTTTTCCCTATATAACAAATTTGATGTTATGCTTCCACAATATTCGCATGCCCTCCCCCTTATGACACAAATGCACACACACTCAACCAACTGTGTGCACCCACGTACACAATAAAACTCAACCAAGCAAAATATTCACCGTGGTGAGTTTGCAACGAGTGAGTGATTCATACAAATGCTTAAACGCAGCAGCAACAACAACAACAAATACTGCTTCGCAATTGCGCTGAAAGAAAACACACACAAATAATACAAAAATTGATACAACAAAAAGTCAACAATCCGCATTATAAAAAGAAAAACAAATTAATTTTCTATAATTAATAACTTTTTTTAGCTATCATTGAATTTAATAAACATTTTAATTTTTATAAATAAAAAACAAAAAATAAAAATTAAGAGAAACAAATTAAAAACAACAACAGCAACAACAACTAAACATAACAAAAATGTTAACAACACTAGAACAACAGTGCAAACGGTAATGCGTGCGGAACACGCACGTACCAGCCAACTGCAAACGAAGTTTTGGTAGATTTTGTGAAAATAAAACAAATAAATTAATGAAAAGCTTACAAAAATACAACTATAACAATCGGTTGAGTATAAAAAAGAGCGAGAGAGAGTTTGTTTATTAAAAAAAATATAACAACTTTAGTAAAGTGCAAGCATAGATTTCAAAGCTTTAAATTAATAACAATAGAGCTTAAAATTGCAAACAACAGTGAACAAAAAAGAAAACATATGTGTGCTTAACAACAACAACAATTTCATTAATTATTAACAACAACAACAACAACGCCACAGCAAATGCCTGCCTGAGTGCTTATATCTTGTGTATTTTTTCCCTCCACAATTTTTTATCGCAAAAGACGTTTGGCCAAGTTCAAGGACGCGTGAAAGTACAGACACAAAATTCAGGCAGCCCCCCATAGACACACGCACACCAGCAGCAGCCGCAACAAACAGCAACAACAACAACAAGAGGCTGTCTACTAAATTTAGCTGCAATAATAAAATTTTTTTTACAATTTCTCCGTCGTTTGCCCTCAGTTTAAATATCTGCCGAAAATTGTTAGAATTTTGTTGGTGTTTTATTTTTCGTCTTTTTTTTTTTCTTAATTTATTGCTTTAAAAAACTTGCACCTCTTTTTTGCACTGTATTGCTCTGCGTGCAAGCAGAGTGGGAGTCGAAGAGTGTGCGCGTGCAAACGAGACAGCAAGAGTTGGAGCGTAGCACAGCGCAGCTATCACAAGCAGCGCAGACAAAGCAGCCGAAAGCCAAACATACAAAGGTGAGTGAACGTTATTGAAGGTCCTTCTAAAAAATAATCGACTGCATTTTTTTCATACAATTATTTTCAAACTTCAAGCTTTTTTATAAAATCAAATTTTTCTAGCTGCACATTCTATACCAACATTTTATTCATCAACATTACAACATTTATTCATCAAAGCAAAAAAAAAAAACTATAGATTAAAAAAAAATATAAAATAATTGTATGTTTATGTGTTATGTTAATTATTGTTTAACTTGCATTTAATTTTCTGAACAAAGTTCAGTTCAGATGCAAATCAAATAAAACTGAACTGGAGAACTTATTAAATACTGGCAACACATTGGAAACAGTGACACCAAAAAGTTTTCGCTTTTAATAGAAAATAATTAAAATGCACATTTAACAGCATGAGAGACTATTAAGCATATTTTTCGCTTATTAATTTAAACTTTTTACTTCAAAAAATGCACAAAAGTTTAATTGTTTAATATTTTTTCAAACAACTGAAAAACTCATAAAGTTTTCTATTAAAAGCTATGTCTCGATATACATAATTGGGCTAGCACAGAACCAAATGTCACAGAACTTTTGTCAGACTATTTTCGATACGGGACAAAAGCGAAATTTTTAGAGAAAAAACGGCATTTTGAAAAATATATAACGGAGTAATGCATAAATTTAAAGTTTTTAAAAAACATTTTATTTAGAAAAAAATATATATCAAGGCACAAAGTTTTCAGGTTTCAAGTTTTAAAGGTACGTCAGCATTTGAGGGGCTTAGAATTAAAACTGTTCAAGTTCACTTTTCCATTTTGAGAAAAAATACATGAAAAATTGATACCAAGGACACGGTCACGAAAATTTAAATAAAACAATAATATAGTAATGATTGTTATAGTATTGAATATTTAAAAAAGATGTTAAGCCAAATTATTATTTTAAGAAATTATTTTAAAACAAAATTATTGGACTTGGCCTCTTTTGAAAATGGCTGACTTTTGAAATCAAACGGAGGGACTTTTGAACCTAACACTAACCAGGTTTGAACCTTAACAAATGAACTTAAGAATTTTTTTTTAATTTGGATCATATATTATGAAAATTAATAGTATTTAAGAATTTATAATGAACAAGCAATACCAAACTGAGAGCAACTCCCCACACAACATGGCAGCCGTGCTGTGTTGAGTGTTACTCTCACAGCAAGGGCTTAAGCATTGGTTTTCTGCTGTTTGTACAGCATTTGTAAAGAACGTAGTACCCTATAGAAATTTCGCCTATCATAGCAATTGAATAGTAAAGCCGTTATTGAGAACATTCGTCACCAAATACGTCATGAGTCTCTTTTTATATAATAGTATAGATAAGCTGATCTAAAAACTTAGTTACTTGGACCAATTTTGAAACTAAGCACGTTGTACTGAACCATTTTTGAATTAAACGGTTTAAAAATTTAAAGACAAATCTAGAAATATTTTCTGTTTAACATAAAAACTTTGTATAAATGTAGAAAAAGTCGAAAAAATTGTTTTACAAAATTCCTAATTTTTTTTTATCTTCAAAATTTGACCATTTTTATAACCTAAACCTGTAAAGTCAGGGTATATTAACCTAGTACAAACATTTATAACACCTAGAAAGAAACGAGTAAGGTACTATAGAAAAGTATATATTAGGCTGTATCGAAATGTACGCATCTAAGTTAACACCCAATTCCACCCCTTAATAATGAAATAGGACGGAAAGACAATGCAGAAAATATTTTTTTTTTTTTTTAAAGAATTCTTGGTTCCCCAAATAGCGGATTTCTATGAAAATCGCATGTTTTTGTACTGGAGCCCATATAACGGTAAATTTTTTTTATAAAAAAATACCGATGGTTCAGCTCACTTAAGTGACAAATGACCTTTTGACAGAAATAGGTTAACTGCATTTTGAAAATCATCAATATAATATCTACCTTGAGTAAATTTCTTGAAGATGCATAACCAATGGACTGTATAAAGTTGAAATTAGTGTTTTGTACTGAAATGGTGTGAAATTTAAAAACAAAATCAATGTTTCTGAACATTTAAAATTTTTCATTTTTAAGTTATCAATTCACTATTAAAAACAACTTATGTACGAATATTTTCAAAGAGATCGGACGGACTACGTACAAGAGTGTCAGCATAAAAAACCATTATTTAACCTATATTCAACAAATTTTGTACTGGAGCCCATCTTACAGTACAGTTTTTTACGAAAACCACCACAGATATTGATTAACCATTAAAAACAACTTATTCATGCAGATTTTCAGAGATATCGGACTACGTTCAGAAATGTCAGCATAGAAATAAAAAAAAACCATTTTTTACCATATTTTCGATTACTTTTGTACTGGAGCACATGTTAAGGTACACTTTTATACAAAAACCCTCATAGATCTCAATTTTTTGATACACCCTGGTATATATATTCTTGATCAGTATCACTTCATGAGTCAATTAAGTCCTGTTCGTCTGTCTTTCACTTTAAAGTGGCAAATTTACTTTAAAATTAATTTAAAAATAATTTAATTTTAGTGGTGTAATCAGTCAACGAACTCTCCCACCTCCCATGCAATCCACAATAGTGAAAACTGTAAAAAGAGGTTTTTATGTGAACTACTAGTTTCATCAAAACTTCGTTTTGCACATCATTATAACAAAAAAAAAATTTTTTTTTTAAATGCTTTAGTCTTGTGTCAAAAAGCAAGTATTAACTATGTTATAATCCTTCATTATGGTCTGCTAACACTACTATAAACATGTGTAGATAGCTAATGCTCATAATCATAGACTTTTGATAAAATTTTCGAATATACGGGACAAAGCGTATTCCGGTAGGACATTTAATATAATAACACAAAATACGAGACGTCATGTTAAATACGGGACATTCTCCATGGTTAAATGACATAAGGAGAAATTTCTCCATATTTCAGGTATTCAGAAAAAAACTTCAGGTTCACAAATAAATAAGCTTCAAATTAAAAAATGTGTTGTTTCACAAGAAAGGAATCTTAGCTTCTATTCAGATATGGTCATGATTCAATAATTTAAAGGTTATCTCTATATTTGACGTCTTCTCACAAAAATGGAGATAGATGCGCTTATTTGAAGAGGAGATTATTTTGAATGACACAAAATTCCCACAGCTGCTTGAATATCTTACTTTTTTTTAGTACAATATATCTTAAGAATTTTCAGTCAATACATGTTCTACTACTTTTATATTTTGAAGCATCCATCAGATGATTTTTAAAGGTTCTGCGATTTCACAGCGTCCAAGCTTGAAATATTTTCACTAATTTATTGCCTTAAAAAATTCAATAAAAGCAATGCATACTTATTTTTTTTCTAAGCAGTAAAATATTAAAAGCACATATTTTTTAAAAAAAAAAAACAACAAGGAAACACTGAAACATAATTTATTTTTGAAAAAACCACAAAACCCTGGTTGTCATTTATTTTCGATAAAGAATAGTTTTTTGTTAAAAAAATTTAGAGTATGTCAAATATCGGGATAACCTTATAAATTATTGAATCATGGATATGGTGATAAGATTAGTTGACAAGAGATGCGGTGCGATGCTATGATAGAATTAAAGAAGGATTGTGTTTATGTTGAAGAGAGACAAACTGTCAAAACTGTCATCTCTACGAGGTTTAAAAATTATGGCTATGAAAAAAAGAGAGCAGTCTAAATTGAGATGAGATGAGATGAGATGAGATGAGATGAGATGAGATGAGATGAGATGAGATGAGATGAGATGAGATGAGATGAGATGAGATGAGATGAGATGAGATGAGATGAGATGAGATGAGATGAGATGAGATGAGATGAGATGAGATGAGATGAGATGAGATGAGATGAGATGAGATGAGATGAGCTGAGATGAGCTGAGATGAGATGAGATGAGATGAGATGAGATGAGATGAAATGAAATGAGATGAGATGAGATGAGATGAGATGAGATGAGATGAGATGAGATGAGATAAGATGAGATGAGATGAGATGAGATGAGATGAGATGAGATGAGATGAGATGAGATGAGATGAGATGAGATGAGATGAGATGAGATGAGATGAGATGAGCTGAGATGAGCTGAGATGAGATGAGATGAGATCAGATGAGATGAGATGAGATGAGATGAGATGAGATGAGATGAGATGAGATGAGATGAGATGAGATGAGATGAGATGAGATGAGATGAGATGAGATGAGATGAGATGAGATGAGATGAGATGAGATGAAATGAGATGAGATGAGATGAGATGAGATGAGATGAGATGAGATGAGATGAGATGAGATGAGATGAGATTAGATGAGATGAGATGAGATGAGATGAGATGAAATGAGAAAATAAAAGAAAAGAAAAGGAAAGGAAAGGAAAGGAAAGGAAAGGAAAGGAAAGGAAAGGAAAGGAAAGGAAAGGAAAGGAAAGGAAAGGAAAGGAAAGGAAAGGAAAGCAAAGAAAATAAAAGAGTTAATGGAACTAATGGCGTTTTCGTTTCTACCAAAAAATGTTGGCTTTTCACTGCCGTTGCCTTTTTTTGTGTTCGATTCTAAAATAAATAAGTGCAAACGGGCGAGTAAATTCTGTGTTCGTATCTTAAAATGTCGCACTCACCCAGGGCAAAAAAGGCGAATTTTCTGCCCTGCGAAGCTTTCTCAGGGGAGAATGTTGCCCTGCATATCAGCTGTTCTTAAAACGGTAATATTATGAAATGCGTGTAAGACAAGGATAGTTACATTCGTTTATTATGTGTTGACATTTTCTGAGTAGGCAAAAACATGCACTTTTACAGGGTTGCGGGCAACATTGAAAACATTTTGCACCGAGACAAGACAACATTTTTTGGGAGAAACGAACATGCCATAAGAAATTTGGAAATTAATGAAACTCAGAGTTAAGAGTTATTTTCTCTTCTTATTATATCCTAAACCTGTAAGGTCAGGATATATTGACTTTGTGCAAACGTTTGTAACGCATAGGACGAAGTGAGTTTGGTATAGAAAAGTATATATATTTTTGATCACAGTCACCTCGTGAGTCGATTTAGCCCTGTCCGTCTGTCCGCCCGTCTGTCTGTGTGTTTTCTTGTCCGTAAACACAGGATAAGAAAAAGGAGTTAAGATAATTGCATGCAACTTGGTACACATGTTCACATTGACCCAAGGATCTGCATTATTGAATATTTTTGGAATCCGCCCACGGACACGCCTATCTCAAATACGACCATAAAATAAAAATCACTGTATAGAGGGTTGTATATAAGCTACACAAATAAAATTTAGCACATATATATTATCTATTAAAATGCAAATGTACACAAAAAATGGGCCTCATCTGCCCACAAACATGCCCACCTGCCATATAAACTAGAGATGGGCGCGTGTCACGAATTTTGACGTGACACAACGAATCACGTCGTGATCATGAGCAAACCAATATAAAAATCACGAAAAATTCGTGATCGTGCGTGATTAAATTTTTCTCGTGCGTGACTTAAATTTATTCGTTTCACAACTTGTGTCACGTTTTTTCAAAATTTTTCAAACCTGTGCCAAATATCGTAATGATGTTTTCTTACACTTTTGCTACCACTTGCATACAAAATGCAACACTGACCACTTCTAAAGATGCGACAAAAACGAACTTCGCTCTCTTTTCTTATTTTGCGCAACGCCAGCGACAACTTGAAGCCATTTTGGTAATTTTAAATGCAAATAATAAGCTGAGAAATTTTATCAATTTTCTGTTTATAGTGCTGTATCTACCTCTCTGTTGCTTCTGCTCCTTCCTGTATGCTGGTTTTACCAGAGGTACTCTTAACACACTTTTAATAAAAACTTATGTGTATTCTTCTTCCTATCAAACGTATTCGTGAAAACTCGTGAGTAAAATATGCCATTGTGATCGTGCATGATCGTGATCAAAAAACTTATTTTTAAGTGTGAGCGTGCGTGATTTGAAGAAATCACATCGTGAACGTGCGTGATCGTGAATAAAAATCACTCACGCGCCCATCTCTATTACAAACCACATTAGTTAATCCTGTATAAGTTCTATAGGTAGATAGAATGCATGGATTTTGATAGGAAATTATGTCTATTTATTTAAATATTTTAATATATATATTTAAATATTTTAATATATATATTTAAATATTTTAATATATATATTTAAATATTTTAATATATATATTTAAATATTTTAATATATATATTTAAATATTATAGGAGGTTTAGGGTCGAGCTAGACCGACTTTAGACTTTCTTAACTTATTTTTTTTTCTTTTAACTCCTAACGATTTCTTATTGTTCCAAATTGTTTGCTTTTATCCTTTAAATTTAAACACTCGTACTCTTGGATCGAATAATCCAGGATCACTTATGAGCGCATAATTTTTTATTCATAGTCATAATTGGGCATAATTAATGGCATATATAATTTTTATGTTTCTTGTGTAAGGCTTGAATTATTTTACTATTAAACTTAACTATTTTTCATTTTCATCTCTTTATATATTATAGGTTTTTGTCGTCTATAATATATCGATTATTGATTATATATCGTCTATTGAAATTTAAACCTTAACTCTTGATATGAGGTCTTTCAGACTCTTCATAAATTTAAAAGCATTGAATATTCAAAATAAGGCATGCAATTATTTTGTACAACACTGTACTTTTTTATTCAATTTATCTGCGGTACAAATTGAATCTTTGATAAATTCTAGTTTTAGAACAATAGTGTACAACACACACAACACAATTGATCATAGGGATGTAAGTAAAAATATGTATCGATGTTTTTTTTTTTCGATGTGATGTATCGAAATATTGCATCGAGGGATGACCAATTCTTTTTTTTTACCAGATAACTCGTTTCAGGCCAACTTTACCCGAGCAATAACATTCTTCACAGACAATGGGCAGGTACCGTCATGGGTTGCTTCACTTTGCAACATGTTGAATTAATATTGAAGACCTTATTTTCAGAAAAATACAAAAACTAAATGTGATATTTTTTCAAAATGTTAGTCTAAGCCATGATGCAAGTTTTGTCTTGAATTTTTTTGAGAATAATTACAATATTTATTGGGAATGAAGTTATAAAAAGAAAGATTAAAGTGGTAAAAATATTTGATAGAAATATTTTCAAATATTAAACAGACGTCATTTATTCTGAAAGAACCATAACAAGAGTTAAACTTTCGCTTAATTCTTCTAGTTTAAATAGACAAGTTTTAAAAATTTAATGAATATTTATGTAAATTCTTTTATGATATCAATTCAAAGAAATGACAAAAGAGCTCTACCTAATTATATGCAGAAGATTAAGTTAAACAACAGTATAGAACGATTCACAACAAAGTTATATATTATTAGTTATTATCTGTTCAGATGGTAACTTCAAAATTTTTAAATTCTGTGGCTATAGTTTGGAAAGAGAAAAAACAAAACCTCTAAGAATGTTTTCAAAAACCATTTTGCCTGAAAAATAGTTCAAAATTAAAATTTAAAAATTTTGATGAATTAATCCAGATTATGATTAAATAGTTTCCTCATTTCAGAATTTATGATGTTATTATATTTTTCTTAATACGTATTTTTATGAAGTTTTATTTAAAATAAATACATATCAAAATGTTTTTGAAAGTATATATAATTATTACAGTCTGTTTTCATCATCACGCTCATTACCATCTGTCACAAAATAAACGCTTATTTCTAAAATAATTTCTTAAAAATTAATTTTGATTTTTTTTATCTGATTTCTTGCAGCTCCTGTTAATTGCAAAAATAACAACGCCTGTAATATACAAACAGCTGTAGGAGGTCACCGCATTCAAGCAAGGTTGTTGCGCATCGCATCTCCACAAAACGCTAGGAAGCAGAAAAAAGGAACACGCAGAATATCATAAAATTGCGTTTTAAACAACGACAACAACGAGCAGAGCATAAAAAGTGGCAGTTTTTCTCTCCTCCTCATCGCTGCTTATGCGGAAAATTGACGTGACAACAACAGCAGCAGAGGCAGTGTCATTGTACAGGCTAACGACAGTTCGTAGAACGGACACACGGGCGGGTGGGATTGGCAACTTCCACCACCCACACAGCTTGATTGAAACAAGCGCAAATAAATTATCAAATTAATTAGTAGCAACAGCAACAAAAAAAAAAAAAAAAAGAAAAAAGAATACCACAACACATAAACGAAAAAAACCATCAGTCGTTACCATGATTTCCAATAAGAAATCATATGCAATGAAAATGCTGCAACTGGCACTGGCCTTGAGTCTGCTTCAAGTGGACCCGGACAACTTTTTGTATCAACGTCTGGGCAGCTGGGATTCGCAGCTGGAGCTGCGCGATGGTGATGGTTGGGAACTTGAAATGTTACGTGCTGTTCCCATGGTCGAATATCCATATGCGAATCGCAAGACCATGATGCCTCTCATTGAGGATCTGGTGTGTTTCGATCGACAGCATTCGAATAATCAATATAACGTAACCGCCTATCTGCTAAATGTGCAGAGCGAAGGCTCCGATCAGACGGCGGCAGTGCAAGAGCTGCAAACAACCGTTACCACACCCCCCAGTGCCGCAATAACACCCGGGGCTATAGCACTAGAGCAAGCGGCTTCGGCAGCAGCTGGCATTGTCAACGTCAATACGACCAGCTTTGGTCTGGGTTCACCAGATATTGATCATTTTCTGAACTCTGAACATTTTCAGGATCAAATCTCAATGTGGGAACAAAATCTTGCCGATCTTAATGACTTTGGTGAACTGCCGCCGTCCTTGAATACTTATGCAGGTCTGCCTATGAAAGATGAGCCGTCGGATGTGGCTTACTTAGATTTTCATGTCGATGCCTACTTGCCGGGTTTCGGTGTAGTGCCTGAAGGAGCGGTTGCGCTCAATGATACCACGCCCAATCCCAGCGATGCGTCCACCATCAAAGTGGAACAATTTGATAATGAAGCAGAGATAAAATATGATTTAGATGAAGTCGCCTCATGTTCTACCGTGCAGGCGGGTTCCGTCAAAAAAGAAGAGCTGGAAGATGAAAATACAAATAATACCTCGCAGGAAGTGGAATTAAGCCCATTTATTAGTCAAGTCGAATTGACCGAAGAGGTAATGTTTATTTTCGAACAAAAAAAAAAGAAGAAATCAATTTCAAACCACTACTTATTTTTGAAAAATTAGTATAAAAGTATAGAGTAAAACCCTACATGTTGTAAGAGACAAAATATGATTTAAATTTTAACTAGAGATCGCCTCAAATGGCGGGATTCATGTCCTGTTGTTCAACTTATTTTTTCGAAGGACGTGTGATGAAAAATTTCCTAATATAGATGGTTCGACTTTATGTATATGTATATGTATATGTATATGTATATATATATGTATATGTATAGGCATCTGGAAAGTTATTCCTGAATTCTTGTATGTCTTGCGTAGAAAAATATTGTGCTTTTGAAGTCACCTGATAAACTCAAAAGCAATTCCTGGTCCTACCTAGATATAAATCTCTTCCTATGCTTGGAAAAGTTTTGGAACGAGTTATGGTGCAACGGCTCCAGGACTATGGAAACTCTGGTTTTATATAAGATATATATCGGTTGTATATCAGATTTGCGATAGGCAATTTGTTATGGCTTTGATATGATATTCTTAGGAAGGCGAGGGTGCCAGATATTAAGCTATGGCAAAGCTTACGTGATATGTATGAACCAAAGGCATCGATGTTGTTCGTGGCTTGTTGTGCAACGTGGCCTTAGTTGTCCGTGCGGTTTCTTCTTCCCATTCACATGAAACCTCATGGCCTACAGCCACAAAGCTGTCAGCGTGGCAAGGGATATAACCGTGATAATATTACTTATCACTAAGTCCTCAATTTGGAGGACTTAGGCCTGAGATATACGAATGAAATCAAGTTCTTGAAAATCAACATTGTAGAAAGAATTAACATTTTAGTGCATTTTGAAAAGTGAATAGAGCGTCTGTTGGCAGTGTTAGGACGAGTACTTAGATTACTTGGAAGTGACAAAAAAAACATTACTTTTAATAAAACATGGAAAAGAAAAGTGAAAGTAAGTGCTTTATAGTTAAAGAGACAGATTTTGTTAAAAAAGTTTTTTGTTGATGAAAAGTAAGAGTTTACTTCTGACATAACCTATAATTAAAGTTTTTTTTTTTCAAAAAATGAACTTTGGATAAGCTTTGAAAATTTTGATCGTATTGGGCTGTGTTGAGACCATCAGAAACGTGTCAAGTGAAGAATTTTTAATTCAATTGGTCAATTTCATGTTGCGATTTTTTGCGATTATTGAGAACTATCATTTTTGGTAGGCAACCTTTCGCATAATAGTTAAGAAAGAGGAGAAGAATGCTGCTGTTTACAATTTTATGGTTAGTCAAGTTGAATACGGCAACCTTTGGAATGAGGAATTGGCTTCGTTAAAAGAGAAAGTGCGAAATTTTTGTAAAAATCGGGGATTTTAAGAACCCTCTACTTCTCAAAGTTCCGATTTATCTTTGCTTGCAACCACAATGACCCCACTGAGACTACTAGATTCGGTTGGAAGACCTTTGTGGAATAACCGCACACCTCAATCAGTAAGGTTTTCTCGACCCATAAAACTGAAGTTTGTAAAAGAAACAAAAGATGAAATTTAGCAAGAAGACTTGGAGTTGAAACAACAAATTATAAATTACATAATTAATGCCCGTCAAGCTATTACGTATCATAGTATCTTATCTGAAATAACTGGCATTGATGTAGAGCTGATATATTCCTTTAAAATCTTTCTTATTTTTTTTTATAAGCTGCCAATATCCGTTAAATATCGAAAATTTAAAGCTTTTTGCCACAATACTGCCAAATTAATAATGTTGAAATACCCTTATCTCCCAATGACTGCTATAGTACTCAAAGTGTTCATTCACTCAAAAGAAATTATTGAGAAGACTATATTTGCCGGTAGGCTGTTTCGGAGAAGACGCTGCTGAGTCTCGCAACAAGCTATATAAGTCGGATAGACTGCATCATGCACGCAAAAATAATCTTACGGATGTTTTAAATAGAGCTTTAGGCATGTCTGATCCGCTCATTTCATCAATATATTTAAAAGAGACGAGTGAGACAGAGAAGACGCGTGCAACTTCTACGGAAAGATCTTGACATGTTATGTACTCCAGAAATATTTGAGGAATTAAACGAGAGTGAGCGTCAATATGAAGATAGTTTGGACACACTATTTAGCTACACATATCAAAATTAATTTAATGAAATCATTTAAGATAATTGATTAGTAAAACATATTTAAAAAGTTATTATTAAAAAATTTTAAATAATATGAATATTTTCCATAAAATGTTCTATTTGGTACCCGGGACAGACAAAGGTTAAATTGTTAACCATTTTTTTCTCCTAATTTTTCTACCAGCTAAATTTTTCAATAATCTTTTCAGTTTTTCCGTTATTTATTTTTGCCACAAAAATAGGTCAAATTACCTATAGTGCGGTGCCTTGCCTGTTCGAAAAGGTGCATCCCTCTTGGAGCTAGTGGTAAAGCAAAACATTATTGTATACCAAATTCTCAGGCTGGCGCCGCCTGATTGAACTCAATACGTGTTAGACATGAGTACCACGAAGGGATCTAGATGAAGTAAAAGCCAGAAAAGTAGAGTCAAATATCGGTTAATACGTGGCGTACCGTTTGTTGAAGGTTGTCCTTTTAGAGGTTGGGATCCATCCTGAGCCTGGTCTTGCTTTGAATTGATCATGGTTCTCTCAATGCATTTGGCATAAAAGAAACTTCAGCAAGGCAAAAGAATGCTACGTGAAAGGACTTTAACCGAGCTTCTTATGATCAATTGTGTTGTATGTGTTAAGGGGGGACATGACATTGGCCGTTTTTTTAAATCGATCTTTTAATATAATTTTGTATTTTATTATAGTAATTATTAGTAATTATAGTAATTATAGTATTATTACTATAATTATTATAGTAATTAGAGTAATCATTCTTAAGATTCTAAGAACAAAAAAATTTCATGAAAAAATCCTACGGGTTCAAAAGTTACAGCCGGATTAGTGAGAGCGCATTTTTAATTTTCGCGCTACCTACGCTGTACCTACGTACAAACTTTGAACGCGTTTATCTTGAAACCATGTTTTTCGTACTGGTTGCGGTACTAGCGGGTTCATTTTTTGACGAAATTTTTTATTTTTTAAACTTGATTCGGTATCGTATGATACGAGCTTTTTTTAAATTTTTTTTTATTTTTTATGGATTTTTAAAGTTCAGAAAAAACACACTTTCAAATTTGGAACATCACCAAAAATTTAAAAAAAATTTTAAAAAACTCCTGTCTCCCGTCATACGATAACCAATTTTGTTAAGGCGGTCTTCTCACTCAAAACCCGTTTTTTTGACCCTTTTTAAAAAAATTCTTATTTGAAAACGCAAAGAATAATTGAAAACTTTTTTTATTTATTGTATTACAAAAGTTTCAAAGTAAATAAAAAAATTTTTTTTGCCTCGATACGTGGGCTGTTCAAAAAGTAATGAGACTTCAAAGTTGGTGGTGAAAAAAAAGGGTGTCGTCACGGCGGCCACGATTCCGGGTCTCCGGAGCGTCTGAAATGAAAAAAAAAACGGGGTTATAATCAGTACAGATGTAATTCTCGGGTGAACCTTAAGCTTAATTTTGTGATTTTTTTTGACAAAATGGCGGCCATTCAAAAAAAAAAATTCAATTTCGGGCTTTTTTTTTGTAGTTTAGTGTAAAAAAAAATAGTAAAAAATTTTTTAAAATTATGGTCGAGGTTCACCCGAGAATGGTGACAATTCTGCGTCGATTCCACTTTGTTTCATGAAAATCGGTTCAGTTGAACTGGAGATATCATGGCCGCCAGTTCGAAAAACGTGGTTTCGAGATAAACGCGTTTAAAGTTTGAAGTAATTTTTTTGAAAAAAAATAAAAAATGTTTAAATGCAGTTGTAAAGAGCTGACAATTCTCCGTCGAATTCACTTTGATTCATCAAAATCGGTCCGGTAGAACCGGAGAAAACTTAACTCATAGGTCAAAATACGAGGGTTTCAAAATAACCAAAAAATGTTTTTTTTTCAAGAAAAGCAGTTCTGCTGGTATCAAAGTTATTTTTTTGGCAAAAAAAGAAAAAAAGTGACAAATTAAAGTACGCAATTAACAAAAGGAGGTAATTCTGCGTCATTAAAGCTTTATTTCATCAAAATTGGTTCAGTAGATGTGAAGAAAACTGGCCAGGTAGTCAAAAAAGGGCCTTTGAAAGAAAATCTAAATATTTCAGATATTTTTTACTTAGTACTAATATTTATTAAAATGCTTCAACCTCTAAAATAAGCAGAAATGTGTATTCGTATGTTTGTATGAATATGTGTGCAAACACGTTTTTACCTAACAATAAACATTTTCAACAGAATTCGGTGGTTACTTTATGCCGCTTCGTTCGAAAATGAGGCGAAAAAAAAAATAGCTCATTTTAACGAAGACCTTGCTTCACAAAAAAGGCTGTATCTTCTAAAGTATTTCGAATTTCTAAAAATCCTTTTAGGGGCATATTCACAACTACCCAAGCTATAAATAAATGCAAAAAAAGTCGAAAAAAGTTGCTCAATGAGAAGACCCCCTTAAGATTTTAAAAAAGTAATTTTTTTCCATATCAGACAATTTATGCGACTCCCAGCGCTACAACCACGAGGTTTTTAGCTCTGCCACCAGTTTGGAGCTCTATAAAACCATGTTGGAGTGAAAAGTATAATTTTTTTGAATTTTTTTTTGTAACTTGTCTCTACAACAATAAAAAAATTTTGGAAAAATGTGTTTTTGACTGAGATATGAATTTTTCAAAAAGGACTGTTTTCTCTGCCGCGAATGTAATGTCCCCCCAATTAAGCAATGTTTGTACACAATTGACCACTCTTGTGGAGTGCCAACTCCGAACGACTAAAGTTCATGTTCCCAAGAAGCTTTACATGGCATTGTTAATTCTCTGAGACTTGCCTTTGTCTGCAGAGAGATCACGGCCAGATATGCCAACTGATGGGGAATTCCCCCATTTGGTGGGAATTGCAACCCGATGGCGGAAAGGGGAATCAGATAATTTTTTGGGGGAATTGACTCAATTTTAATTTTGCTTCTAAATTAATTTAAAAATAATAGGAAATTAAAAAATGTTTCCAAATAGCTTTATATCTTTTCCTATGTTTCTTGATGGGTGAACGTACCCATTGCAATGCATTAATTTAAACACGTATTGTAACTAATATAAATATTTAATTATAAAAATCCAGATTTTAACAAACAGTGTGTTTTAAAATATTTTAGAAAACTTAAATTTTTAAGTGTAAAACTTTTTAGAAATTTATTGAAATGCTTTGAAAAAATGTAAAACATATCACAACACTTTTAATTTTAAAATATTATTCCATTCACGTCGTTTCTTTTAATTTATTTTACGTTTTTATTTAACTTTTTAAAAATGTTCTGTTAAATGTTTGCATTTATATTTTTATATGTATGCTAAAAAAGACTCATCAGTTAGATGTTAAAAATGTTAGAAATATATACTTCATAAAGACTTTCCTTTGAATTAATATGACAAAGGAATAATTTTTAGGGGAATCGGTTGCCAAATGGGGGAATTTGACAGTCAGTATTGGCGAATTTAATTAAAACAAGTTGGCAGCCCTGGTCACGGTCATTTATTGCTATTTAAAAAACTTTCTATGTCGGATGGTGATTCGAACCCAGGTCAACAGACATTCTTTGTTGGCACTCTCGCCACACATTTAGCACTTAAAAACTTATATAATTGATATATAAACTATGGGTTCAAACCATTTCGACTCCATAGCTGGCAATAAATCACACTCTAACTACAAAATAGGCATAACTCGAATTTTAAAATTTTCAGCAGATTCAAAAAACATTTCCCTTAATAACAAAGAGATAATTATTTTTTAAATTAAAAATACATTAAATAAATTAAAAATATCGACAGTCGATGGAGATGTGCATTACGAATTATTTTAAAAATGATAAAAATTAAAAGCTCTAAGAGATGTGTTTCTTTTGTAGTTAGGGTGCAAAATGTCATGAACAGCATTTTTGTTTATAATATAATATTGTTATACGAATCGTATAAAACGAGCATTATGTAGGTCAGGCCTGTTAATATAGTAAATAATGGCGTTCCATGGCGTTTATAGTGCAAATAACAAAAAACACAAAAATAAAAAAAGTTTCACAAAGAAAAAGCAAATAAGAACACGCAAGTTCTCTTAAATTTTTTTGTTTTGTTTTTTTTTTAATTTTATTTGTAATTCAAAGAGTAAAATTTTCGCAAGCCAGCTGAAATCGTCGTCAAAGTCTTCGCTCAACTTCAAAAGTCTCGCATGAAAACATGGTCACAAAATTTAGCCAAATAAGGCTAACACGCTCAATACTATTGCATTTTATTAATATACGCTGCGCCTGTCACACTGATTTGTTGTACTTATTTGGCAATTGCGAGCTTTTTAGATATTTATTTGTTGCAAAAATTCAAATTACTTTGAATTTGATGCATAAAACTGCAACATCAAAAAATATAAATAAAATAAAAATAATGCAATAATGCAAATAGAATTAACTCATACATTTTCCATTGAACATATTTAAAAAAAATATAGAATTGGGTCAACTGACTGTCTATTAGTCAACACTAAGTTTGACATTCCAATGGAAACGGTATGTGTCGTTCAAAATTTTAGCTTAAATTGCATTTTACTAAATTGTATTTGAAACAAATGGTCAAGACGAAATAATGTTTACCGCTACATATTGATAAATACTCATATGTATAAATGATTCTGATGTTTCCTGCTTGTTTTCAAGCTAATTAATTTCTTATTATAGCACAATCAACGAAACTCTACTTTTATAATAATCTTTTTTAATCGATTTATAATCTTTTCTTTACCTCAGAATTTATATGTAAAAATCAAATTCAAAAGCTTAACGCTGCGGGAAAAGCAAAAAAAAAAAACAAACCAATACTAACCGTTACAGCTGTTGATATATTAATAAATTACTTTTTGTTATATACACATGTTTGTAATTTCGACTTTTGTGTTTTTTTTTTTTTTTGTAACAGGTTATATCAGATTTTTTCTTTTCAAACTGCAATTGTTTGTTATTTCAATGTAACTGTACATTTCTTTTTAAATTTTTTAAAAACTTTTAAACCGACTGTAGCGTAATAAAATTTGCAATTTTTCAAAAATTCAAAATTAGAGTATAAAAAACCAGCAAAAACGTCCAGCTTGTTTCAACAGTTTTGACAAATGCAGTTATTTTTGTTTTGTTCAAGAAGAGCCTCTTATTTATATTTTTTATTTTTTTGTATTTGTCTTTCATTGCAATTTATTTTAAGACTTCATTAAAGAAACAATTTAAAAAAAAAAAACAACAAAAAAAAATGGAATTCACTTCTTTGCCTTGTTGTATACATTCTGATGTGTTATATTTAAAAAAATAACGCTGTATTCTCGTTATGAAATTTTCTTAATGTATATTTATTAAAATTGTTTACAAAATTTGTATGCATATAAATTTCTGTTATGTTATAACGAAAAATTTTATAAATAAAATAATATACTATCAAGCTTTTAGGCGATGCACAATGCATCGTTTAGGTATGAATATATAAAATTAAAAATTATTGTTGATTTAAAAGAAACATTATGTAATAAAAAACCCATATTAAACAGACACATCAAACTTACAAATTTTTAAAAACATCTTCAGTAATAAATAAATGCGAGGTCTTTTTTGTTTTACGTTTTATTTACCTTTTTCTACCGTTTTATTTGAAAAGAATAAAATAATTTAAAAACAAAAAAAATTAACATATTTAAAAAATTAACATATTTTAAAATAAAACAAAAAAAAAATTATTATAAATTGTATTTTGCTAATGCAACTATTTTTTTTGATTAAAAAAAATATGACTCATAAAAATCCAATTTTATTTGAAGCATTGACTTTTGATTTATAAAATAAAGTTTTCATCTTTCAATAAATAAGAATGTTTGTTCAGTTCTGAAGCTTTCAAAAAGTGAGTTTTTGCGAAGAATAATCGGCTAACGTACAAAATTTTATTCCTATAGCTTAAATATACACATCTTTCAAGCGATTTGAATTGGTAGGTTATATGGAAGATGGGTGGTGTTCCTGTAGCCCACATATAAACCTCATCAGAGCATTCAACTATTGTGGGTTGTATGGGAAGTGGGCGGATTCGACAATTTTTTCATACACCTCAATTGTGACAAAAAATGCATACATTCCAAATTACATAAATGTAGATTAAACAAAAGGAGGCAGTCGTGTTTGTGGGCGAATTCCAAATATTCAATAGTACGGATCCTTAGAACCATATAAACATGTACACCAAGTTTCATGCAATTATCTCAAGTTCTTCTTATCCTGTCTTAATCGGCTCACGAAGTTACGCTGATAAAGAATATATATATATATGAGACGTTCTTTGTCTTAACGAAACAATGCTGTGGCCAAAATTCATGTTGATAGACTATAAAGATCTTAGATCTTAAAATATTCGTTATAGATCGTTTATTGATTCGTTATGATCTTAAAATATTCGTTATGTATCCATGTTTATGGGCGAGTGTGGTCTTTTCGTAAATTTGAAAAAATGGCGACCCAATACGGCGGTCAAAAATCAGAATAAAATTAAAATGACGGAGTAAAAAATTAGGAAAACAAAGCTTTATGATCGAATCGCTTGGTCGTGGGTGCAAATTGTGAGTAATAGACAGACTTAAAAATTGTAATAGTTAGGTTTTCGAAATCAAATCTGGTGGATCCAATATGGCGGGTTGATTCAAAAAATGCACAAAATTAGTGGTGACCGTGGCATGCAGGTTAAGTGTGTGGCCTAGCATGCTCGGAGCCCGGGTTCGATCCCCAGCCGAGGCGAAAAGTTTTTTCAATAAAACATTTTTCTGATCAGTCACCACTTCTCTGCATACGATGGCAAACCTCAGAGAGTAAACAATGCCATGTAAAGCTTCTGGAGAACATGAACTTTAGCCGTTCGGAGTCGGCATAAAACATGTAGGTCCAGTTCTCGGACAATTGTGTGCAAACATTTAATAACACACACAACACAATTGATCATAAGAAGCTCGGTCAAAGTCCTTTCAAGGGCTGAAATGGCCAATTTGTTTTTTTTTTGTTCAGTGCTTTGACTACAGTTTTTGAGACTTAAGCTCATTATATTTTCTTCAAACTAGTTAGTTTCAATAACTCATTGCATAAACAAGCAGTTATGAATCCAAAATCCAAAATGACGGCTTCAGTTAACCTCAAAATTCAATAATATCCGCTCTACCTTAATAAAAAAATCTTCTTTAGGGTACACTAAATTAACCATTTAATATGGATTTTTAAAGTGTTGCACTGCTCTATCTGATTAATTAAAATCAATGAATTTTTAAATGTTCATACATTTTTCATCATTTATTATATACTAGCAGAGTATCCGACCTTGTTCGAATACATCTAATTTGATTTGAATTGAATTAATAGCAAAGCTGGATTTATTTATATTCCTTTTTGCTTGAAAACAAACTTAACTATCAAATTCAGTCAGCATCCAAACTTAATTACCAAATTCTAGTTTAATACGGCCAAAACCGTCTGAAATATAGCATTTTTATTGATTTGTGGGCGGTAAAAGGGAGCCTGACAAAATTTATATAGCCTATGTTCAGCGCAGTAGTTTAAGAAATCGTTTGATTTAGGTTTTATAAAAATCTGTCGAGTAGTTTAGGAGTCTATTCGGAACGTAGATACAAAAATATTATATAGATTTTATATTATTTATATACCTGACTCCCGTTACAAACGATTGCACAAAGCCAGTATACCCTGTGAAGGTTTAGGGTTTAATTAATATAGGTCGAATGAAGGTACCTGCAGCGGCTAATCTACTTCTTTCATTTTAAGTAGACATATCGCACACTAAATGCAAACAGTCACAACTCGAAATTTTTCGATACCGACTTTTTGTTATAAATCAATTCATTCTTTTTCATTATTTTCCTCATTAACTTGAAGAATGAAGTTTGTGTGTTCAAATGAAAATTGCAGTTTCCATCAGAGTTTTATTGTTCGCTTATGATAAAAAGTTATGAATTTCGAGTTGTGACTGTTTTGTATTTAGTGTGCGATATAACGCTCTTTGTATATTTATGTATGTTTACTAAAGTGGAACGAAATGTATGGAGCCGAAAAATCTTCCGAGGTTTTTATTTTTGGAAAATATTCATCAAAAGAATATTTTCTGCATCTTTTGTTTTTTTTCTGCGATATAATATTTGACCTTGCCGGGCTTATGTTTTCTATTGCCAGGGTATTTTTATTTGTAATGTTATATCGAAATACACTCAATAAAAAAGTTTCTCGGAATATGATAAAAAATTAATCATATTTAGAGAAAATGCTATGGTATGGACTTTGCTCCAGAGAATGCTTTTCTCTTAATGTGATCCCAAAAATGGTTAAAAGCTTCCATGAAAAAGAGAAATATTTTGTCATCAATAAAGACACCTTCTCTTTAACAAAAAAATATTTCCTCATAACAGATTCAAGCGTTATCTTTATTGTATTAAGTTTTCTTGAAAACAGAGATCTTTTCTTTAAATTGGATTTATAGTTTCTCATAAAAACAAAAGAGACAGGCTACGAACGTACCACTTTTTATTGAAATTTAATCAAAATTTCCTGAATTCGAATTTAGCCGGGTTTGCTAGTGTTCGCTTTAGACGCTCAACTGTAAGACCCCGACGAGGGCAGCATTTGTTTTTTAGTTTTAAATTATTATTTATTTTTTTTGAATAAAATAAAATATTTTTTATAAAACAATATTCTTTTGAAACGCAAGTGCAATCTTATTTCGGAGGTTATTTCTGTCCAAGCAGCCAATGAATCTTAGAATTAGAATCGGAATAATAATAATAAAAATTAAATTAAATTTTTTCGGGATACGAACCTATTTCCTCCGCATGCCAGTCATTCACACTTCCAAAAAAAAAAAAAACAAATTGGCCACTTCAGCCCTTGAAAGGACTTTGACCGAGCTCCTTATGATCAATTGTGTTGTGTGTGTTATTAAATGTTTGCACACAATTAACCGAGAACTGGACCTACATGTTTTATGCCGACTCCGAACGGCTCATGTTCTCAAGAAGCTTTACATGGCATTATTTACTCTCTGAGGTTTGCCATTGTCTGCAGAGAGGTCACACTTCCACTGAGATAAATTTTAGCAAAATATATTCAAGTACTGCTCATCTCAAAAACTGTCAGAAAATTTGAACAAAAACATATAAGTTTTTGTATTTGTTGTTTTAATTTAGCCCAGTTATGAACCATAAAGTTGTTTTTTTTATAACCATTAACATTAACATTTATATTTGCTTAAAAAAGTATTCCACAAAAATATTTTGGTTCTATACGGGCTCGAATTCGCATGAAATGTTTTCAAAACTTAACACTTAACATTTGAACAATGAATTTCAATGATTTTATTTCAATATAGAATCATACAAAAATTATATTTTCTACTATTTTGTGTACACAGTTAAAAGTTTGAGGGTAAATTTTATCTTTTTTATAACATTTCTGTAGTATAAACTGGTTTTATTCCAAATTTATTATAAGTTTTATCCCACTCAATATTATAAAAATTGCATTTCCATTCAAAAAGTTATTTTATTCCAAAATAGTATCATTTCTATACCATGAATTTATAAATAACATATATATATTCCAGTTATGCACACGAGAACCTCGTGGAGCCACTCGGCTTTCACATACAAGTCGATTTTTCGAAGCTACCGAACTTCATAGATGTTAGTAGACAATCAGTTTGCGTTTCTTCTTCAGTCAGTAATCCTGTTATGCGCAAATAGTTCCGTTGAATATTTTTTTGTCCAAATTTCTGAGTACTATTTTTTACTCTTTATTTTTCCTGTCAAATTGGTTTTGAAAATATAAAATATATAAAGCAAATATAACATGAAATCTATCAAGTGAAATCTGGATATTATTCCTGAATTATGACTTTTTATACAACATTGCTATAAAAAAATTAAATGGGTTTTCAAATTGTATACTTTTTCTTATACAAATTTATACCAATCTGGTGTAAAAACATTTTATACACTTTACGGATAAAACCTATCCCAATTTTGTATAAATTTGGTTTATAAGACTTTATGGTATAAATTTTATAACATTTTTAGTATGGATTTATATTTATACCAAATAGTATAAAATTTTTCCTCATATTTTTTACTGTGTATCTAATTCAATATAATAAAAATATATCGTTTTTAGAGTAGAAGACATTTTTATTTTTGAGAAAAGTTTTTATTAAATATTTTGTTTTTATTGAACAAAATATTTCTCATAGTGAATTTTTTAACTAAAATGGAGTAAAATTTTTATTTCTATAAATTTTTCATTAAAAATAAAAAGTTTCTGGTGCGATAAAAATACTTATCATTATTAGAGATATATTATATCTTTCCATTTCCAACAAGTAAAGAAATATTTCTTCGAATATGTGAACATTTTTTCTAACTGAAGAACATTTTATTTGAAGTAGAGAAAATTGCTATTATCGAAAATAGAGAAATTTTTTATAACAGAAAGATAAGTGTTTTTATCTTAGTGTAGTTAGGTCCCAACTTTTTGATGCAAACCTAATAATTAAGACAACTTACAATCATAAGCAACATATGCAGCAAAACAATTTGTTGCGAATGTATTTTACATACAAACTAAAATCGTGTTAGAATAATAGGCATCATCCGCCCATGAATACGACCACCTCCCATACAACGCCAAAATTTAAAACTCTTTAATCAGGCTTGTCTTGAAGCTATAGGAAAATAATGTAATACGTTTGTGTTTCACATCAAAACTAAATCGTGGAAGAAAAGTGTGCGTTATCCGCCGACAAACACGACCACCTCCCATAGAACTCATAATAGTGAAAAGTCTATAAAGAGGCTAATATGTAAGCTTTAAAAATAAAATTTGGTATTTATGTAATTTATATAAAAATTAAGGCGTGCTAGAAAAATGGGCTTCATCCGCCCACGAACACGCCCACTTCCCATACAACCCCAAGATTGAAAATTCTTTAACAGGGGACATGACATTGGCCGTTTCTTGAAATCGGCTCTTTTTATAATTTTTTATTTTAGTAAATATTCTTAAGATTCTAATTTCATGGAAAAATTCCTACGGCTTCAAAAGTTACAGCCGGATTAGTGAGAGCGCATTTTTATTTTTTTCCATGTTTTTCGTACTGCTTGCGACACTAGTGGGTTCATTTTTTGACAAAATTTTTTTTTGATTTTTTTTTGTATTTTTTTAAACTTGATTCGCTATCTTATGACACGAGCTTTTTTTTAATTTTTTTTTTTAATTTTTATGAATTTTTGAGGTCAATATTTTTTTCGAAAAAACACACTTTCAAATTCAAATTCAAAATTAAAAAAGCCCCTGTCATACGATAACCAATTTTGTTAAGATTTAAAAAAGTAATTTTTTTTCCAGATCGTACAATTTTTGCGACTCCCAGCGCTGCAACCATGAGGCCCCGTTTTTTTCCCTGCCACCAGTTTGAAGCTCTATACTGAGAAAAAAAAACATACTTTAAAATTAAACAAAAAATTTTAAAATAGAAATTTAACGCCTTTGTGTTTCTTCAAAACAAAATTTAAAAAAAGTGTGTTTAATTTACCTACCTGCAATCTCCTTTCTTTTTTTAATTTCCTCTTATTGTTTCTTGAAAATTGAAAAACACACAAAAATTTGAATACAATGACAATTTTTGAATTGGTTTGACAAATATCGAACATATGACAAAATAAAAATTTATTAATTAAATATAAAAAAAATATTTCAAATGCAAACTTCTTCGAATGGAGTTAACAGTTGGTATGCGGACGATCCCGATGGTAGCTGGTTGTGAATGTGATGCTAAAAATTGGAAAAGCTAAAAAAATGGCATCGAAAAAAATGTGCTTTAAAATATTTGTTTTAAATTTTAAAATTTTTGTTTTAAATTTGTTTTTCACAACAAAAACAGTTTTTTAAAGTTGTGTTTAATTTTAATGGATTTGTTTCAAGCTCTATTTCAAAAACAAATTCGTTAGATATGAACACAATTTCATTTAATTTTAACACATTTTTCCCTCAGTGTATAAAACCATGTTGGAGTGAAAAATATATTTTTTTTTAAAAATTTTTTTCTTGTAATTTGTTCAATTCTCTACAATAATAATTTTTAATAATACAATAAAATTTTGGAAAAATATTTGTTTTTGACTGAGTTATGAATTTTAAAAAAAGGTCTGTTTTCTCTGCCGCGAATGTTATGTCCCTGCTTAAAGTCTTTTTAATGCCATCTGACAAACCCTGTTACATGTTGTTTATAACATGCTTTGATTGTACCTACTTATTTGGTACCCACACTTTTATAGCAACCAACACGAGTTGTACTTTTTTTTATTATTTATTGATTTTCTGCTGAATAAGCAATTTTAATTGTAATATGATATTTCTTTGGCTTAGTTTATTCAAATCGATTTCTGCACGATTTGCAATTCTTAAATATTCAAAACACCAAATCGAGTTAACTTTGCACTGGTTACTGGATAGTTATCACTTTGTTAGCTATGATATATATATATATAGGCTATACAAGGCATACCTTGAGTCATGAAACTGTCGTAATTGATAAATTTTCCATAGACGGTATACATTGTAAGACGAGTCTCAACAAATACATATGTTGAGCTCATCAAGCGGCACCATCTTGATTCATGGCTATGTTGATTGATGTTGGTTAGGTGCTCGTTTAAAACATAATTCTTGTATTCGTGCAAATAAACGTAAAATAGTTTTTGTGTAATTTTGTTTTTATATAAGTTAAAGTAGTTTAATTATATAAAATTAACTCAAGCTTTGTTGACATAATCCGGCTGATGTTGCTGGCTGGCTGCTGAATCATGTTCTTAAAGATTCGTCATCATTTTTTTTTTTGTTAGACGGTTCAACAAGTTTTATTTAATCACGATTTTATTTACAAAAATTAAAAAAAAAAAATCGGTTAGAGGTCAACTACAACAACAGCAACTGGTTTGAAGTAAAAACGCAATATTGTGCGAGCTTAAATGAAAAGCTTTTAAGTTTTCTTAACAGCAAATTTAATGTTTTTTTTTTTAAGAGTTTGCTTTTTTTTTTTTGCTTTGATTTGACTTTGGTTTTAAATTATGATTTTGTTAAAAAAACAACAGTTTACAACAACTGAAAGCTTTCTCCACTGTCAAGAAAATGGTTTTTTTATTGTTTCTGTTTACCTGTAAAATATTTAATTTTTGTTTATTTGTTTACAACATATCGCTCAAAATTAGTTTCTTAGTTTTTTCTCTGTTGTTTGTTCCATTTTTGTATTGTGTGCTTTATTTTTTTTTTGTTTTTTTTTTTAATTTATCCAGGTATGCGTGTGTGTGTGCCTGACGACCTTATCCACTCTTCAAGTCATTAACACAAACAACAAATAAACGTCGCACAAAGCAGGCAGTCTAGAAACACCAAAAATGGCATATAATTCATTGAACTCTAGTTTTTATTGTTGTTCTTGCTGTTGTTGTTGTCTGTTCTTCTCTGCATTTTGTTTTTGTAAACATGTTCTTTGCCAAAAAAAAAGCTCTTTACACTCAGATTCTGTGCGACTTTTTTATAGCTTTGCGTATAACTTAATTAGTTTTGCCTTTAAAGCGGGCTTTATTTTAAAGTTCCAAAAGTTAATCATATTAAAAAAGCTTTTTATTATTTCATTTCACCTTAAACTGGTTTTTGAATTGCAAACATTTACCGAGCTTGATTATTTTTTTTTGTTTATTTTTCTTTTTTTTTTTTTATTTAAGTGCTTAAGTCATAAGAATAACTTTTACGCATTTTAATTATTTCGCTCAACTTGTTTTATTTTGGTTTTGCGGTTTTTGTTGTTGCATTTATTTAAACTTTCATATGTGAATGTGTTGTTTTGCTGCTTGTTTACGTGCCCTCCACTGCGTCGCATTTCATTTATTTAAAAAAAAATGTGATATTATTAAAAAAAAAAAGAAATTTAAATTCAAACCATTCTGCTGATAAGAAATTTTATAGCTTGTCTGTCGTTGGTCGCTTTTTTGAATTTATTGAAAAATATTAGAAAAACGTGCAAAAATTGTAATCTTGCGTGTTATTTTGTTTTGATTTTTAAAAAATGCTAAGGGGGGCCGTAACACCTTCGATCAGTTTTTTTTATTTTAATGTTTTAAAATGCGTTTAAGTTGAATAAAAAATAAGAAATCATTTTGATAAATTAAATATATATTTTTGTGTAAAAAAATTAGTGGTGACCGTGGCATGCAGGTTAAGTGTGTGGCTTAGCATGCTCGGAGCCCGGTTTCGATCCCCAGCTGCGGCAAAAAGTTTTTTCAACAAAAAATTTTTCTGATCGGTCACCACCTCTCTGCAGACAATGGCAAACCTCAGAGAGTAAATAATGCCATGTAAAGCTTCTTGAGAACATGAACTTTAGCCGTTCGGAGTCGGCATAAAACATTCTTATGATCAACACAACACAATTGATCATAAGAAGCTCGGTCAAAGTCCTTTCAAGGGCTGAAATGGCAAATTTTGTTGTTTGTTTTGTGTTCTATATATAAAATCCTTAATAAAAAAAAAATACAAACAATTGATAATTTCAAAAATTTTTTATAATTGATAATTTTTTGAAACTGTAAGAAATCAAATAATTTGAATTCACTGCAGTAGGCTGCGTAAACAGAAAAAATTTCAATGAAGAAAAGTTCATCATTCATGTCAAAAAATGTGTTATAAACATGTCGAATTTTTCAATAAATTTTTCAAACTATAATGATGAAAATCTCGACTTAAATAGTTAAAGAAGTAAACTTTAAAGATGCTCAATTCGTCTCTACGGTTGAAATACTTTTTGGATTTAGCAATTAAGAAAAACTTTGCCAAAATAGTTGAAAAAGTTTACTAAAAAATTTCAAAAATTTGTATCCTAAAGTTCTTATTAATTTTATAACCTTATTGAATGTTAAAAATTTGACATAAATTGTTCAAAAATTAACAATGAAAAATTAGTACCTTCGTTTAAATAATTTTAAAACTAAATAATCTTTTAGGTTTAAATTTTAAATATGTATTGTTTTCAACCAATGAAAGGTTTATCATTTGAACTTTAAACCATTGAAAGGTTTATCATTTGAACTTTAAAATTGAAAATATAATATTATGTATATAGAAAATATTTTGGTTTCAACCAAAAAAATTTCATTGAGGTTGAACATTTACTTTTGAATTTTTAACCGTGTATAATATAGGGTGTCCCAGACCTAGGGGACAATAATGCAGGGGGTGATTCCCCATCATGATACGAGCAAAATATTGTGTGGGTGGGGGTGGTCGCAAACGTCCATTTAAAACGAGCTTGAAATCAATATTACTGATTCCGATGAAGTTATTTAAAATATTGCAACACTTAAAGTAAGAAATGTCAGTATTTAAGACAGCTCACAATGCATCGAAATGGTACAAAAAATAGTAACAAAATTTGTTTGTCTAACTTATTTATAAAAAAATAAGGTCTAACTAATTTCTATAATTTTCAATAAGCATCTATTATCTATTTGTCTAGCATTCTCACTGAGTTTCGTTAGGATCGGAATACTTTTTTATGTACCTTCCATACAAATTATATATAAAAATATATAAAGATCCTAGGGAGGTAGCCGTAAGGTCTTATCAATTTCTATCATTTTCAGTGCACATCTATTTCTCTAATACCCTAGACGTTTGACCAAATTTTGTTAAGATCGGCCAACTTTGACTCCCATACAAAATAATGTAAAAAATTACTATAGGAAAATTACCTAAGGAAAGTACCCCTAGGAATTGACCGATTTCAACCATTTTTGCAAGTTTTCTTTAATTTAACAATCGCGACATTTTTAATAAAAATGTTTCGCCTGCGATAATAACTTTTAACCCAGCATTTAATTTATAAAAAATATAATATTTTTATTAAAAATCGAGTGGTAAAATTTTTCGCTGCAGGCGATTTTTTATGAACTAAATGATTTAAAATCGTGCTATTTTAATACAAAATTTTTGCTTGCGTCACTAACTATATATTTTAAAACCAAAATAGTTAAAATAATAATTACTAAATTCTTTAAAAACAAAATCATATCGCATTTTACTGCAATAAAAACAAACGTTTTTCAAATTTAATTTGAAGATTATGTACGTTTCTTTGGCGGTCATAACGAACAACATTATTGAGGATGTCACAAATGTTTTGGGCAGTATGACCTCTTGCAGGGGTGGTTATAATCCACAAAATCATCTTGGGTATTATTACTGCAAGCTTAGTGACCTACATAAGCCACCTAAATACATACCACATAAGGACCTACATAAGCCACCTAAAATTCCCTAAAAGTAATAAAAAGTTTCTTTGAAAAAGAGAAAAATAAAAAACATAAAAATATATCGTTTTTAGTGAAAAAGACTTATTTATTTTTGAGAAAAGATTTATTTTTATTGAAGAAAATACTTCTCCTAGTGAATTTTTTA
Organism: Tetanocera ferruginea; assembly: GCA_958299015.1. Taxonomy (NCBI): domain Eukaryota; kingdom Metazoa; phylum Arthropoda; class Insecta; order Diptera; family Sciomyzidae; genus Tetanocera; species Tetanocera ferruginea. Next base: position 142,040,890 of record OY282642.1, read on the forward strand.
TCACAATATTGGAAAAATTTTTAATTTTCAATAAAATTTTCTTTATAAATGAGAATTTTTTGTGCAATAAAAATACTTATCATTATTAGAGACATGAAATATTTTCATTTCCCACAAGTGAAGAAATATTTCTTCGAAAACCTGAAAATTTATTCTAGTTGAAGAAAATTTTATTTGAAAAAGAGATAATTGCTATTATCGAAAATAGAGAAATTTTTTATCGGAGAAAGATATGTGTTTTTTTCTGAGTGTACTTACCTACATAAATATGTAAATGAAAATTTAATATTTTTGTTCTTTTTTTTAACAATTTGTTGTTGTTTGTCATCTGTTGTTTTTTCGGAAAACATAAAGAAAATAATGAAAACACAAAATCGCATTGAATTGGTTTCTTATTGCAATTAGAAATTTCTTTTAGGGGTGACACCATGGGTATCCGCCCCGGGTGACACCAAGCCTAGGAACGCCTCTGTGGTGACCTGATCTTCTTGTTTTATTAATACCTACAAAGCATTGAAAAATTTCGCTAAATTATATTAGAAATACAAAAAAAGTAAATTTAATTTAATTGTACCCTTCGATAGGGGGACACTCCAATAAACGGACATTTCTTAATCGTACTTAATCATACTTTAATCGAATCAATACTCAACCGAAAATTGTCGTTTTCCCCTTTAACAATTTTGCATACATTGTCTGTGTCTTAGATTGCTCTGAAATTGGCAATTTTTTCGCTTAGCTGGCGCTGGAAAAATTGTAAAAAACTATCATTATTTAAAAAAAAGCTAAGAAGTAAAGTATTAAATTAAGTTAATACTTTACTTACTTAAATTACTTTACTTACTTAGTTAATACTTTACTTTATTAAATAAAAATATTAAAAAATTGTTTAATATTTTTTTTTTTTTTTGCCAAATTTCAATTTCGGAATAACGCAGGTTGGAGACATTTTGAAAAATAAAGAAAGTATTCGCTTTAAATGACATTCCAGTACACGTGTGTTCACTAACAAAACATTTTTTTTTGTAAATTTGTCTAGATCCTTCATTTTTTTGCTTTACAGCGTGCTCATCAGTAATAATGTAATTTTTAACATTGTTATATAATATCAAAAGACTCTAATCTTAAAATATAAAATCGCTCAAACTGTTCATTTTCACAATTAAAGTAGTTTTTTGTATGAACAAATTGTCAGCCTAAAAGTATGCACACAGTAAGGACTTATTGATGGAACAAGACGACTGGTACTAAAAAACATTTAAGGTGAATGTAAAAATGTTGTCATATCGTCTGCTACTTAATTATTTTGAATACGACCCGTCTGACGGGCCGCTATACTAGTAAATATATAAGTGGAATACCCACAATTGGTTTGAATAATTAATCCCCACATAATTTCAATTTTTGTAATAGTGATAAGTTATCATGTAGTGCTTAAAAAGACTCAGTCTTATGGTACACCATAATCCTTAATAATAATAATAATTTCGTAAATCATTACGATATTCTTACATTAAACATCATATTTGTTTAATCCGATACGTTAAACATCAAACAATATATTACTATTATCGAATTTCTTTTTGCCCCATGAAAAATTCGGACTACGGCCCTGGTGTGGGGTACTCAAGATGTGGTGTATTTTTTCTTGTATTTTGATTTGATTTTTAAGTAATATCATAAATGAGTAATTTTATCATGAGTTATTAAAAAAAAAAAAAAAAAAAATAGTTTTTAATAGTGCATCACCATAATTTAAAATAAAAAAAAGAAACTCCAAAATTTCTGATTTCTACATAATTTTCTTATCAGCTCTATAAGATTATTTTTATAAGATTTTTTTCTTTAATTTTTATTTATCAAAAATGTCTAGCTATTTTAACAAATAAAAACAAAAAAATCGTTAATTTTTCGCTGGCTCGCAATAAAATGGACTCACTTTATTTTTTTTTTCATTCTAATAATATTTTCTCCCATATCAAATCTAGGTTTTCAGCAAAAATTTTTATGCCATATAAAAAGCTTATTACATTAACATATTGGTAGTTAATTTTTATTTTCATATGACCAACATTTGTATGTAAAATATCAATTGAAACAATATGTTAAAATTTTTATATTTTACTACTGTTTTTGGGTTTAAAAACTAAATTCAAAAATAATACTTTTCAATATTCTATTTTGTTTACTTTTTGAATTCTGCTAAAAATTAAATTGTTCTCTTATAATTAATTGTAGCTTAGATTAAAAGTAAGTGTGTAAAATTAATTAAATTAATTAACTAAATTTCAAGTAAAAAATTAAAAAAAAAACCAAAAACTTACCAAACATTACTATAACATAATTCCGTAAAATGTGAGTGCAGAACGCTTGATTTTTTGAAAAATTTCATAGCATATTTTTAGGCATTTTTTATTTTGTGATTTATTGAAACTTCAAAAACTTTTTAAATTTTTTTTTATTTTGAAATTTTCAGTTTTACAAAAAATTTTACAAAATACCTACTATAGTTTCCCTTATTTTAATTTGAGGTATTTTATAAATATTTGGAACTAAAAATTGTTATTTGCACAATTTAAAATAGAACATGTGACCATCGAAGCAATATTTCATGTTTTTTTCTTTATTAAAACAGTGCCCGTCATTTTTGACGGGAAAGAACTAGTTTATAATAAAACTAGTAGACGTTACTCGGCATTGTGCCTCGAGCGCAGAAAAATACGATTTTTAAAATTGCGCTCATTTTAAAATTTTTGAAATTATCAATTTAATTTTTAAAATGTTTTAAATTTTCGTTTTTTTAGGGTCGTTTTTTTTCCGTCGAAAGTATTTGGTCAAATTTCCATCAAATAGTACCTGCTGGACATGACTACAAAAAAAATTACATATTCCACATCGCGATCCGACATCTGTTTTCTGAGAAAAATTGTCACTCAGTTTGAAAAAAAAAAAACATTTCGAGGAAAATTCGTTGATGAAATTCGTTTTTCTCAAGATGAATTTAATATGTATTATGTATGTATTTTTATCTCAGAAAAAAATTCGAAGTTTAAAAAATCCTTTTGGGATCGATTCCATTTTTTAACTGTCTAAACTTCGGTTTTGGTCGGTACTATTCGGTTGATTTTTGTTCATTTTTATATAGTTCTGCTTGTATTCGTTACACTTAGTTTTTTTTTTTGTGAATCTTTGGGTCTTGACTTCGTTTGCCTTCGGCTGATTCTCTGATTTTTGTGGAAAGAACTTCTAAAAGAATCTATTTTAGTAATATATTCGAATGCTTACCAAGTTTCATCGAAACCGGTTCATCCGTTTTGACGTGATTGATTCAGACATAGTTAATTGCAAAAAGCGCCTTTTTACGATAATTTTCTGAAATTTTAATAGGCTCAATTCTGTTGCAGGATCAGGTTATTTTATTTACCAAATTTTAACAAAATCAGTCAAGTCGTTTAGAAGTTAATGAGTCCTAAAAATGCACTACTTATAGCGCCCTCTTGTGAAAGCCTTTGGAATTTTATATAGCCTATGTTTTATATTGAATACATTTGAACATTTATACAAAATTTCATTGAAATCGGTCCGGGCGATTAGGAGTTATTAAGAAGTTCCACATCCACTGACTTCCGCCCACTTTTTACACTCCCTATCATCTTCATTTCTATGAAACAAACTCGCTGTCCAAATTTCAGCTCAATCAGATAAACGGTGTGCGATCTTATACGGAACAGACAGACAAAAATTTGATTTTATATATTAGATTAAAAATAATACATAAAAAAATATGTTTGCATGTAAATTATATACATATTTTAGAAAAAAAATATTTTTAAAAATATCCAAGTATAATCAAATTAACCATAAATAATTTTCCATGAGGATTATGTTTTTGTGTTTTTTTTTGTTTAAGTTATTTGCCTGATTTTTAATACAAATACGTTATAAATGTAAACTGAAAATAATTTTAATGTTCTTAAAATTTAAATTTGCCACCCTGTTTTTATATGGCTGCAAATATTGTTTTTGCCACAACAAAAGCAACACTTACATTTAATTGCTACTCACCATGAACATATGTTAAAAGAGAAAGAGTAAAAACTCAACTCGCTGCATATGTTTTGCCGGCTAAACGCAGTTCACCTGTTCTCTGCCGCCGTCTCGAAAACTGCTGCCTTATCTTTGACCAATTTATTTTCAACTTCAACAATTGCTCACGCTGTCTAGCGGCTACATTAACCCTGGCAATGTGGTGAAAATTAAAGCTTTTTTGGAAGTTGGTGGAATATTAAACACTTCAAAGATGGCGCCACTACATTGTGCATTCCTTGTAAACTGGTTTGTTTCTTTACTTAAGTGTGTCTTTGCTTTGCTCTTCACAACAAAAGACGAGAAGCACGTACGATTAACATTTTTATCGTTTTCTTTCAAGTATAAAATTGAATTTATTTACATTTTTAGAAAAATTTTATTTGCCGTGTTGTTGTAATTCTGTTATTATATTTTTTTGCAGCTACTTATAAAATTGCTAGACTTTTATTTCGATGAGTTTTACAACGCGTGAACTTTTAATATTCTTATCTATCGCTCTCTTACCGGACTACAACAAACGTTTAAATGTTTTTGAAATAGATGCTTATCAGCATCAATTTTATTCAAATGCCACTGAATTGATCAAAAAAATTCAACAGTCTTGAGTCAGATTTAAGTGGATTCGTTTGAAAAAGTAAATCAATCGGCTTGAGTTTATAACTTTATAATATAATTTTCATTTCACTATTAAAATTGCTTTTTCTTACTGACACTGTCGAAATAACAATTTTTTTTTTCAAGTCAATTACCTGATAATTAGTTAGATAATTATTATGAATATGTGTGTTGGCGAGGAATATAAAAATTTGCATATCTATCTATCGGTAAATATCTATCTCTTAAAGTAATCAAATGACCAATAGTTTCGACCAATATTATTGTTTTTAATGTGCATAACAGTGATTTTTAATCTACCATTTCATACGAGCTCCCTAGAATATATAAATATATTCACTTGCAGCTTATTTTCACAAGAACTTGCAAATACAAAACAAAAAACAAAACTATAAAAAAAAGTTTTATTAAAATAAACCTAATAAAATAAAATAAAGAAATAAAGTGAAAATATTAAAATTCAAAATAAGATAACAAAATTTCCTAAACAAATTTTGTATAAAAAACATTGATAAAAACGAAAAATATCAAAAATAAGACTAAAACAAAAATAAATATAAACTATTAATAAATTGAAAAATTAAACCAAACTTTAAAAATAAAACAATAAGCAATAAAATTAAAAATAAAAATGTTTTAAAAAATATAAAAAACATTAAAAAAACTAAATTTTTATTTGCAAAAATATCAAAATTTTAAAAACACAATATAAATATTGGTGCAAAAAAAAATTTGTTGTGTTCATGAATAATTCAGTTTAGCAAAATACAATAATTTAAAAAACAATAAAAACTGAAACAAAAATGTTATAAAAACTAAAAAAATTCAAAAAGTTAAAAAGAAACTTTTCTTTTTAAATTAATTACTTATTTAAGTAATTAACTTATTTTATTTTTAATTAAATTACTTATTGAATAAAAAAAAGAAAATAAAAGCAGACAATAATAAAAATTATTTTCTAAAACTAAAAAAAAAAAAAAAAAAAATAAAAACACAAAAGAAATGTTAAGAATAAAACAACTAAATAAAATAAAAAAATGTGTAACTATATAACATTGAAAAATTTTATACAATTTAAATAATTTTCTCAAAAAATATTGATACAAATTAAAAATATCAAAAATATACAAAAAAAAAAAAAAAAAAACAAAAATATACAAAAAAAAAAAACAAAAAATAATTCAAAAACAAATTGACTTTTTTAAAAACACAACTGAAAATATTAATAATCAGCACAAAAAATATCAATTTTAAAAATAAAAACAATACATAAAAATTTATTAGTAACAAAATAGAACTCCAAATATTAAAATCTTAAAAACATAATACATATTAAGGGTATTCACTTCACTGCGGAAATTTCCCAAACCGGAAATTTCCGAAGAGTTGAAGTGAGCGACCGTTGTTAAAATTTTTTTTTCTGTCAAACGGAAAACTGTCATTACTCACATTCATTGAAAATAAAGAAAAGCAAGAAATTATTATGTGGTGGCCTTGGCATGCAGGTTAAGTGTGTGGCTTAGCATGCTCGGAGCCCGTGTTCGATCCCCAGCCGCGGCGAAAAGTTTTTTTCAAAATAAAAAATTTTTCTGATCGGTCACCACCTCTCTGCAGACAATGGCAAACCTCAGAGAGTAAATAATGCCATGTAAAGCTTCTTGAGAACATGAACTTTAGCCGTTCGGAGTCTGCATAGAACATGTAGGTCCAGTTCTCGGTCAATTGTGTGCAAACATTTAATAACACACACAACATAATTGATCATAAGAAGCTCGGTCAAAGTCCTTTCAAGGGCTGAAATGGCCAATTTGTTTTTTTTTTGTTTTTTAAGAAGTTATTATTTAATTGATTTAAAATTCAACAAAATTCGAAAATTACCTTTAAAGATGTTCTTCTATTGTATAAAAAATTAAATTAAAATTATTTAAAAAAAATTAAATTTTGAATTTTGAATTTGTACACATTCACAATGCTCACATCTATCAAACTTACGACTACTGAACATATCTTTTCTTCGCAAATTTCCGACGATTATTTGTCATGAACTCAAAAGATGATTAAATTTAAACAAACTTCGGAAAACCAAAACAACAACAATTTCACTTATATTTTGGAAAATTCACCTTGAGTTAGCATTTTTTTGAAATATTTAAATATAGACAATTTTCTGGTAGAAAGAATGGTAGAAAAGATTAACTTAAAAAAAAAAGAAAAGAAAAGTTTGAAAAAAACTTGTAAATTTATTTTTTGTTAAAAGTTGTCATGCAATTAATATTATAATTTTTAGTATTATATATTCTTAAAAGTATGTTACGTAAATAGAAATAATTATGGTTTTTTTTGGAAAATTGTAAATCGTCGATCTATTTCTAATTTTTTTTTTTAGCTTTGAACCAAGGATTTCAGGTGTAAAACCTATTCAGTCAAGTCTGCCTTGGTTCGGAAAATGGGAAAATTGATAAGTAGCAGAGAAAGTGAAATCAAGAGAAACAAGTGTAGAAAGTTGTAAGTGTGGCAGAGCGTTATATCAACATGCGAATTTGAATCTGAAGCAAGTGTTATGTCTTTACCTCAATTCGATTTAGAGTAACTTCAGGTATTGTGATATGGTCGAGTAATGTGATATACCTTCATATCTTATATATTAATACGTGAACATTAAAGTTTGTCGTACGCTTTTTTGGTATTAATTAAAACTCAAAATAAATGAAACTTATATCATTCGCAAGGTTATGTTGCCCAGATGTGCAGAATGTATATATAAATGATATATCTGATAGAGGGGGTTCCCAACCTTCTAACAGAGAAATTAAATTTTTGAGAAAAAACCCGCTCTTTGATTATTATGAAATTTGATTGGGGGAGAGTTTTTGAGTTGGTCGAATTTGAATTTTTTTTTAAAAGTAAGAATTTCTTAAAAAAATGTTCCTCAATTGTGAAATTTGTAAAAAAATGTGTTTTGAATTCAAAAATTTTACTTTCCATGTAAATATCTTGGTCGGATTTTAACGGTTTTTTTAAATTTTCTAATTTTTTTTAAAAGTTTGTTAAATTTTCTTTCAAATGTGATAAAAATTACAGCAAAAGTTCTAACCAAAAGTATTTTTAATGAATTTTCTTAATATTGTCGTTAGTTATTTAGCGTGTGTTTCAACCAAATGCCAAGAGAGAGAAAAAAACTGTCTCAAATTGAATGTTCTAAATTCTGAAGCAAATATCTCCGCCATCTGTGAAAAGATTTTATTTATTTCTTTTTTTTATTTAAGTCTTATCAGTTAACTTAAAAAAACTTTTGCAAAAATAACCGTTTTTTGTTTGTTTATATTTAAATTATTCCTTTTAAAAAAAGACCATAAAATTTGATTTATTCTTAAAATATGGGGTAAAAATGATTTTTGTTGTAAAAAAACATAAACTCAAAATTGCATTTTTGATTTTCTTTTAAAGTCTAGACCGAATTTTAGGTGAATTTATTTTGTCTTGACACTAAATTAATAAACTGTCCGTGCCATCAAAAAATCAAGGCTACCCCCTATGATTTCTTTGATCAAATTAAATTTTTTTAAAATGTTGTTTTTCTGTTTTTGAACAAAATCTCTAATATATAAAAATCTCGTGTCACGGTGTTAGTGTTTGAACTCCTCCGAAACGGCTGGACCGATTTTAATGAAATTTTTTTTGTATATTTGCTAGTATGAGAATAGGTCGTGAAGTATTTTTTACTTTCATAACTGCGAGGGGCGTGGCACTTTTTCAACAAATCAATGAAACTCGGTACGAACTTACTATTGAGTCTTGATCTTCGACTGTTAAATTTGAGCTATCTTTGGAAAGGGTGGCATGGTACCGCCCATAAAGTTAAATTTTTTGATATCGCATAGATTTGGAACTAAATGTCGTATAACAATGAAACTCAGTATGAAGTAACTGATTGGCTAGGTCTTTGAATTATAAAACAGACACGGGCATTTGAAAACGAGGCGTGGCTCCACCCATATAATTACAATTTTCGATACGGAATAGTTATAGAAGTAAGAGTCACAGAACATTTAAACACAGAATGGATTTACTATTTGGTGTTGTCCTGCTACTGAAACTGGCATCGTGCAATGGGTGGATCAGCTCATATAAGACACATTTTTTTACATTGAATAGTGTTGGAAGTAATAGTCACATATTAAAGAAACTCGGCTTGGAGTAACTTTTTGGTGATATCTTTCTACTCGGAAGTACTCGCAACCAAAACGTGTATTGAACAAGGGCTGCGGCTCCGTCTATAAAAGACAATTTTTTATATTTAATAGCTTTGGAAATTATGGTCACAGAATATTGAAACTCAGAGAGGAGTAACAATTTGTTGATGGCCTTCTATTGGCAAACTGAACAGATATTGGAAAAAGACGGCGGCAACGCGCCGGGTATCAGCTAGTAATAATATAAAAAAATAATGTTTGTGAAGAAAATAGCTTTATATCTCCAATCAATTAAGAGTTATATTATATAACATAATTCCGTTAAATGTGAGTGCGAAACGCTTGATTTTTTTTTGAAAAATTTCATAGCATATTTTTAGGCATTTTTTTTGTTTTGTGATATATTGAAACTTCAAAAATTTTTTTATAATTTTTTTATTTTGAAATTTTTAGTTTTACAAAAAAATGTTCAAACTTATTTCGTTGTACCTGCTATGATATCCGGTTTTACTTTAAGGTATTTTATAAATATTTGGAACTAAAAATTTTTATTTGGACCATTTAAGATCGAATATGTTACCATCGCTGATTTCTAATTCAACATAAAGAAAATTCATATTTTATGTTTTTCCTTTATAAAAACCGGGCCCGTTATTTTTGACGGGAAAGAACTAGTATATATATAATTTTAAATAGGCAATCAATAAATTGGTCGAATTTCGACCCCAGGCGATACTAGTTTTGTTAAATACACAATTTTCGACAAGAATAAACATGTGAACATAACGGCAACAGAAAAAGACACGTGCAGCAGCTTTATGCACGCTCTCATTCGCTGTGTTCGCTCTAAGTGTTGTGAAATTGTTTTACCGAAGTAGTCGATATTTTTTTTTAAAGTGCGCTTTAATAATGAATTGCAATAAATCGAGCAGAATTGAAAGCTGAAATAGATACATTTGTTAGAGTTTGAATTAAGTTAGCCACAAATGAGGTGAGATTTTGATTTTCTACAGCGTATTTTTACAAATATAATCTTATTATTTTAAAACCCGAATTTGGCTATTGTGATATAGTCAAAGTTGGTAATGTGATATACCATCTATTCATACCATTTCAATTCATTCCATTAATTTTATGCTTTGTGCTATTTTTTTGTTAAGTTTTTACATGAAAATTTGTATTAAGTTGATTTTGTGTGTTTTTTTTTTTTTGTTTTCTTTTATGTAAATTCCACTGAAATAATAAAATTGTATAAACAACAACATTAATAACACTAAAACAACATTTTTTCTTTTCAATAATAAAATATTGGTTGAAAAAACAAAAGATGCTGCTGTTGAACACTATTCGGGTAATGTAATATTGGTATATCACATTATCCGCCCATTTCATTAAAGGGAGTTACACGACTTTTTTCATTGTGTTGAAAAAGCTCCAAATTGGGTTATGCTTTAGAACTCAAAAGTTGCAAAACACTGCAAAATGCATCAAAAAATATCCTATGAAATATTATTATAGTTACTAATTTAAAAATATCTATATCACATTACCCGAAGTTACTCTATTAAGCAATCTCATTCCACAAGCATCTCTACCACCTACTACAACTTCCAAAGTCGTATATATTTATGAATTTTTAATTGCAGTTTATTAGAAATGAGGAAAGCATTAAAAAAAGGTAAAATCGTAGGTTAATCAATTAAGGGAAGTCAATAAAGCTTACGATAAAAATCAATTTTTTTTTAAATATGGCTTTAAATCAGCGATGGGCACATACATACTATCACATTCTTTGATTGTGTGTAAAGCAGAGAAAAACGAAGATGAATTTTACGTATTTTCTCGCTATATTTTAAAAAATTGCGCAAAAAGATATTGTTTCAACAAATCCTGAAAAGCAACTGACTTGATTTGCTGCCAAAATAAAAACAAAGCAACAGCCGAATGCACACGATCGTAAGCCACACGAAATAGCTACAGCGTTCATGTGTCGACGTCGCGCAAGTAGCAGTTTGCTTCAATTCCCATGGGATAAGAAATTTAATTTGTGCCCTTCTCTGCTTTAAATATAAAACAAAAAAATTGTTGTAAAAGTCAACATTTTTAACAAAAAAACTCAAAATTTTATTTAACACCAGAATATCTCACAGAATATCTCTTGCAAACATGCCAGAGTAAAAAAAAAATAAAATTTTTTTCTTTTTGCTCTGCGTTAAATGGTTTGGATTCCAGAGCATAAAAACAGGATCAAAGTTGTAAAAACACAAAGTCCGAAATCACAAAAAATCTGAGATCAACTAAAAAAAATGCTGTTTCAAAGCTATTAGATTTTTAATTTTTTGTGTTTTTAAAAAGTCTTATTAAATGAAGTCTGATAAATGCAAAAAATTTCACATCTAAATAGATTTATACTCTGTTGTAAAGTATCTTATTCAATTCAATTCAATTCTTATTCAATTCATTTGCAAAATAACTAAAAAAAAAAAACAAAATGAAGCTCGTATTAAGCACTTGACCTCCTTCTAACTTCTTTTAATATGACAATCCGCTATTTGGAATCAACGTTGAGTTGTAAATCTTGCATAAATTTTATGCGCCAAAAAAATCATCAAAGCCACCAACTGTGGAACTGTTTCAATCAGACTTGAAAGTTCTCATTCATAGACATATTATTTAAATAGTTTTAGAAATACTGAAATCACACTAATTTTGAATTGAAACTTTGCACATAAAATTATGTTTTCAAATTAATAAGTAGCAATTTTAATTGTCAAGTTAATGTCGACAACTGGTCGTCAAAGTGGCATTTCCGACGATGTTAATCAATTACATGCACCGCCTTAACCCTTCAAACAACAACTGTCATCGATGCATAACTTAAAACAACACAATCGACTTTGTAAACTGCAGTCTTAGAAAAATTATTTGTAAGAATTGCGTGTCTAAATGAAGCACCTCACAACAAGTAGGCGTGTCCAAATTGAAGTAGTCATCATAGTATTTATTTATTTATATTCACAAACTACTGTCATTTCTATAATTCCTCCATGGTTCGAAATTAAAAACAAAAACTGACAAAGAAACAAAGAATAAAAGTTTACAACAGCAATTAACGGTTCTTAGTGGCTACCTGTATTGCGCGAGCTCAATTATGGAAATTAATAAATTACACACACGCACAATACAATAATTTGCAGACATCATTGGCAACACTTTTTGTTGTGATTTCGTTTTATTCCCCTTTTGTATTTTTTGCTTGGCTAAACTTTTTGTATGCTTTGCAATTAAGTTGATGCATCGTAATTTGCAAAATGGATTTGCTTTTATTAACTTTTTCTCTATATTTACAAAAAAAAGCTAAGAGAGAAAAAAAAAAACCATAATAATTTACTAGAAAAGAAAGCGAGTGCAAAAAAAGCACGCTAATGAATTTATAGTTGATAAAGCTTGAAGCTTAACAAAAAATGTAGATTTTCTTAACATTAAGCAATAAAAGCTGCTAACATCATCGTTGCATGGGAATTCCTACAATTTATAAAGTCAATAATAGAAAAAAAAAAAAAAAAAATGCTAACTTTATTTCATTGAAAAACCTTTACAAACTCTGGGTGAGAAATGTTAAATTGCTTGAATTTAGTTAAAAGTTTTATTTTTGTTTTTTAATATTGAACAAGTGAACTGACTCAAAATATAACCTTTGCTTATTTGCGAATGAACTTGTACAAAAATACAATCTTTTATTCTAGGTAAAAAACATTCAAACCAAAAAAACGAATAGTTAATGGATGCAAGCAATATAAAGAAAAATGTTCATACACTTATATTTACGTTTACATTCAAAGAAAATTTTGATACTCATATTTACCCTCATAATATACTCATACCAATAATAACACATATCCAAACTCGAACTCATACTCATAATGAACTCATAATCCTAATCCTAATCATACTCATATCTAAACTCAATTTTACTTAACTGATACTTATATACATATTTTAAAACAACCACACTCATACTTAAAATCATACATACTCATATTCAAACTTAAATTCAAAATAACACTCATATTTATACTCAAATTCATACATATACTCATGCTCATAATGACACTCATATTTATACTCATACTGTAACTCAATTTTTTTACTCCTACTCATGCTCATAATTACTTTCATACTCACACTTATATGCTCATACTCATACTCATATTCATGCTCACAGTTGTACTCATACTAATACTCAAATTCATACTCATACTCATACTTATATATTAACAATCACACTTTTTCCCATATCCATATTCATAATAATACTCAACTCATGATCATACTCATTCTCGTACTAATACCTACGCTAATGTTAATCATAATAATATTTCTGTACATACTCATATTTACTCATATTCAGTACTCACAAAAAAAAAAGTAATTATAATTACTTAAAAAAAAAAAAAACACCAAATTGGCCATTTCAGCCCTTGAAAGGACTTTGACCGATATTTATACTCAAACTCATACTAATACTCGTTCTTATACTCATATTCAAACTCATACCCTCACACTTATGCTCATACCATACTCATAATCATACTATTAATAATACTTATACTTATACATATATTCATACTCCAACTCATACTCATACTCATACCTAAGCTCAATCTTACTAAACGGATACTCATATTTATTTTAAAAATAAACGATACTCACACTTAAAATCAGTCATACTTATATTCAAATCACTGTCACTAATATTTATACTCACATTCAATATCATACTCACATTTATACTCATATTTATACTGTTACTCAATGTTGTTCATACTCATACTCATAATGAATCTCATACTCATAATCATACTCATATGCATACCTTAAGTTATACTCACTGTCACTAATATTTATGATCATACTCATAACTCATACTCATACTCGTAATCATATTCAATATCATACTCACATTGATACTCATATTTATACTGTTACTCAATGTTCATGCCAATATTCATAATGATACTCATACTCATCTTCATAATCATACTTAAACTCATAGTCATACTTATACTCACACTTATATTCATACTCATCTTTCTCATCTCATACTTTCTCATCTTTGTTTTGTGTTCAGAGAGTTTATGTTAAATTTCTTGAATTTATAAAATGAATTAAGGCGTTAAGCCACACTAGAACTTTCGAAAAATGAATAATTTTTTTTTATAAATTCCTTATGACCTCAAAAAGGATGTCTCAAAAGATGATGGCCGGGAAAAATTTCTAAGTACTTGATTTTTGAATTTTAGTATAAGACGGCCTGATCGGCACTTGAGCCCTGCATGAATATATCTGTGTCGACAAGGAATAACAGCTAAACTCATTTTCAGAATTTGAGGAGAGCATTTTTAAGATTAAAATTGCTAACTAATATCAGGGTATCCTAACTTTTGCTGCTTAGATTTCATGACCTCGAACATTTAATTTTCAAGGTACAACCAAAAAATTTGAGAACTAGTGTATTTCGTTGCGAAAAAACGCAATGAAAGTCATAACCTCACTTTGCTCTAACTCGACTTTAGCGGTTATTCCTTGTCGACACAGATATTTGCTAAATTAATATACACTGTCTCAATGATGTAAGAGTACACTGCAAGTGAATAAATGAGTACATTCAGCAGAAAATTTGCTACGTAGCTGCTCCACTACTACTCAATACTTTAAACGCGTTTTTTTTAAAACTGCATTTTTTAAGTTTGCTGAAAACATAACTTAAACATCACATAAAAAACTAGGATTTTTTTTTTTAAATTGAATAGATTATTTGTTTTAAACAATAATCTGATAATTTTTTTAGGCAAATTTTTCACTCTCCACTTTAGAAGTGCGCCATTTGGCCGAAAATCAATATATCTAAATAAAATATTCTACGTAGTTCTATAGCTGATATTATTAATACTAAAAAAAAAAATTTATTGGATTTTTGTAACTCAAAAATTACAGGAGTTATTTGTTTGCCCGTGGACCTCTTAAAAAACGAAGATGTCATCCCAAAAACGCTGCACAGCCGCCATTTTGAAATTCACTGATATAAACTGAATAAACACCAATTTTTTGAAATCTTGATTTATTGCGTAGTATTTCTGAAAAAAAAAATTCACAGTGTGCATATTTTTCAGGTGTCTAAAGTGGCCTAACGCCTTAATATTATTTCTTACGGAAATTTAAAAAATTAATTTTTGAAAAACTCCCGTTTTTCGCACATTTGTATTAATTATCAACAAACCCAGTGTCATGATCATCATCATCGCTTTTCTCTCCATGCCCTTTGATCTCAACCGCTTTCTTGTGTAGGCGACAAAAACCATTCTTCTAACTCCTAACGGTAATTCACTCATTATACCATCTTAAGTCAAAAAATTTAATTTTTTGCATCTTCAAAAACATAAAACCGCAAAATTCATTAAAAATTCACGAACAGGTAGAAGAGCGTGTGGATTTCTGAAACGAACGAGCGTTCAGCAAACAGCGTGATGCTATACAAGCACCTTGTTAACCGTATGTTGCACCCGTTCGTTCGCTTATCGTCTTTGCATTGTTGGTGGCCAGCATCAGCAAACCAAACCGCTGAACCAAACCTCTCATGATGCACCACAAATGATTAATATTCGTTAAACTTGTCGTTACTTTGTTAAGTTTTCTGTAAGTATCTTAAAGATACAAGACGATGCAAATCGACATGCATGTCAGTTAGTAAAAAGCCGATCTGCCTGTCTGTCTGACTGTCTATCTGCTCATCTTTCAGTTGATGTCATCTGAGTGAACACGTTCTTATTAATGATGTTGGTTTTCTTTTTTAAAGTTTTGTGTCTTGTTGTTGTTGTTGGTGTTGTTGTTGTATTGCACTTTCCTTACACTTCCTTTCACTTGTGGCTGCAATCATTGCTTTTTGAATTTTTATGATTTTGCCGACATGAAACTATTTGTCAAACATTAAAACATTAAAATTGGAAAATCCATCAACAGCTACTTTGGAGCTCATTTCACAAACCGATATAATCGAACTTTCCTTGGATTGCATTCTATCAAAAATCCATTAGATATCTCTGCTGATCATCTTTTTGTTGTTATAATTGTTGTTGTTGTTGTTATTGTTGTTTAGGTTGGCGCATTACACCTATCATGTGGCCAGACATGTTATTTTTTTCTCATCTATTTTCCCACTGACCACCAACAACAACAGTTGACAGAACAAACACTTAGCGCGCTCATCAGTGTCAATATTTTGATTGAATCTGTTTTGATAAATGAGGAAATTAATCCATTATTCTTTAATTTTCAAAAATTTTGCTGAAAAACAATTTTAACAATTAATTCAGTTGCTTTAATTATTTGACTTTTTGAAAATTAAAATAATTAAAAATTTTAATAGTATCACTTAATTGTATACTATATATACTATTTACATACATTAGTATATACCAAATCTTTTTGAAAAGTTCACTGTTTTCGAGTAAAAATATAAATTAAGTTTTCGTGTACTGTCGTTATTTTATAATAAAAATAAAACCTACACCGTTGTAATGATCAAACAAAAATCGACATTTATTTAATAGATTTTGAACTATGTAGTAGAAGAAACCTTACTAATTAAAAATATGGGGAATGAGTGATGAATAATGGAACAAAAAACATTTAGGTTTCAAAAAACGTAGCAGCTCAGAAAACGTTTGTTTTTCTATCAAATTGAAAACAAAAACAATGTGAATACGGCTATTATTTTTTATTCAAAATTCTTAAAAATGGTATTCAAATCAGGGTGCGGAGAACGATCAAAATATGATTGTTCTCATAACTAACCACCACTAGTGTTCGCTCACTAGTGATTGTTCGTTGATTGTGAGCGTTTGTTTAAAATTCAATGAGAAACTCATGTTGTGAAGATTAAATCTTTAATCGATCGTGAGCGAATTTCCCTCGTTCATTCTTGATTTGTGAGTGAATTTCAAATGAAAAAATTTAAAAGCAGACGAACATTCGCAATCGAAAGAAGAACGCTTGTGTCGGTTTTTTTCCCCATGATACATTTGCTAGCTATTAATTTTTTGGACGATATTTTTAGTCAATAATAAAAAGCAACAAAAATTTAGAATTATGTTCTATGAAAAAGTCAATGCGGGTAGAAAAAAATTTGTTATAGAAAAAAAAAAACATACGTCAAGCATTATAACAAAAAAACTCAAGCTGACATAAATTTTGGATTCTTTATATATCTGTGTCGTTTTATCATAACATCTTAAGTCTTAAAAACGTGTTTGGAGATATTAACGATTTTGTGTAAAATCTATCGTATTGGAGTTTTAGAAAATATTTTTAACCGAGGAAGAAGTTTCACTAATGTTAAAGACAAAGTAGACTGATTTTAAAAAATACTTCGTTTGGAAGTTTGTTTTTTTCGTTGTTTTGTATTTAAGATATTATGTAAACTAAATTAAAAGAAAAAAGGATACCTTAATTAGACTTAAGATTTTGTAACGAAAGAGAGACCAGAGTTTAAAAATTAATAAGTGGACATAAGAGCTTATGCTAAAATTGAAACGAGTAAGTAAATGGAGATAAGATGGATGTTTATATTTTTGATTCTTTAGCAAAACAAATTAAATTAAAAATATACAGCTTTCAGTTCAAATTATTTAAAACAATAAAAATTTCATAGTATGTAATAAGCAAAAAAAATATTCAAGTTCAAAAATAGTCATTATTTACTTATTCAAAATAGGTTAATAATGAGTCGTTTCTTTCATCGTATTCAGTTAAATCTGGATGGTAGTCTTGCATATCTCCTGATATTAAATTCATATAGAAGTCTCTGTAGATTTCATCCACTAACGGCAACATGTCTATGAGATCATTTTTCTTTTTGGTGTTAATTTTTATTGGTGAGACATAGCAATATTTTAAATCTTTTATTTTTATGGAATTGATTCCTCGCTTCGAAATGTTTATGCATTTAAAGGGTTCTTCTTCACTTAAAGATATTTTAAAATATATGTTACCATATTCCTTGGTAAATCTGAACCATTTAATGGCATGCCAACTGAATTTATGACCGCTGTCATCTACTTTTCGCCAAGTAAATGCATTTTTTGATGCGTGTGCAAAATCTAATATTTCGATTGATCCATTTCATTAACCAAAAATTTTTTGTTTACTCCGACTGTTCTTATGAATTGGTACCAATCTCGTGGATGATGGATTTTTATTGAAGATTTATTTTTCTTTTTTTCTATCGCAGCATGGTCACTATCGCATTCCATGTGCGTGTGACCAGGGACCATGAATTTATGATCTATAATGCTTACTTTGTTTTCTAATTGAATGAAAATCGCAAACATAGTTGCAATGAAAGAATTTTTATTTTGTCCGGGACAGCAATCACTGTACAAAACAACATTATTTACATTGGCATTTAATTGCAATAAATGAGTGAATACGCATGAAGCTATTTCGTTTCCACCTCTTTTGGCTATTGCTTCATGCCACATGTAGCATGTTGGTTGCTTTGTTGCACAGTCATGTATGGTAAGGTTAAAGATCCATAGGGGCCTTTTGTAGAATGACAGTGAAGTTCTCAACAGAGGTGTAGGAAGGCACTGCTGAAGATCAAAACAAAACACTTTAAGTTGAGTATCGTTTAAGGATTTTTCTTTATAATTTTTTTTAGAATCATAAGCTTCTTGTGCTAGATTGAGATGTTCAGTTTGTTCTAATTTGAGATATTCAAGTTCTTCAGATTTGGCCACTTGTATTTTACATTGAAGCAAGTCGCATTTGTGGCAAGTGTCAACTTTAGGTTTCTTAAATTTTAAATTGAGTGTTCCAAACAATTGCGCAAATTTTGAAAGCGATACGGAATGGTCGTATTTATCTCCATAAAGGCGATGCATTGCTGCTACAGACAAATCGCTCGGTAAATATCGCTTAGAGGTATCACGACGAGTATAGTGCGATTCATATGACGGAAAGCTCTTTATGAAATCTAAAATTTCCGTTTCTTTTGCTATAGGAAGTTTTCTAGAGCAAGTATGTTTTCCACGCAAATCTCCACAGACACCAAACCCTTCAAGTTTTGCCTTCGCAACCGTTTTTATGAACTGTTCTGTCTCAGATAATGTGAATCTAAAGCATTTTTGGCAAACTGAAATTCTATTGCCACGAACCTCTAAAAAATAAAAGTATGAATGCGCTCTGCTTCGTGGCTTCATTTCATGTTTAATTCTTTTTATAGTGTTCGTTTCTTCAATTTCAATTAACCCAGAAAGATATGCTTTACGTAAGTTATTAGAGTCTTTTCCCCAATACTGCTTGTGTATGAATTGCTGTTCCTCGTACGTTATTCTATCAACGCATCTTTTTCTGCAAGATTCTAGCGGGCGTACAACACGAGCAGGAATAACTTTTCCAGCTGTTGAAGTATAACTTTCCCCGAGGTTTTTTAATTCTTTTCGCGACATTTGCGAAGTTTTCTTTGGCACCACTTCATTTGCAACACTTAGCGAATTTTCCTAAATTTTAATTTTTATTATTACCAGCCAATTAAGTTTAATACAACACTTACAACTTCGCTTTCTTCATCTAAGCTGGGATCAGTACAATTACTTATATTAAAATTAGGATCAACAACCGAATCATCACTAGAAAAATCAACATTGCTCACATTGCTAATGTCTAATATATTCAATATTTTATCACTTTTCATATTTATTACCGAATGCTCTTAACAACGTGACAGCCTTTCATCAACTGAACAGCTTATGTAGAAAAAGAGACGAAATGAACACGCAAAAAAAAAAACTTATGTTGATTTAAAATACCGTTATCGTCAAACGGAAATTTAGCAGAGCATTGTAAGTATACTTAAGATGTTATACAAAACGAAACATTTTACCTTTTTGATAATATTAATTTTATCATAAGCACTTATGTCCATTTAAGTGATGGAAATCTAAAAATATTTTTTTATACATAAACGCGTAAGTAAACATATGATATTTGATTATAATTAATTTACAAATACAATACAATACAATACAAATTGTCCAATACATATTGAGTTTATGTTGACATAAGTTTTTATGAAAAAACATTAAATAACCGATACGATATTTCAAGAAACTTACGTTTACTTAAGATATTCTGTAGTAGTAAATATATTCAAAAATAATGGACGTTGAAAAATAAACCGTAATAACTTTTTAGAAAAACGGAATATTTGAAAACGGATTGGATACAAATGAAGATTGCAAGAAGATGAACACGAATATGACCTTAACTCGATTTTGACTTAACTCGACTTAAGATGTTATAATATATTGCCACAGATATATATATATATATACAATCTAGGGAACTAAATAATATCGGCCAATTTTTGTTATTACAAACTTAAAATATAAAAAAAGTGTGTACACAAATATTAATTTAAATAATAAAAAAATAATTAACAAAATACTTTTCAAGTAACACAAAACTAGAACGCACAACAATGCAATTTGGCGCGTTTCACAACACAATGAATTCAGAGATTTCTTCTACCTACACTTTACCCGTGAATTTTTAAAAATACGCTCACGAGCGATTAAAAATTAAGAGTGAATTTTTATAAATACGCTCACGAGCGATTAAAAATTCAATCTTATCATAATTTGCTCATTTTGCGATCGTATATTATCATGATAAATAAATGCGCAGTCCGCGGTTCGATCCTAGAATGTGGCAAAAAATTTAAAATGCTACAAAATTCAATTTTTGCATGAAATAATAAATTATATAAGATTATAGTAATTTAAAAATAACAAAAACAAATTAAAAACGGTCTAGCTGAGGACCAAACCAGGGTCACTCGGTTCATCTTATCAAATCGACAACCGCTTAACCGACAGAGCGTGCTAATTGTGTACTTTTATGTTAATGAAATTTAAAAACTAAACCAATAGGAATTTAAAGTTTAAATTTTAAACCCATGCCAGACTAAACATAGTTTTAAGTATTTGACATGGTTAAAATTTTAAACCCATGCGGGACTAAAATTAGTTCAAGTATTTGTCGTGGTTTAAATTTTAAACATTTAAAATTTTAAAATTTTAAATTCGAGCGGGACTAAAACCTAGTTTTAGAATTTGACGTGGCTTACATTTTATACCCATTAGTGTGTCCCAAAAAATAAAAAATTTTTTTGCTCAACTTTTTTTTTAAAAGCTTATACTGTCAAGTATTTTTGAGAATTTTTTCAGATTTTTTGGAGGACGTTTAGAGGTCGCGCTAATCGGATTTTCCGTAAAAATCAGGTTTTTCAGAGATTTTTCGAATTTCAATCATAAGTTGGTCAATACAGATATCTTGTTAGTGTTCGAGTCATCATTTTGAAAGAAAAATGTCCAAACTTTACTTTACCGTACATAAATTAAAAGTTTTGGCTTTTTTTTTGTAATCTGGATGTGGTACATTAAATTTTTTCGTGAAATTTTCGTAATTTTTTTTTAAAAACGCTTAATAACTTTTGAAAATTCTATCGAAATATATTAAAGTAATGATGCAGTTTGAAGTATGGTAAAATTCTAAGCAAATTAAAAAAACAATACTTGATTTTACTTGTGCCGTTTCAGAGTAATTACCATTAATGCTGTGTTGCCATTGGTTGAAAATAAAAAAAAATATAAGTTTTTCGTATTTCTACAAACATATGCTTTCCTTATATGAAGACTTAACGAATTTCAATAAGGCATTGGTTTATATAAGGCATACCGGACTAGTAGATGGAAGATTCCGCTTTTTGTATTTTCTATGTACGAAAGTATTGAACCTTGGATATAATGAGAAAAATTGTCCGAACGTTTGGAAAATCGCCAAATTCAAACGAAGTTTTGCGAAATTATGTAAAATATGAATAGAATTCCAATGCCACATAGAATAGTCTATTGGACGTGTTACAGCGCTTAGTTATGAGATCATGAGATCATAAGCGCTTAGAGCTTATTATGAGATCATTGAGATGAAACTTCATTAAACAATCAAGAACTCAAAACTATAAGAGAAGTGTTTAAGGCAAACTATATATTATTTAAGATAATTGTTAAAAAAATATTTCAATTTGTTTTTTAAGTGCTCACTTTAAAAGAATTATTTTTTTTTTAACAATTTTTCTTCGAAATAAATTCGATACAAATTCAAATTCTTGAACTTTGTTCGATTTATTCATAATTGGAGTACATTCAAGGCATTTAATACCATACTATGTTAAATTTGTACATTGAAATTCTTCTTCTAATGTAAAAATTAAAAAAAACAAGCAACATTTTGTGATCCCGGTAATGTATTTTTAAATATCAGGATAAGAAAAGGCCAGATTTTGACATCCCTAACCATATACTATGACAATCCTTTACTTTGGTCGGATTTTGGTCGGACTTGGCGACCATCCATTACGTAAACAACGTCAAGAAGTTGAATCAAAGAATAGAGATCCAATATGTTGATACAAAACACAAACTTCCAAATTGTCCTTCTCAACTATTTATATCCCATCGAAAGGTTTTGGGCAGTAACGAATAGCAACCTAGCAATACAAGTGGAGTTATATGGCCAGGAAAAAAGGGAAAAACATGTGTAAAAAATTTGATGAGATGCATATCGTTGAGTTAACCCAAATATGCCCAATGAACCATAAATAGTACACCACAATACTTCTTTATATGATACGTCACGTTCATCAAAGTACCGTTTTTTTTTGACGTAGAATTACGTCTTACAGCGCGGTTTGTATGGGGTCGTTTTAACAGATTTTTTCAAGGTCATTATGCAACGTTTTTGGCGAATACTTAAGGGTATACCAACAGCCTTTAATAATCTTCGTTCAAAGATAATATATATACTAAAATATCAGATATATCCTGCGCTGAATGAATATCTATCCTTGGATTTTGTCACTATTATATTAAAGTCACAAAATAGTAAAATATAAGAAGAAAAATGCATGTTTTTATATAAGAAAATCAATCATCAGCTGCTTATGTGCCTGCTGCTTTCTTTGTTTTTCTTTCGTTGTTTATGCTTGTATGCTTTGGTTTTGCACGAACTGATTGGTTCGCTTTGGCAGCATTGTAAGCATTAGTTCGCATTGGGTTTATATATGCACTACTGTTCTAGTATACTATTTTGAAACCAGAGGTCATGAACCTCTTTTCAACTCAGTCAATGAACTCAATCTGTCAAATTTAACGAAATGGGTCTGTGATCCGGTTAGATTTAACTCTTATGAAAAAAACGAGTTGGATCATATTTCTTTTTATGCTTTTACCCAAGAGATGGCGTAAAATTTTAATTTTTGTTTTTAATGCAAATTAATTTGGATTCCACATCCCACTAGCACTAGCGAGTGCAGTTTGCAAACTATACATCGAAAAGAAAGTGTAGCTAGCAAACTAAATATCAGACAGAGACGAGAAGAAAAGACATGTGCTCAGCGTGAAATATAGTAACCTTACGATTTCTTAAAAATCGGGGTCTTAATTTTAATTTGAAATTAGTAGTTAAACTGACTGTAGCTCGCAAACTATATATCGGGCAAAGACGAAAGTGGCACCAATGGAAAGTGCATTTGCTTCGCCTTCTTTTCAACTAAGTCAATGAACTCAATCTGTCAAACTTAACAAAATCATAAAAAAAATTTGAAATTTTGCTTGTTTGTTTTTGCTTGCGCATTTCATCATACTTACTATTTAACTTTTTCTTTGTTTTGGCATCGATAAGTAGTCCATAGTTGAGTGTTATTCATTTATTTTTTAATTTTTGAAAGATCAATAAAAATACGTGCAAAATGAACAAAACAATCGGACCAAAGAGACAAAGTAGAAGAGGTTACAACTTAAACGGAATTCTACGTCTACACTTACGATACTATCGAAACTGTTTCTTTTTTTTACATACTCAGTACTCTTCAATACCTCGTGGGAGATTGTGTTATTGCATTATTTTTTGCTACTAGTTTTTAGTTATTGAATTATTAATTTCTGATATATTCAAAATGACTAAATATAAATATAAATATAAATATACATTTTGTACATTTACAAGTGAATAAATACCATATTGTGTTTGAATTTATATAGTTATGAAGAGTAGCTTGATTTTTATATGCGTGAACGTTTTATTATTGTATTTTGGTTTTGTTGTTGTGACACCTTCAAGTTTGGTGTCCTATATGTAGGACGTTGGAAATATAATATGCTATGTATTTTCCATAGGGGATATTCTCTGCATGAAGCTTTGACGCTGATAGAGGATGAGGACATAAATGTGGATAATATAACTATATTTTCACCCAATAATGCATGTGGAGACATCACAGACGATGAAAACTACGTCGATATAAATAGTTTACCGGCTTCGCTTATGCAAAATCAGGTGGAAATTGTACACAATATCAATTTTGATAGTAATTGCGCCACAGATGATGATATCCTTCTCTCTCAGATTAGAGCAAATTCATCTAAAAACTCGAAGAAATTGAAGAAAAATAAAAAATATCACTATTTGAAGACAGACTTGTTCTAAACGTAATACTACTTCTCTTTTTTTCTCTATATTCGATGATAAGCTAGTATAAAAAATTACGGATGAGACAAAAAGGTACGCATCATAAAAGAATAGAAACTTGCGCGTGAATATGCCCGAAATGAAATGCTTTCTTGGAGTGATTTTGCTCAGTGGATTTGTTCCTTTGCCTAGAAGAAGAATGTATTGGGAACGCTCGAAAGACTCCAATAATAAACTAGTTTCCCAAGCGATAGCGAGCAACAAATTTATTTTGTCCAATATTCATTTCCAAGATAACAACTTCCTTGTTCCCTCTGATAAGTTTGCCAAAGTCAGACCACACTGTTCGCGCATTTGAATACCAAATTTATGGAAAATGCTTATGTTGAAGAGGAACGCAGAGTAGATGATGCCATGGCTTCATACACTGGAAGACATGGTTGCAAGCAGTATAAACATGGTAATCTATTCGTTATGGCTTCAAACTATGGGTAGGTACGACTCGACAAGGCTATATAAACAGGTTCGAGCCTTATCAAGGTGCTTCTACAAATATCAGTGAAACTTACAAAGACCTTGGTGTTGGAACATCTGAGGTTCTTGAATACGCCGATGTCTTGCTATCAAAATGGAAGGACCAAAAATTTCTTTTGTTCTTTTGTTCCATCGCTTTGTTAGAAAATATGGAGAAAAATAATAGTCCGGCACTGGAACAATTAGAGAAAACCGCATTTCTGGAAGTACCTTGCGCGAATCTAAGGAGATGAGAAAACTATTTGCGTTTTATGATTTCATTAAAGTTTTGAATAGCAATATAATTTTTGTAAAATAGAATGATAACAGTATTGTTACATTTTGTTCTAATGCAATAGAAGTGAATCCCCTAGAATCTGCTAAGCGGTACTCCCAAAAAAAGAAGAAATTTATTCATGTTGAACAGCCCCGAATTGTGAAATATTGTGGAGTCGATCGCTTCGATCAGAACATAAGCTTATACCGCTGTGCTATAAGAGGAAAGTACTGGTATTTCCACCTCATAGCACACTGTGTGGATATGGTGTTACATAATGCCTAGCAGATTCACAAGCATAATGGGGGAACTGTTTTTTATTTCTCAATTGCTTCCAAAATAATATAAAAGTAGGTACTTTTAAAAAGATCATGCTCAAGCAATTGGCAAATCTGGGTTAATATAGAATGAAACGATTTCATCATTTTTTAATTCGTCTTTTTTGCATTTTCTGTTAGAATGCCCTCAATGCAAACAAAAAAACTGAACTTTGGTTTTAAATACTGAATTTGTTGACGATTTTCAATACAATCTACATTAAATAATTTTTAATTACATAACATTTAAATTAGTTATTAAGATATTTTTACTTTCCTGTAAAATTATGGGTTACATCCTTTCTATATTAAGCTGACGATATGATCTTTTGTAGATATTGAATTCAAGACACAGGATTTAATATTTTTTTTTATTAATTTTCTCATGAATTTTTGTTTTTACTTTTTTAGAATTGTAATTATTTTCTGGTAGCATATTAAGTAGGGATGGCTCAGATAAGTACCACTAGAGAATTTTTTTATTTATATGCTCATTTTTCCTAGAGTCTCTTCGGTCTTTTTGACTGTCAGACACCCTTTTCTGACACTCCATTACTTTTAGTGACATGATTTGTGAAGAAGCTTGCTTGTTTTCTTTCCATTTGCCTTGATTAAAATGCTGCTATTATTTGGAGCACGTTTTCACGATGCTATCGGAGTATTTTTCTATAGGTGCTAATTTTATTTTTTTTAGTTTTTTTTTATTTCCCGCTGACATCCTTACTAGTATATCCAACTAATGTTTAGCTACTGAGTTAATAATATTGCCATCTCACTTATATCAAATATTGCGTATTTTTCTGAACATGCGCATCACAGCATGTTGTCCTCCGTGCGAGCCGACCACGTTGTTGGGGTGTCTCTGACTTCTCCGACTTACCATCTCCTTCTTGCCAATGCAAAGCCAGCGCACAGCAGCAGCAGCAGCAAAAGCAGATCTGGGCATTGTTTTTGCTGTTGTTGTACAGCATTTAGAGGCTGTCTTGGTTGTTGTTGTTGTTGTTGCTGCTGCTGGCTGTCGTCCATTTTATGCTGACTAAGCCAGGAGATAGGCGTGGTTCCACGAAATGATTGATTATATCTTAAATTTTGTTTTTTTTACCCTGTCGTTTTGTGGAGCGGGCCTCATGTTGCATTGGAAGCGATAACAACGCCGCTGCCGACCGTCTTTGAGTGCCGACCTTTTGAGGCTTGATTTTATGAATTCGTTTCAATTCAATTCGCTGAATGCAGATGGCGGCGCAACAAAGAAAACAGAAGAAAAAAAAAATTACAAGGTACCTACTTAATAACAACGCATTTCTAAAAAAAAAAAATGTGCATCCATCAACAATTTCATTAAAATTTCACAATTAAAAATGTCGCTTCTCGTTCAGGCTTTGAGTCCACGACTTCTGCTGTAGCACTGGTGACTGTAGCAGAAGACTGGCTTGTTGCCGTGCTGCAGGCTTGCATATATATGGCTTTTGTTGAATTTGTCATCGAGCAGAGGAACTTAACTAACTAATTAAGTCATCAATTCATATTCATTTGGG
The DNA here is from genome assembly GCA_958299015.1 of Tetanocera ferruginea. Taxonomy (NCBI): domain Eukaryota; kingdom Metazoa; phylum Arthropoda; class Insecta; order Diptera; family Sciomyzidae; genus Tetanocera; species Tetanocera ferruginea. The sequence goes on from OY282642.1 coordinate 142,068,017, forward strand.
CTATAAAAACATACTGACGCTGTTGTCAACAATTTTTCTGTAACGTCATTCTTATTATTTTGATGATTTTTAGTTTTGAGCCAAACTAGATTGCTTTACTTTTTTTGACAGTGTGTTAAAGTTCATTGTAGAGATCTTTATAACCTTCTGCTCTTTTAACAAAGAAAAAAAATATTTGCTCATCCTACTAATGGATGCGATTATATGCTGCTTATCTTCGGTTAAACACTATCACTTTGTCTGCTATGGCTTTGGCATTGTTTGTAGCTTTCTTAACATTCATAAAATCCTACCAACACTTTATTCATATCCATTCCTATCTGCTGGTTTGCTTAAGTTTTCTCAACATTTCTTTGTTGTTTTTATTGTTTTATATTTTTCATCTTTAATTCTACCTGTTTACCTGTTATTTTGAAAATTTTTGTTTTGCCGCCATGTGGGATTAACCCGCAAGTCCATCCATCCATCCGTCCTTCCCATAGTCATATTCACATTCATACTCATTGTTGGTTGACCAGATCAGCTACGGATCTGTTTGTGTATCAGTTGTTGACTTGTGAAAGGATTAAGTGTTTCTCGGTGTCTGCATGTGCAGCGTTAATAATGCTTCATTAACGCTTTAATTCGACTTTTAGATGAAACAGCATTTTTGCAGGTTTTTCAAAAATTTTGCACCTTTTTCATTTTGTTGCTATTAGCTGATTAAAAGCTGTATCAGTTGAGTTCATGTGTTGGAATTATTATTAAGTGGACAAAATAAAAGCATGAAATTTGTTAACTCCGTTTTGTTTAAACAAATCATATATTTTTCAAATATTTTCGATATTTTTCGATCAAAGGTCATGTCAAACCGTCTAGACGCAACTTCTATAACTAAAATGTTTTTTTGATTATATTAATTACTGGAAGTTCAAAGATTTTCCTTGGCCAACTAGTACTCTATTTCCAAAATTCGTCCAAACAAAATAAATTCAAATAAAACGATTGAATTTCAAAAATTTAATTTGGAATTCGAAAGAAATTAATTTGAAATCCAAAAATTCCATTTGAAACTCACAAAAAATTCATTGAAATTTGACATCATTCGAAATTCAGACCTATTTGAAACCTTTATACGACAGAATTATATATGTTTGTTCATAAAGAGGCTATACAGAGGGAAAAAACCCATGGACTGATTTCATAAATACAAATAATCGTCTTTAAATTTTTAAAAAAATGTATATTTGTATGAAATCATTGAAATGCTTAAAAGATCTATTACGTATAGGGCAAAAATTGATCGGGTAATGGTCACAATATTTTCATGTTTTTGCAATATGCCCTTCATATAGTGAAATTTGATAAATAAATTTCTCTACACATAAATATAAAACAAATAAATTCAATACTTGTAGAAACAACCCAATCAGCCATTTAGAAATAGTGGGTGGATTAAGCTTACATGCAATCAGGGCCGACCCAAGAATTTGTGGCACCCTAGGCCAAGGGTTAAAATCGCGCCCCTAAAAGTTGAACAAACTTATTTAAATGTAGAAAATTTAGACCTAACAGTAAAACAAAAGGAAAATAATATGAAATTCTCAACTTATAAGTAGAATTATTAAAATGTTTGGTCAAATTATTCAACGAAAAGGTTAAAAATTTCAACTACAAAGTTCAAAAACGAAAACAAAAAAAGGTTGACTTTCTCAATTCAAGTAGTTGTCAATACAATCAAAAGACCAACTTTTCAACCGAAAAAGTTGAAAAAGGTAATTTAAAGTTGATTTTTTCAACTCAACAAGTTGAAAAATTTAAGGCTTTCTCAACGCTAGACGATAACAATTCAACTAGAAGCAGTGTTGCCATCAAAAAAATTTTCATATCGTAACTTTTGACTCAGTTCGTCGGATTCCCGTCGGATCCGTGAAATTTTGAAAAAGAACAACAACGTAGAAATTTTCCGAGAAGGCAATTGAACATTAAAGAAGAAATATAAAAATCAATGTGGAAGTTTTAAGATTTATTATTAAATAAATCAAATTTTGCTTCAAAAGTCAGTTCATCTAATGTTTCTAACATGATTATATATAAAAAATATTCTGAAAAAATATATTGAAAAATACTTTTAAGCACACAAAATAGAAGTAAAAATAAAAAAAAAATAATCTTCATTAAATATTTTGTCATTGGTTAAAAAGAGTTGACACAGAATTTTTAAAACAAAGTTTAAAGTTGCTATCTTGCTAACTTGCTATCTTTATTTTTTCATTGCATATACTTAAAAAAAAATACACCAAATCGGACGTCGGATCTTTTTTTTCTGAAATCGTAACATTTTGGAGAATTATGGCCATATATCGGATCATCGGATTCAAGACTGAAAATCGTAACAAATACGATATATCGGACCATATGGCAACACTGACTAGAAGGCAAATTCTTTAATCGAAAAAGTTGAAAAATTTAAATAAAAAATGACGTTTTCAATCCTTAAAGTTTAGAAATTCAACTGAAAGGTGTTTTTTTTATTCCTTTAAGTTGAAAAATTCAAATAAAAGTTGGTTCTACATATATAATGGTGGTGACCGTGGCATGCAGGTTAATTGTGTGGCTTAACATGCTCGGAGCCCGAGTTCGATCCCCTGTCGCGGCGAAAAGTTTTTTCAATAAAAAAATTTTTCTGAGTGGTCACCACCTCTCTGTAGACAATGGCAAACCTCAGAGAGTAAATAATGCCATGTAAAGCTTCTTGAGAACATGAACTTTAGCCGTTCGGAGTTGGCATACAACATTAAGTCCAGTTCTCGGTCAATTGTGTGCATACATTTAATAACACACACAACACAATTGATCATAAGAAGTTAGGTCAAAGTGCTGAAATGGCCAATTTGTTTTTTTTTTTTTGTCAATTCGTCTCTTAGGTTGAAATACTTCTTGGACTCAGCAATTAAGAAAAACTTTGCCAAAATGGTTGAAAAAGTTTACTAAAAAATTTCAAAAATTTGTTGCCTAAAGTTCTAATTAGTTTTATTAACTTATTTAAAGTTGAAAATTTGACATAAATAGTTGAAAAATAAAGAATGGAAAATTAGTTCCTTTTGTTTAATAATTTTAAAACTAAAAAAATTTAAAAATTTGACTGAAATAGACGAAAAATTTTATTTAAATGTTGAAAAAAATAATCTTTTAGGTTTTAATTTTAAATGTGTATTGATTTCAACCAATGAAAGGTTTGACATTTGAACTTTAAACTTGAAAATATGATATTATATAGGAAAAATTTAGGTTTCAACCAAAAAAATTTCACTGAGATTGAACATTTACTCTTGAATTTAAAAAAAAAAAAAACAAATTGGCCATTTCAGCCCTTGAAAGGACTTTGACCGAACTTCTTATGATCAATTGTGTTGTGTGTGTTATTAACTGTTTGCACACAATTGATCGAGGACTGGAACTACATGTTTTATGCCGACTCCGAACGGCTAAAGTTCATGTTCTCAAGAAGCTTTACATGGCATTAATTACTCTCTGAGGTTTGCCATTGTCTGCAGAGAGGTGGTGACCGATCAGAAAAATTTTTTATTGAAAAAAACTTTTCGCCGCGGCTGGGGATCGAACCCGGGCTCCGAGCATGCTAAGCCACACACTTAACCTGCATGCCACGGTCACCACCATTTTATATATAGAACTCATAGAATTTGAATTTTTAACCGTGTATAATATAACGTACCATACTTTTGATTTACTTTTTAATACATGTAAGTCTCGTAGGTCTTTATAACTTATGATAGATAGATATATATATATATATATATATATATATGGCGCCCCAATCTGCATGTGCCCCGAGCCCGGGCCTTACTGGCTCGGCTCTAGGGCTGGCCCTGCATGTAATATAAAAAGCAAGCCTTATCCAAGCACGCTGCAAAAACACTTGCCTAGGTTATAAATTTCCAAGTTGCTTTGTACAACTGTTGCGTAAAACACAAAAAACAAGTGATGTAAAATAATACTTGGAAAGGCTTGCATTAAGTAAGTCTTTTGCAATCATGCTTAGAAAACGCTTAGAAAAGGCAATAGTTTTGCAGATGTTCAAAGTTTTCGGAATAAGCCAAACAAACTTGGAATAAGCTTGGAGTAAGCTTAAATGCGTAAGCATTGTGTTTGGAAGAAGTTTGTAAAAATTGTTGTGAAATGATAACATTTAATTATAGAATAAACAATATTAGTGTAAAAGTTACTACTTTATTGGAAATAATTGTTGTTCACAAGCTTTCTACAATAGATACTTTGCAATTGGAAAAAAGTGTTGGAAAAATATTATTTTAAATATTATTTCGAGTAGTCGAAAAGTCGACTAGTCGATTATTTTTAAAAATTTAGGTTTTTTTTAATTCGGTTATTGTTTTCGTTTAAAAATCTAAAATCGGTTATTTGAATCGACTGAATCATCCCTGAAAACACGCAGCCAATTTTGAAAAAAAAAATTTTATCGACAACGCAACGCAACCAAATTTGAAAAAGCAAAATTGCACTTGCTTTGAATCGCGGCCAAAACCGTAACTTAAAAATGCTTTATCCGATATAATAATTTCAGATATATTTTTCAATTGGTGTGAAAATTAGTTTTAAAAAATCCTGAAATGTCACATTCAATAGCAGAAAAACTAAAAAAATTTTAATTTTTTAGCCGGCAGCAGCTTAAAATTTGATAAAGTGAACTTTTTTCAAATTATGTTTTGTGTTTCTTTAGATTTGCTTTACGAATTTTACATGAACTTATTTTTTGTCTCTTCATCCGAGCTTGTTTCAAGATACAAAAAAATAAAGAAAAAAAGCTGTTTTATAAAAGCTTTTGCAATGGTAATGATAAAGAAGGGAGTAAAAAGTCGAAAAACAGGTTAAACCCGGTTTATCGGTCGAAAAAATAGACTTCGGAGAAACCGTTCATTTAAAAATTAAAACGAAAAAAAAGTTGAAACCGGTTATGCAATTCGACTATCCATCCCTATTCTTTTTCTATTCGGGAACAACTACTTTTGTGAACTGAATATTTTTTTTAAATATATAGAAAAACCGCCTCTGGTGGAGCTTTAAAAAACTGCTTACCAAACGTGGTTCTTTCACAAATTAAAATAAGATTATGTGTTGATTAAGTCTACTTCTTTGAAAAATCATAAAATATAAAGGTATTTGTTATTTAGACAGGTTCTGCGAATTATAATATTATGTTTTATTATGTTGATTAATTTTTTAAGTCTACTACGAGTAAATATAAAATAAAAAGTATAAAACTTGAAGAGTTGTTAAACTATTACCTCTGTAAGCACATCTCACTTAAGCTTTGAAAATTCTTATTTATTAGACTTAAAGTAAACTTATTCCAAGTACGATTGTAAAAGCTTACCAGTTTTCTTTTTCGATACAATTTAAAAATAAAACTTGTGAAATAATTTTGTAGGCAAGTGTTATCAAAGTCTGTTTGGAAAAGGCTTTAATTCTTATTCTGTTAGCTTATTCTGTTCGCTCCGCAGCCATAAGGCTAACGGCACTCTGTTAGAGTGTCCGACTCGCAAATAAATAAAAATAGAAATGTTCTGGTTGGGAATTGAACCTGGGATATCCAAATCACAACAAATCAAATAAACAAGTGGCTTACCAACTGAGCCACGATATGAACATTTTTTTGCGAATGCTTGAATGTTGAACACTTCGATAAAGCTTAATTAAACACTTATATTCAATTGTAAAAACAACACTTGGATTTAGTTTAATGAAAGCAATATTAGTCCAACTAAGAAAAAAAGTGTTTCCAAAAAAAGATTAAAGGCTCAACCATGATAGGCTAGAGCTAGCTAAGCTTTAATCAAAACTTCAAGAAAAGTCAACTGAAATCTGTCAAATCGTAAATTTAACCAAAACGACTTGAGCTATAGCTCGGGCTTAAGTCAATAGCATTTCTCTATTATTTAACAGACCATCCTCGTTTTTTATTGCTATTTTTTTATAAAGGCACAAAATTTACAAAATACATAAGAACCGGTACAAAAAGTTTTGCAAAATTAAAAAAAAAACTCTTCTTTTAAAGAAATTTTGAATTTGATTTAATTCATTTTTTCCACTACTGAAATACATATTTAAATTACATTTACACCAAAAATATTGGCGTATCTTGTACGGAGAGATGTTCCTTAAATCTCAAAACGGCTCTTCGTGCTGTATGGTAAAATGCTCCAGATAGTTTTGCTAGTTTTTTATAAGTTACTGTGGGATTTTGAGTCTAAATGTCCAAAACTTTTTTGCGAAGCTCCTCGTTCGAGTTCATTTTCTCACAACTTACTCGACTGAACGTTACAACTGATAGGTTTTTAGAAATGACAGAGATTATTTACCCCTTTACTTTGTATCACGAATATGCAATAGATTTTTGTATGGAATAACGTCGTGCTTCTCGTGTCTTGCTGATCGTTGATGTGCTTAATCGTGATACAAAATGAAGGGGTTAATACAAAAATTGAAAATCAAAGCCTATTTCATTTCTAGAAAAATTATGAAAAAAGCTTAAAAATTTGCAAAACTTTCTGTACCGGTTCTTAGTTCGAAATTTACAAATTTTTTTTCGAAATATTCACAAACAAAATTTTATTCATTGTATTTTGACATAAACTCCAGCAACATGCGCTTTGAATCGCTCTTGCTGCAGCCATCTCAAGTTAACGAAACTTGACGAAAAAGCTGGATGCAGCTACTATGGCAGCTTCGTTCAATTTTTATGGTTGAGCCTTAAGTGGAAGGGAAAGTCGTGAGTTCGATACTTTCTACTGTCATACCCAGAAGCAATTCTTTTAACATATGCATGTCATCGGGTGGAATGCTTTCCTTAGTCTTCTCTAGAAGTGCTTCTAGAATTTTTCATTGGAAAATTTCTTTGTGACCTTCAATGAAAAGATTCTAGTAGTCATTTTGCAGAAAAACTTTTAGAAGGCATGACTCAGAAGACAAAATGCTCCTAAGAAAATATATAACCATTGCCTTGCACAATCCTTGCACTTTTCGATAAGGCTGAGAAGAAGCACAATTGGATTTTTGGATTGTCTTCTGGAAGCAGTGTATCTAAGAATGCATGTCAAGTTTGAACACTCAGGGAAAAAATGCTGTTTTATCAAACAAATCATGGGTTGAAATAACAGATTTCACTGTTAAATACCATCCAACAAATGAAACTTTCAAATCAACAGTGGGTTGACTGTTGGTCTATGAGACACGAAATCCGTATAAAAACTTATTTATTGAAATTTGATCACTGGTTTCAAAGTTCATGTATGGCCGAGTGTGCTAACGTGTGCGTCTAGTACTCGAGTGTCCACGGTTCAAATCCGACAAGGCCAATAAAAAATTTTTTTTTATTTAAAATATTTTTTTTTTAAATAAAAAATGAAATTTGCAATTTTTTTTTTTTTTTGCAAGATTGTAAGCATTTTATTTTAAAGATTATTTTTGACCAAACAATTAATGAAACAGAATTATTATTATTTCAATTATTAAATTACAATTTTTGATACTTACACACAGCTAGGGTTCGAACCCACGTCTCCCGCATGACAGTCTGGTGCTCATCCACTGAGCTACTGGCAACGATAATATAAATATAGCAAAACACATATAAAAACTATTGCTTAGAAAAAATTGACAATTCAATATAAGCACAAAAATATTTCAACAGATGATTTTAACAGCACAAAAATACTTTGAAACGTTCATTCAACAAAGAAAATTGTTTACTTAAACGCAAATCATTCAATCGAACAGTGTTTTGAAATAACAGCGGCCGACTGTTAATATTACAGTTGATATTTTTCTGAGTGTATCAAAAATTTTGCTGGGCAGGGTTCGTTTTCTTTTATTCTACAATTACATGTAAGCCTTCTACAAAAGTAAATTAAATCGTTATCTAAGCTTACGTTTCTAAGCTTGTTTAAATCTTATACCAAGTTTGTTTGGCTGATTGGGCAGCTTTAAGGTGAAAGAAGTTCTCTATCCAGATTAATTCAAAAATATGACATAATGTGGAAATTTGAAAACTACATTCGCAATCAGGTCTGATAGTCTTGATAACAATTTGGCTATTACACTGTGCAATAACCAGTCCAGACGCATGTAGCTGCCAAATTTAACGATTATTGAAATGACGATTAACTAAAATAATTTGTTTTTCTTTTTTCCCAACACCTAAACTACCGCTCTAATCCATTTTTTTTTTTATTTTTTTTTTTTGAGAACAGATCATTTGTACTCGAACTTAAAAAAGCTGATAATAAAAATTGGTTGCAAAACAGTTAAGAAAGTTGTCTGAAAAACCCCATTATCATCAACAACTGGAGTCTAAAACACGAACATCGCCTTAACATGAGAATAAATTATTTAAATGTCGAGTGCTGATAAGAATTCGACGACAAATGAAACGATAGAAAGAATTTTAAGAGTTTCGCACATACCAAACAAGGCCTAGCGTAAGACCTGCTGTCTCTCGACCATGCTTTATGCCCAAACTGTTATCATCTCGTAAAAAACGCTTATCAACCAAAGAAAATAATAAAAACAATAAAAAAAAAACAAAACTAAAATAAAAAATAAAAACAATAAAATAATTTCATATGGAAAGCATAGAGAGACAACAATTGGAATAGAAACAAATGAAGAGTCTTAAATTCTCTGCAAATAGAGGCACGAGTTATCAGCAAAAATAATAGCTAGTCGTTAGAAAACTCTATGAATCTAAAGACGTGCGTAACGCCGGTCAAAATTACAGTTTAAAAAAATAACGTTAATTTCTAAAAGACGAGATAAAGTGTTTGGAAGAAAAAATTCAGTGTGGTGCAGAGCAGAAATAGCGGTTAATGCAATGAAAACTTACATCTACAAAGTGCGTTTAAAATTCCCCAATCGAAGTCCCTCTAAACTCATAACTTACCCACCAGACAATATATCAACATAAATTTCAAGTTTTCACTGTCTATATTTTTTAAACTTTATCAAGTGGAAATTTTTCTAGAATATATTTGTGTTTTTTTTTTTCTGTTCCTACTTGCAGGAGAGCGAAATAGTTGAAGTGCTCTGGAAGCAAGATGTTGACTTGGGCTACACTTTAACACCTCCGAACCTAGCCAATGGCTCATCCGATGCAGCTGGAAGCAACGATTCGTTAAAACCCTCGGCAAATGTTTCCGATGATGATGTGGAGAAGCTGAAAGCTTTGGAAGAGCTTAAGCATGATAAGGTAAGTGATAAGAAATAAACTTAACTAACTATATTATCTAAATGAAAGTATATTAAAAATGCGCGAAACGTAAAGAAATTCGGCTGGTTTGTGATAAAAATATTTATTAATGTTTTGCAGTAAATTTTGTCAATATGAAAGCTGACGATGATTCATGAAACTTGTAATTTTATTGCTATATTGATTGGAGTTAAATTATTAAATTTTTGGATGGTTGTACAATTATGTATAAATAAATCACTTTTGCAGTCAAATTAGTAAAAGCGCAAAAGTAGCAGGAAAAATAAGTTACAAATGGGCATTTCCAAACTAGCTTTGTACGAAAAAATTACAAAAAAAAGAATGAAAATGTATAAGTTTTGAGAACTTTTTTTTTATATTTGCGTAGTAATTAAGTAGCACTATATTAAGTTAAAACATTATGACATTCTTCTCTAAAAATTAAAAGATATAAGCAATAATATGCACTGGCGTGACGTTACAAAAAACAGAAGTGGTTTGTGACTTGGATTAGAAAATTTGCAAAACTCTGCGACTTTTTACACAAAACTTTATTTGGAAGAATTAAAAATTATATAAGTTTATTTTGCTAGTTATCAAATCAAAAAATTTTTTCTTTGATTAGGCCAAGTCATTTGGCGTGACGTTTATGGCGTTACGTTACTTAAATTTCCATCGGAACATTTTAAGTTAAATTTTTTTTTTTCAAAATATTTGACGTTAATAAAACATAAAGTTTAGCTATTTTATATTATATTTTTTTAACTCCAACCCCATCGACCATGAGAAGTTGGCAAAAAATTCCACTAAAATACCTGCAATCAAATTCAATAACGAAATCAGGCAAACTTCGAGCAATGTGGCGTGACGTTACTCACTTTTCAAATTTTATATAAAATTAACGGTTTTTCTTCTAAACGATTTTTTTATAAAATTTACTTAACTTTATTAAAATTTTTTAAAATGCAAAACGTTAGCGTAGAAAAAATAGTACTAAATGCTTTTTTGTCTGGCGTGACGTTACCTTAGAATATCATTAAAAACAAATCAAAATTTTACCATTAATTAATATTTGTTTGATTTTTTGCAGTTATTTTGCTGTTAGTTGTTGTTGTAGCAAAAGTTTTGCATAAGAGTGCAATTGCACAATTACTCTTAGAAATGGAGAAATTGTAAAGAGAAAATGCTCATAGAAATAAACAAAACTGACCAAAACATTAACTTTAATTTGATAGTCCGATATCTTGCCATCGCAACATAGGAAAAATTTTAACTCTTTAATTAAATTAATTTTGAATGTTTCTCTTTGATAATACAAGTAAAAAAAAAATGTTGGTAAACTTTTAATTTTTTGGTCACGGTAGACTTTTCTGCGGAAATGCCCAAATATAAATTTTAAATTCAGTTCAGAAAAAATAGAATGTATAAGCAAGTTATAGAAAAAAAATTGTAGAAAGGTTAATACTGCAACCACCAACAAGTCAAAACTCAAGTAAAATGTGGTAGAAAAACAAAAATTTTTATATACGAGTTGTAATGATTACATTTATAGCACTGTTCTACACGAAAACTGTACAAGACCTTCCACACATATTTTTCATTAAGTTATAATAAAAGATTATTTTCTGCATTTACAGAATTCTTGTATTCGAATTTTTTGACAAGGACCTTATATATACATATATATATGTATATATGTCTCTTAAAAATAAATTTAGACAAAATACGAATATTCGAAATAACTTCTTAAAAAGGCCCTTGGCGAAAAAATTTAAGTGATAAAAGTATGCTGAAAACGCCGAAAATCATCATATGAATTGGCAAAATGTAAAATGGTAGTGGAGGCTGTTTTACATTGAAAGCAAAAATTTGTTGATCAGTGCAATTAATTAGCTTTTATATAGATTATGTCAGGAATGATTCGGCCTAAATGCCTAAAATAGTCTTTATTTTGACTTTATTTAAAATAAATTTAAATATTTTCTTTAATTTGTTTTTTTAATCATCTAAAAAAATTTTAATTTTTAATACACAACCAGCAATATAAAGTCTGATGCTTTCCGTACGTTCTAAATAAGGTTTTTTTTTAATATTGTATTACTTCTTATAGCTTAAGTTCGATTCCAAAGATGAAGATCTCAATGATGATGACCTTAGCAATGAATGGGCTGGAATACCATTTACTATTGATAATGAAACTGGTAAGTTTTTATAATATTATACTCAGAAATTTTCATATATTCGCTTGTTCTTAAATTCAGGAAATATAAAATTATTTTTATAAATTATTAAAAACAAAGCAAAAATAAACTTCGCGAGCAGTACTTGTACCTGTGGTAGCAATGAAAGTTCTTAAATATTTAAGATCAAGAGAGAAGAAGTATCTGCAAAAAAATTTTGTGGATCGCATCGTTTTTTTTTTAAATGGTATCCGAAAATTACCAAAAAGATTGAAAAAAGTTTTGAATAGCATTTGCCAATACTTTGAAAAATTAATATGTAACAAATTTCTCACAATACGGCGTTAAACTTACTTATTTTTTAAAAAATTGAACTTTCGAAAAAAATACATGAAATAATATATATGTTTTTATATCAAAACAATTGATTGATAAGTTTAATTGTTTTTTAAATCAAACATTAATGTGCCTCTAGTACAAAAGTTGATAAAAAAATGCACAAAAATGCATTTCGGAGGACGCCAGAATTGATTCAAATCAAAACAAAAGTATACAAAAAAAAAAAACTCGCATGTAGGTTGCTACACGTGGCTGAAGTGAAACTTCTTTAACAGTAAGAAATAGGAGAGATTTTAATGTGAAATAGAGAGAGAAAGTATATGAAAAGAAATTCAATCAAAACGAAATGGAATAATAATCTGTTGATTCAATATTTGCATCCAGGGACCATACCGGCTTTGGTTTTTGTCGAAAGTGTGACATATTATATATTATCTCATAATTTTTTTTTTTTCCGACAAAAATAAAAGTCATTTTATGCCTTATAGTTTTTTTGGGCAAAAATAACAGTTACTTTTAACTTTTATTTTATTGGTCAAAAATAGCAGTTACTTTCTGCCGTTTATTTTTTCGGTCAAAAATATCAGGTAATTTATATATGTTCAATTCATTTTACCGACTAAAAAAATTTTGATACCATTATTTTCAACTCATCGGTAAGGCATTTTATTACATCAGTCTGTCACGCGGCCTTTAAAAAACACAAATTGCTTGATATTTTTGACCGAAAAAATTAAAGTCACAAAATAACTGCTATTTTTGACCCACAAATTGCTTGCAACACAAATTGCTTGATATTTTTGACCGAAAAAATTAAAGTCACAAAATAACTGCTATTTTTGACCGATAACATAAAAAGTCAAAAGTACCCTTTATTTTTTCTCGAAGGTCTCTTTCCAGCTCTTAAGTTACTCAAGAAAAATTTTCATATATTTCTTTAGTGTATAAAAGTATAATTCACAGTGTCGACGCTGTTACTTTTGAATGAAAAAAAGTAGCAAAACAGAAAAATTTTTTCTTTCAAGCTGAATTCTCTTTTAAGTAATTTTGACAAAAAAAAAAAAATACTTTTTGATTACTTTTCAGTTTTTTGTATGAAAATATGCTTTATAGGGAGCTGGAAACAGGCCTTATATTTGAAAAAATCTTTCAACAATTTTTTTCATTTGAAAATTATAAAATAACAGTTATTTTCAGTTCTTGTTATACCCCCACGCGTACTGCGTAAGGGGTATATTAATTTTGTCACGACGTGTGTAACGCCCATAAGGAGGCGTGGTAGGTATAGAAAAGTATATATATTCTTGCTCAGCGTCACCACCTGAGTTGATTTAGCCATGTCCGTCTGTCTGTCCGTCTGTCTGTGGACACGATTACAGCCGTAATTTTAAAGTAATCGTGCTGAAATTCGATACATAAGCTTTTTTCTAAAAAACTAAGATCAAGTTCGAAAATGGGCTAAGTCGGATGAAAACCACGCCTACCTCCCATACAACCCCAATGATGAAAAATCCATAAAGAAGCGAATATTTACGCTACAAAACTTAAATTCGGTATTTGTTTAGTCCTTAACAAAACTCAGGTGTGTTACAAAAATGGGCGTCATCCACCCAATAACACGCCCACCTCCCATACATCCCCAAAATTGAAAAATATATAAATAGGCTTCTATCGAAGCTACAAAAGTAAGATTAGATATTTATTCTTTTTATAATAAAATTAAGATGTGTAAGAAAAATGGGCGTCATCCATTGGTGAACACGCCCACCTCCCATACAACCCATAGTATTGAAAACTCTATGAATAGACTAATATTTAAGCTACAGACCTGGGTATGTGTGGATATTATATCAAAATTGAGGCGTGTTAGAAAAATTGGCATCAACCACTCAAGAACACGCCCACATCCCATACAACCCCTAATTGAAAACTTTATAAAAAGGCTTGTATTTACTTTGCAGGAAGACAATTTCATATGAATGTATTTTAGACGTCATCAAAATAGTAAAATTTTTTGAAATCTCATATAAAAAGAGCTGCAATTTAAGATTTTGTACCATTACGAATCGCCCGTGGGGGTATTTTAACTTCGGTCAAGTCGAAGATATACCTTACTAGTTTTAGTTGCTTTCGAATGTCTTCTCAACATTGTCACTTTTTGAATGCTAGATTGCATTTGCATAGTACTCGTTGAAGGAGCCTCCGAATGCAGAAGCAAATCTTGTTGATTATTACCTCCTGCTTCCTGATCATAATAATTGGTATGTTGAGTGAGGGCCTCGTAAAGCAGCGAACGTTGATTGTTGAGTGTATCAACTTGGTTGGCTATAAAATTTTGTTGAGATGATGGCTGAGTTCCAAAATATATTTTTACAAAGCATCAGTGTTTTTCTGGGGATTGGTTCTTTGTAGATTCATCAAAATACACTGATACTTCTGTCAATCGTCTGTCAAGTTTTTGATCACAACCAACGAATCAAATTAAGCTTTAAGCTCATTATGCGGCGAACAGGTATTAGAATTTTTGCCCGCTGGATGTATCTCTATGCCTAAATATTTTCGTTTGAAGCTTAAAGAAATAAATTTTCCGTGCATATTTTTCGGATCAAAATTAATGTTACGGACAGAATGTTACGCGTTCACTTTTAATTACATATTGTTTGCCTGTTTATCATGTGCCTACGTGGCGTAAAGGTTTAGATTCCGACTCTTGAGCAACTATGGTCAGGGTTCAATTCTCGCGCTAGAGCCTATCATTTCTGAAAAATTTCATATGAATTGAAAACGTTAGTTTAGCGTCACGAATAAGAGACCTTGAAATTTCGCTCACCGCTAAAGAAGTTTCACTTTAAAAAGGTATTTCATGTGCTATTTAATTTTGGTACCGGAATTGTGTGGGTCAGGTTTTTGATACACTCTAATCTACACCCAATTATGCCATCTCTGTCTGAAGCCAAACTCAAAAAGGTTATTTTTGTTGGTCCGAACATAAGAATATTGATGAAAGATACAGCTTTCGTTGAACAATTGAGTGAAGATGAGTTAGAAGCCATGGCATGGAAATCTTTTAAGTTAGTAGTAGTTAGATATTTTCTAGGTATCCACAAAAGTCGTTTTTATAAGGAAATTGTGGAGAAAATTATTAAAAATTTTAGCAAAATGAGATGCTCGATGAGCTTTTAGCTTGATTTCCTTAATTCGCATTTGGCTTACTTTCCTGATAACTTGGGAGCTGTAAGTGAAGAGCACGACGAATTTTTCACCTTGATTTGAAAGAGATGAAATGTAGTTATCACGGAAGGTGGAATAAAAAATTCAACTTGGAATTTCAAACGAAAATAGTTTTATTTGTTGGTAGGGAAGTTTGTAGTGATGATTCCCATGATACTTGAATTAATTGATACTTGAATTGAGACTAAAGCTTAACTCTTCAAGAGTTATGAATTGGCCTCAAATGCCAATTAACTAGGTTTTTACGGCTTTTTGCCGAATTTATGACAAAATAATTATGAATCCTTCAAAAAGTTATTTTTCTTTTCGTTGCAAAGTGAGCTTTTAATTTAACACATATTTGAAAAAAAAAATATTTTCTTTTGGTAAAATGAAAACTTAACTGACATTTGCATTAAAAACAGCATACATACTCGAACAAGAACTGATTACAAAAATTCTACAACGTAGTTTGGTAAAATGGTAAAATTGACGAAAATGGATTATCCTGTATGATAAAAATCTCTAATCTAACGAAAGCAATGAATCAAAGAAGAAACGAAGCAAAGACTTACCAAGTTGACAGCCACGTAAATTAAAGAAAATACATTAGAGAGCTTTATCACCCCCCAACTACACCCTACTCTTCACCACTTTTGCTCTCACGCTCTCCCTACTTTCTAGTCATACAAAGGGGACTTCCTCCAACTTGCTCAAAAGTAGAGTATTTTAAGGGCACACGCGACGTTATGCTCCATTGCTGGCACCCTCCCACCACCCATCGTCACAACATTTTTCATTACTTCTTATAATATAAATAACAACAACAGCAACATCCAATTTCAATTTATTAAACTTTTTCTTGTGTTTTTCTTTTATTTTGTTGTTTTGTTTTTGTTTTTTTTTTTTTTTTTTTTGTTAACTTGACACGCACACTAAACGCAGTAGCATTGAGGAGGCTGCTGTTCCAACCATCAAACCAGGCCCACTGCGTGTCGTTTTCGATTCCTTGTTGGTAGCAACGGTATACAAAGTCTTTTTTGAAAAATGATCGAAACATGATTTGCCAAAAAATTTTACTTAACTTCGGCCTATACGAGTGTATAGGCTCCGTCCTTCTCTTTCACTCAACAAAAATGCCAGGCTTTATTGTAAAGCGTATCTATATGCTTGCGTGCGTATCTAGATGCACGATATGTGTGTTTTTTTGTCCGTTGCTTGATATCCATTGCCCATATCCATTGCCTTGCCAGTTGTCGTCTAATATACTCTTTTTGTGTGAGTGTGTGCGTTTTTGTGTACTCAGTATTATAACAAAATAAATTAATGCCCAAAACGTATGCCCAGGTTTACACACAGCAACCAAAATAAATATCAAAAGACCCACCCTTTGTTAAGTTTTTTGTTGTTTGCTGTGTTAAGATATGTATATATTTGATGTAAATATATGTACTTTTACTTATGTGAGTGTGTGTGTGTGAATGTATATAGCTAATAAATTATACACTGCGCATAATAAATTACTATATTAGTCAAAAAATATAAAAAATTATGAAAAAATTTGAGTTTTTTTTTTGAAACAGTTATATAGCAGTTATAAACAGTCAAGAAAAACACTTAAGTAAAACTAACAAAAAAACTTATTTTAGTTTATACAAGGGCTTCGTCAGTATGGTGCCTGCAAAGTGCTGAGGTAACCCAACAAAGTATTATTAGATAATTTTACACATTTTATGTATGTGCTAAATTATCGGTACATTAACAAATTCATGCAATCAACTTGTATAACTATTTTGTATGAAAATTTAAATTTAAATAAATATTATTTACAAATAAAATGTATTAAATAAAAAAAATAAATTGGCCATTTCAACGCTTTAACCCAAATATGCCGACCGTACTACATGTAGTACACCTGTTATTCACAATGTGCTGCATTAACATTGCTTTAAATATGCTAACTACTTTTTTGTTGTGCTTCAAAACATAGCGGTCAATAAAGCGTGCATTGATCAGCTTTTGTCTATTCCAATCCTTTGAGTGTTTATTTTTGGATCAAAGGTTTTAGTTTTATGAAATAAGCAAAAATGTGAAAATATCACGTTACCGGTGAAAAAAAGTTCTATGAGCACTTTTTATTGCTGTTGCGTTTCTGTGTTTTTCTATTGAAAATTGTTGTAATCATTAATACGTAGCAAAAATAGATGTGGAAAATTAAATTATATGTGATTATAGTTGTTCTGTTTGTTGGCGTCCTACATGTAGTACGTTCGGCATATATGTGCAAAATATGGTGAAAACAAAAATTTTTTTACAGCTTTCTTACGTTAAATGAGATAGTATCCGCCTTATGAGAAAGAGATGAAGAGGAAAAAGCTTTTACAAATTGAACAACCAAACCTTATAAATGAATATAATAGCTATATGAGTGGTGGGGGGGAGGGTTGCGTTGATAGAGCAGATGAAAAGATCAGCTTGTACCGTGTCTCTATTCGGGGAAAAAGTGGTATTTTCATATATTCACACACTGCATTGACCTTGAAGAGCATAATACGTGGCAACTTCATAGAGATATGGGCCGCAGAATGGAACATCTAACTTTTCGTTGGCGCATTGCCACATTGCCACATTGCTAACATCAACTTATGGGAAACCCTTAGCAACATATCCATCTGCATCATCATCTGACATCAGATTTGATCGAAAGGATCATTTGCTTACTGAAATGTCACATTAAACAGAATCAAATGTGAACAGCATCGTTGCAATTATTCCCATAAAAAAACCACTACATGCTGTATTAAATGTAATGTGCCACTTCACGTAAAGTGTAATGTGGATTACCATAAAAACAATTAATTTTTATATTTTCTATGTAATACTTTTTATTTTATAGTTTTTCATTAATTAAGTAGGTTCATAAGCAGTTTTGAATAATAAAAGATTTGAATTAAATTATAAGTAACTACTACTTTTTGCATCCATACGTGCCGAGCGTACTACATGTAGTACGGCTTTAAAATCCAAGTAAAAATGTATTTTTTTTTAATATTTCTTGAGTTTTGCAATACTTACTGCCAGAATATAGAAATTTAAGAAAACTATACAAATTGCTTCACCAGCGAGCCCGTCGGCATATCTGGGTTAAATTACTTTTACCAAGTTTCTTATCAACAATTGAGGAGTTTACATTCAAAACCAGATTAGTCACACAGATCAAATTGTTGGGAAATCGAAAAAAAAAAATCTTAATTTTGACAGACATTTTTTATAATCAAATCAATTATGCAAAATTATGCTCCACAGGAATATATATATGTATATATATTATGCGAAAAAAAGTATCATAGTCCAAAAAAATTCGTATTTTCAATTTCAAATTTGGACTTGTCTGGTTTGAAAGTTATAAATAAATCAAAATTTAGATTCTGTCGTTAGGGGTCTCAAAAGTTAGAGAAAATCATTAAAAAAATTTCTGCATACTTTTTTTCAAATCGGAGTAAATACGCCGAAGCATTTTTGAATCTCCTGAAAGTCTAGTTAAACATAATGTATTTTGCTTTTAACTTTTTATTTTTTACAGAACGCTAAAATGTTAAATTTATTAGTCATACAAACGTTTTGAGACAAAACAGTTTTTAAAATTTGAATGAAAACTACACAAATGAAAACTTGATTGGACTTATCTGGTTTTGATTGAAAATTTACAGTGAACATGTCTTCTTTTAATTGAAAAGGAGTTTTTCTTAAAGCATTTGTCTTTTAGAAATTTTTATCATTTTTATCAAAGAGGATTTTATGGATCTATATATTGCAACATAAGCTTTACAATGGCATTTCTAAATAAAATTTTGTTAATGTGACTTATCTGGTGGAGGGTTCGATTCCCAGCCGCGGCGAAAAGTTTTTTTCAATAAAAAATTTGTCTGATCGGTCACCACCTCTCTGCAGACAATGGCAAACCTCAGAGAGTAAATAATGCCATGTAAAGCTTCTTGAGAACATGAACTTTAGCCGTTCGGAGTCGGCATAAAACATGTAGGTCTAGTGTTGTGTGTAATATTAAATTTTTCTATAGAATTGATCGAGAACTGGAACTACTTGTTTTATGCCGACTCCCAATGGAAATTTTGCTACGATTTTTTTGCGATGCAGATGTATTCAAAATGTTTTTCGGTATATTTAAAAAAAATATATATATATATATATGTTCTGTTTACTTAAAAATAACACGAAGAAATCCATTTCTATGACAAGATATCTCGATATGATTCAAAACTTTCCAAAACAGGAAACCAAAACTTTTGGTTTTTTGTAAAAAAGATTCTTTAAAAAATTTAGTACTGATTTCGATGTCACACTGAGAAAATTGTGCTCCTCTAACGTTTATTTTCATTTTAAAAACGGACATTTAAAAATGAGCTTGTAAAACGTTCGTTTGATCTTCTATAATAAACATTTTAACATGAGCTTTTAAAATGTTCGTTTGATATTTTAAAATGAACATTTTAAAAATTGCTTGTAGTTCTTCTAATTCTTCTAAAATGTTAATTTTTAAAATGCCATAAATATCATAAACAAAAATTTAATATCAAAATCGTCAAATTTATACTTTTATAGACAAGCTTATATTGAAAAATTTAATATCAGCATAATCATATCGTTTTGAAAATACTTATTCAGCCCAATCATGACACATTTTCTCCCGGGAGTTGTAAATGGGAGTTTCCGTTTTTAAGATAAAGTTAAAATAAATGTTCATCAACCGCCAATATTCATGAGTGTAAAATAAAAAATTAGATAGCTTTATCTGCTATCTTATAACCGGAAACTCCCATTTACAACTCCCGGGAGAAAATGTTTCATGATTGGACTGATTGTCAATCATAAAGTGTTGAACCTTCCATTTAAAATATCTTCCAATAACAATGAAAGCAAATGAACCCAAAGATAAGTAAATTAGAATTCGAAAAATTGTGAAAAGAATACGAAAAACATCGTGATTCATTGAGTAAATAATTTTCAATTTTTTTTTCAGTGTAAAGTTTTATTTTTTTAGTTCTTGTCTATATACAAAAGTTGATTTTCGAAGTTAATTGGGAATTTAGATTTCTAAATTGAGTGTTCAGAGATTGGCGGCTATGTGTAAGCCAGCGAACCGGTGTAGCCCGAGTTCAATCCTCACCTCCAACAGAAAATTTTTCAATAGAAAAATTTACTTCGAATGTTTTCTTACTTCGAAATGATGGGTATGCCAACTTTTTTAGCTATTTCAAGATCAAGGTTCCTTTCAGATATAACATAGTTTAACTTTTATTCAAGGCAGAAAATGTTCCCGTAAACAGTCATCAAATATTATGTATTCTCCAATTGGTTCTAACACCCGCCATTAAATGCTATATTTTTACTGCAAGTTTAAAATATTTCCCAGTGTACTAGATTTGAACTCTTATCTAATTCTTTGCTAGCTTACTTCAAAGCCTTGAGCTATTAACGGTTTCTTTGCTTTTGTGCTAAATGCCAAAATTCGATTCCATTATCGCATCGGCATGGAAGGCACAAAAGTAATCGAACATATATAAATGACGCTTATATGCAGCCATTGTGAGGATTAAATGTGCTTCGATGCTCCACCTTCTCTGACCAATTTTACGGATTTTTGTTATACTTCTCTGTATGTCGTCGTTTGCTTTCATTATTTATATATATATTTATATATTTAATACTGAGTATTAAATATCTATAGATTCCTGAGGATTAATAATATTACATTCCCGCACGCATGCATGCCTGCCACTTTGTTCCTGCAGGGAATTCGCTGCGCTGCTGCTGTTGCAGCTTCATTATTTTTGCTCTTTTGTTTGTTTATAAATGAAAGTCATTTTTGAATCTTTAATTTTATTTATTCTTATGTTATTTTTCGATATCAACAGCAACTTGAGTATTTTCAATACCCTTCTGCTTTGGCAGAGTTTGACAGTTAATATGTGCGGGTTGGTTCGAAACGGGCGCTGCAATAAATGTTGTAATAAATGTTGTGCGTGCCGGAGTTTTTCTATTTTCTCTCACACCTTTTGTTGCTTGTGATCAATGCAATTGTTTTGCTCAGATATTCGAAAAATAGGCACTATTGTTCTGTTTTTAAAATTTAAAAATTTTGATTTGTCATTTCTTTAAATTCGTGAAAATAAAGTTGTCAGCCAGTTGGTTTTAAAGAAGCCATCAGTTTTCTTCATTAATTATTTGTTTTTTTTTTTGCTTCCCTGGCCCTTAAGCTGGCTAATATTAATTATTGCAACTTATGTTTGGTCACATTTTTCAAAAATGTCCAAAATTAAGACATTAAAACTTGCTTATATTGTGTTGAAAACCTTTAAACGTTGCCGAAAATTATTTTTAGTCATTATTAAGCTTATTTGTAACGTAGCTGTAGTACTTCTTTTGAATTATTGGCATAAATATCTGTCCAATAAAACTATGTTCAAAAACATTTTATTCGAAAAATTCTTAATAATAACAAAATTAATAATTAGAGAGAGCGTTTCGGCAACGAAACTGCTTAAGTGTTGCATGCAATATTATTATACAAGTTCTAGTGACAGCCGTGACTGTACGTGCTCGAACCGAGGCAGCTCGATTTCAATCCTCACATCTGACAGAAAGTTTTTCAATAGCAATACATTTTTCGCCAGTTATTTCTCTGCAGACAATGTCAAACCTCAGAGAGTAAATAATGCCATGTAGTTTCTTAAAAACATGAAGATTAGCCGTTAGGAACAAAATTGATTATGTGAAGCTCGGTCAAGACCTTTCAAGGACATAACAAGGCACATGTTAAGACATGATGGAAATGGAATGGGCACATTTCTTCATGATAAATTAAAAAAAAGCAAAATTATAGCATTATCGAGCAGTTTTTGCAACAAAATTGAATTTCGTTACATAGATTTTCGTTACATACAACAAAAATAAAAAAATTTCTCGAGGTCACAGTGAATAGTGCTTCATGAAATTATTACGTAATTTCTTTGGCCTAATGTAAAAATATGACTAAAATTAATGACGTTATACGATCCTCTGGGAAAGCTATTTAATGCAACGAAAATGTATCACTGTTGCCTGGATTAATTGCATGGTTAGTATAGAATAACAATTAGAAATACAACAACAAAAACATAACGATTAGCAATAGATCAATGATTTGGACAAGGATTGAGACAAAAATTACCCTAAAATCGTTATTATAAACAACGATTATAGAAAGGATTCAAACAAGTTTAATGATTAGGATAAAGATTAGTACAATAATTTGGCTAATGTTTAGAACAAGCACTTGAACACAAATAAGGATAAAGATTTCAACAAAGAAAATTTCAAGCATATGTATCAGGAAAATAATATGAACAAGGATTTTGACAAGAGTTAGAACTTTAAATCAAGGGTCAGATCCGTTGAAGACTTAGAAAAGGATAAACACAACGCTTACGACAAGGTTGAAATAAGAATCAAGACAAGTAAAAATATAAATAAATAAAAATAAATAAGTCTTGGGAGAAGGATAAAAACTCGGTTGGAAATTAGGACAAAGAAAAAGATGACAACAAAGATTTGAACAAGAATTTTTGTAAGTTTGACATCCCTTTGACGAGCACTATTGAACCGCTGAGAAATTCGCAACTCCGACACTGAAATCGTACTCAACGACCCCAATTTTTGGGTATAAACCAATTTCATGGGAATTCAAAATGTGGTGCCAATGTGACTCACAGACTGGTTACCTACATAAATTGAATATTTCGATAGGCAAGAAAACACAGAGAGAAATTGGAATTTTTGGATTTGGCGTTATCGAATTGTACTACGCCAATTTTTAAAAAAATCCGTAATTTCGGCTCTGATTGTTAACCTTCACTTGTATTGACATAGAAACACAACGCCAAGCTGGCTTTGCCGCAAAAATCCATATCAAATATCCAGGTGTGAGGTCCAAACACCACATCAAACCAATGGGCGAATGGCATCTTGTAGATCAGTAAAAGGTTGGCCAATGATCATTCTTCTCTGAAAATGAAACTGTTTCTGATTTTGTAATTTTATTTCAGTCTATCTACGAACATCATCGTACAGTTAAAACTCTTCTGGCGAATTTTCTACCATCTTTTTGATGTAAGTGTGCATCTCTACACTCTACACAGTGTGGTGGCCGTGGCATGCAGGTTAAGTGTGTGGCTTAGCATGATCGGAGCCCGAGTTCGATCCCCAGTCGCGGCGAAAAGTTTTTTTCAATAAAAAAATTTTTCTGATCGGTCACCACCTCTCTGCAGACAATGGCAAACCTCAGAGAGTAATTAAGGCCATGTAAAGCTTCTGGAGAACATGAACTTTAAACGTTCGGAGTCGGCATAAAACATGTAGGTCCATTTCTCGGTTAATTGTGTGCAAACATTTAATTACACACACAACACAATTGATCATAAGAAGCTCGGTCAAAGTGCTTTCAAAGGCTGAAATGGCCAATTTGTTTTTTTTTTTTTGTGCATCTCTACACAGAATCTCTACGTCAAACAGTGATGCATTTTCTATGTCTGCATTGAAATTCCATTAGGAGCGGGCTGTTTAAATGATCGATTTGTTCGAAAATCGAAAGAGAGCAATATACAAACCTGAAAGAGAGGGACTAAAGTTATTCAACCTTGCGGAGGTCGTCACTCTGGGGGTTCATTATCTCCCAGCAGTAAAAGAGAAACGGTTCGCAAGAGATGTTTTGAAATCAAAGATCATGGAAACAATACCATTCGCACAATAAAAAAATCGAAATATTATTGAAATCGAAATAATATTTGATAAAAATCGAAATCTATCATGAAATATTAAATAAAATATTTATTAAATATCTGAGGTCCCAGCAGAATTGTATGGTCAAGTGGTAAGTCGTAGTAGACTATCTTTTTTTTGTAGAGTCGGTCCAGTGGTCGTTAAAGGGTCAAGGACAACGATTTAGACAAAAATTGGTAAAAGGAAGAAAATAAAAAAAATAAAGATACGTTATTGCAACTAAGTATCTATGGGTGTAACAATAACACTGCTTAAAGCAAATTTTTTTTTTTTTTACAAGAAAACTTACGTTTAAATAAAACAAGTAAAAAAACTCTAAAGTTGGTCTAGCCCGACTATGGAATACCCTAAACCTCCTATCCTATTTAAATATATATTGATATACCTAAACAAATATAAATGGCTTCTTATTTTTTCAAAATCCACGTATTCCTTTACAGTTTTTAACAGGTTTCACTTAAGTGGTTTGTATGGGAATTGGGCGTGTTCGTTGGCGGAACACGTCCATTTTGTGTGCACACCCTAGTTTTGATATAAAATCCTCCCATACAAAGTTTAATCACTGTAGATCATATATAAATCTATTTATGGTCTATCTATCTGAGTTTTATGGAAAGAGGGCGTGTTTGTGGGCGGGTAAGGCCCATTTTATGTGCACACCTTAGTTTTGATATAAAATTCTCCCATACCATCCCTGTAGGTTATATATAAATCTTTTTATGGTTTTTTCAATATTGTGACTTGTAAGAGAGAAGGGCGTGTTCGTGGGTGGGTGACACCCATTTTGTATGCACACCTTAGTTTTCATATAAAATCCTCCCATACAAAGTTTAATCCCTGTAGGTCATATTTAAACCTTTTTATGATACTTTCAATATTGTGGGTTGTATGGGAGGTGGTCGATCGTGTTTGTGTGCAGATCACAAATGGATTGTTAAGTTTTTGACCAGGAGGAATTCTTAAATATTTATATGTGGTGGTTTTCTTTTTATGTGGGTCAAATTATGTCATTTCCAAAATGTGATTCCTTCTCACGAATAGCAGATTAATTGAAATAAAATGCAAAATGCTGTCAAGGACGTCATAAAATACTGAATTATATTTCATTCCTCAAAAGTGCAAATGCTAGTACTAGAGCCATTTATGACTTGGACATAATCATTGAAAAAAAAAATATACTGACTGTTGATCTAATTTTTGCAAAATCAAAATTTCACTTTTCAATTTTGTTGAATTGTATCTTTCAAAAGCTAGCTATAAAAACTTTAATTTATGCAATTAATTCTAATTTGAAACAGTTTTAAAACATTAAAACATTCCAATACACCAGCCGACAAAAAATGTCCAACCTTTTTTAAGGGAATATTATTATTTTTAATTAACAAAAACTAACATTATTTTGCAAAAGAAAAAACTTTAAATTTCTTAGGTTGCTTGCTTTTGTTCGCTTGCGTTAATTTAATTATTTTCAACAAAACAATTTTAATTATTTTTACCTTACAACTACAACAACAACAACAACAACATTTACAACATCAGTAAAAACAACAACAATTACATCAAAAGTAAAAAGTAGGAATATCAAAATTTTTGCATGTCATTCAAAGTGTATTTATTTTCATTATTATCATCAATAATCTTAAAGTAATAAAGAATTAGACATAGAATAGAAAAATAGAAAATTTTTGAATTCGATGAAATTTTCGTTTTTTTTTTTTTGTTTTGTTAATTTTCTATTGATCTTTAATGAAAATCCTATTAATTTGAACGCTTGTTCTCAGCGTGTAGTTATGCCGCTGCATATCCATGGCCAATAAAGTAGTGAATAGTTTAGAGGAAACATTAGCTATGGCGGCGGCTTTGCTTGATTTTCATTACAAAATGGTGTAGATACTATTTTCAGCTTCCACAATCCAGCCTGCCCCCACAACTCTTACATTCGGACTTCAAGCGTCTGTTTCATTGAATGCCTTCTGTCGATCGTTGCATGACATGCAAAACTGTTTTTAATATCAAAATCTGACAATATTGACTCTATCGTAAATGTCTGTCTGTACGTCCGTTTTGTTTTTTTTTTACTTTTTTGTTTTTTTTTGGTCTGACTTTACATAATCTACTCCGAGTTGTTTTTTACAGAAACTGTTCAACGAATTCGTTGAATCGTTCATTCGATCGTGCATTCATTAGTTTTTATTGTAACCGCTCAAGTTTGTGTGTTACATTGCTGCTGTATTGGTAGTTGTTGTTGTTGTGTATGTTTTTGTGGTATTTGTTATAAAAGCTGTCATATATTTCGTCGCCGAAAACAAAGCTAGTTAGCTGATTACTTGGAAGATCTGGCATTGTACAATACAGATTCTTTTTTCTAGCTTTTTTATTATTAAGTACTAATTTTACTTATACATATCTCTTTGGCTTGGCAGCGAGTAATATTCGCTACAAAGTGTCAAGATTTTGTTGACAACTGAAGCTGATTAGCCAAAGTGGCAGTTGTCGAACTAGATTGAAGTGCCTGAATTATTTCAATATAACAACTTTATCTCTACATCTTAAAATCTTAACCAAATCTATCTGAGTACCAACTTCAATGCATTGAATCCTTTTGTTAAAATTACTCTCAACTTTACTAAGTCTGCAGTACCATTCAATACATCTGTACCGTTACCCTTAAAAGTTTTTTTTTCTCTTTGCTTTTTTTTACTTTTTACAAAAATTCTTACTATTCATTATTATATAAAAAATTATGATAAACTAATAATAACTCCAACGCAATGCGGAAATACTGTTTTAAACAGCTGGTGCCTGTTTATCGTTGCTCGCTGCTCGTCGTTGCGCCTGCCCTCATATTTTGTTCCTTTCTGCGTTCAACCCCGACTCTCTCTCGGTTCTATATTAAAACTTGCTTCACTTCAATAACTACTGTCTGTGGGTTTGTAGAATTTTACATGGTCAGCATTACAATTCAATTTGAATCCTTTCACACACTTAAATAACAACAACAACATCTCACCAGGTTAGTTACATAAAAATGTTGGCGGTTCTTTCTATTTTTTTCATAAATTTACTCTCATATTGCTGTTAATCTGTTGAAGTTATTCCAGCCTTTTCTAGCCATTTTATTTGTTAAAATTTAAATAAGTTAAAAAATTAGTTAAACTAAATAAGCTTCAAAATTAATTTTTTTATTTTTTTTAAATTTTAAATGAATTTTTCTTTAATGTTTATCTTTCAATGTTTATTCTTTTTGATGTTTATCGTCAAACTTAAAAATATGTTGATACTAAAAGAAGTTGAAATTCCTTTATCAAAGCGTTGAGAAAACATTTATCGACTGAACTCTCCTTTGATATCTCAGTTTTTCCATTCATCTGTTCTAGTTGTCTCTTCTTAAAAAAATGCTCTGCTGTTTTGCTGTTGGTACTTTTGTCCAAGATATAAGGACTCAGGTAGACTTATTAGAATGACAGCAAAAATTGGCATACCTATGCTGTCAAAATACGATGCTGCCGTATCGTTAAGCCAAAATCCAACTTTTCAGTACAATATGTTTATGTAGATCTTAATAATAAATAGAATTAAGAATTATAATAGAATTAAGAATAAGAAAGACGTAATAAGAGAAATGAGGTTGTGAGAAAGTTTTGTTTTTTAATGGAGAATGCATTTTCGAATTAAAAATCTTAATAAAAAAATCAGAATAACAGCGTGTGAATATGCAAATGTATCAACATTTTTTATGACGAAAATTCTAAAATGAAGTTGCGTTTATAATCAAACAGAAACTAAAGTTCCTTTGTATATTATTATATAAGTTTTTATCCCTTTTGTCCCACACAAAAAATTCCCTAAAACAATTTTTTCCCCACAAAATTCAAGATGTGGCAATATTGACGCTGAGCTTGACAGCAATGGCAGGTTGATTTCTAGGAACTTAACTCTAATAAGTCTACCTGGGTTCTTGTATCATGCTTTTGTCCTATTCTCTTCAATTTGTTCTCAAAATGCGATACCAACATTCATGGGTTTTTTCGCCTTGCGCGAAATTTTAATAAATTTTGGTCTCAGTTGAAAAGTTTCTTTGTAAAACAACTCCCTTTCGTCAGTGAAAACAATCAGTCAAATCAGTTGCACCGAGAAAAATTAATTTTTTAAAATTATACAAGTTTGCTTTGAAAACAAATAATGTACAAATACTGAACAATGAACAATGTTTGAATTGAATTGTTGTTAAATTTCAAACATTGTTTCTTTCCTGATAATTTTTTGAACACTTGATACGTAAATTAAGCGTGCATATAATTAAGAACGATCTATGTTGTCAGTCAATATGATCACTTGAATTGATTTGAATCTGTTGTGCTACCATTTATTTGTTGTACACTATCTATTCTTGTTAATTAAAGTTTAAAACAAAAAATAAAGTATGAGAAAAAATAAATTCTGTCACCCTAAAACTCGTGAGTTAATTTTAAAACTTTTTGATAAAGTAATAAAATGTTAAAAACGATGGTTTTGAATGCTATTCAGCATTTTCGAAAGCATTCAAACCCAAAAAATGTGCCCCGAAAACGTAAACCTCGTATAACAACTGAAAAAGAAGATAAAATGATTGTTCGTGAGTCCAAAAAATTTCCACGTAAATCAGCAAGGCAGGTTTCAGTGGAAGTTTTTGGTGAAAATGGAGAGAAGCTGGGCGGTTTGGGCTTGTTTGCAGGAAGAAGTTAAACCCTAGGTTCACACGTCCAACACTAAACTACGGCTGAGGTAACATTATGGTATGGGGCGGTATGTCATGACATGGTGTTGGCCCAATTGCAAAACTTGAGAGACGCATGGATAGATTCCAGTATACCGACATATTACAGAACCATCTCATTCCATATGCCGATGAAAACTTACTCGTAACGGATATTTCAACAGGATAATGATCCAAAACATACTACTGGTCATACTAAAAAGTGGTTTGCGGACAACACAGGATTGGCCATCCTGTAGTCCGGATCTAAATTCGACTGAAAACCTCTGGCAAGTTGTAAAGGAACGTGTTGGGGCATTAAAAAGTAAACATTTTTTTTTTAAATGAAATGTTTTTTGACTCCTGCAAAAATTGTTCAAAAACTCATAGCATCTTTGTATGCGAACGACGTTATGAATAATCACAAAAGTTATTGGCTAAACTATATATGTAGCCATGATTTGTAATTTTACATAAAGCCGCATCGAAATTAATATTTCGCCGGACACCGACTCAAAAGCTAAAGGGACTTAAAAACTATTTCTACATAATTTTTTGTGTGTTTTGATCGGAGAAATGCCCATGGAGCGGCTTTGGGATTCTTCTGAACCCCTTTGAAGTGGCCAAGAAATGAAGTGTTTTGCATATAATTTTATTTTTTTCTTCAGAATGCATAACCAAGTTAAACAAAAAATAACGATTTTAATAGTACGCATTGGCTTGAGACCCCAAAAAATCAATATTTCGTCATTTTTTAAAAGTTGTTTTTTTAACACTTATAAAATATGTATTTTTCATAGTATTCACATGCATTTCAGCTGATTGGAAAAGTATTGAGCTCTTCTTTCTTTAATATCAAAATCAAATTTAATCCATACTGAGTGCTACTAATAAATAAAACGTGAGAAATCGAATCGAATTCTAGAGTCTTCAGTACAAAATTCATGATTTTCGAAAATATATTTTTATAAACGTCTGTAAAATATATTTTTTCATGGTATTCACATCCATTTAAACTTATAATGTGAGCATATTTGTCATTAGCCTTTGAACACACCCACCTCTCAAACATCCCACCATACTACTTACTACTTAGATGGCGCTTACAACCGTTGGTCGGTTTTGGCCTGGTCTAAGAATTTGCGCCAGCCTCTTTTGTCGTGCGCTTGCTGGCGCCAGTTGGAAATTCCAAGCGTCGTCAGGTTATCCAATGCCTGGTCTTTCCAACGGAGATGCGGTCTTCCTCGTCTGCGTTGGCCACCGCTGGGTACCGAATCCAATATTTTTTTCGCTGGAGCTTCGTCGTTCATTCTCTCGACATGACCTAGCCAGCGAAGCCGCTCTATTTTAATACGCTTGACTATATCGATGTCGGCATATAGCTCATACAGCTCGTGGTTCCATCGTATTCGGTACTCGCCATTGACGCAGATTGGATCATAGATCTTGCGAAGGATTTTTCTCTCGAACGCTCCCAAAGTCCTTTCATCAGAGCTGCTCAACGTCCAGGTTTGTGATGCGTATAGTAGGACGGGCATGATTATTGACTTATAGAGCGTCAGTTTTGTTCGTCGAGAGAGAGCTCTGCTTCTCAATTGCCTACTGAGCCCAAAGTAACACCTGTTGGCAAGAGTTATCCTTCGTTTAATCTCAATACTGATATCGTTGGAGGAGTTAATACTGGATCCCAGGTAAACAAAGTCCTTCACTACCTCAAAGGAGGTGTTGTCAACAGTGACGTGGTTTCCAAGACGCTGGGACTGTTTGTTTGTTGACACGAGATACTTCGTTTTATCTACGTTCACTGCAAGACCCATTCGACTCGACTCTTTTTCTAGCCTGGAGAATGCTGCACTGACTTCGCGCGTATTTTGGCCAATGATGTCAATATCATCAGCATACGCCAGCAGCATAACGCTCTTATAGAAAATTGTGCCGCTGCGTCTCAGGTCAGCAGCTCGGATGATCTTCTCCATTACTATATTAAAGAAGTCGCACGATAAGGAATCACCTTGTCTGAAACCTCGCTTGGTATCGAACGGAAGGGAGGGGTCCCTTCATCAACATCCCACCATAGTAAAACTCTATTAAGAGGTTTATACTCTAATACAAATTTAAATATTGATAAGTGATTGTATGTGATTATGTTATATCAAAGCTAACATGTAGACAAAAAATGGGTGTCATCTTCCTTCGGACATGTGCACGTTCACGTCCCAAGCAACCCATAATAGTGAACATCTTTAAATAGGTTGATATTTCAGCAACAAGGTTAAAACTTGGTACGTCCGTAAGTTGCATTAAAACTGTAACTTAACTAAAATATGTTTTATTTGTGTACAAAAAATATGTGCAATTCGGCCTAATAAGAAGTTATTTCTATTTGTTTTAATATTTTAATATATATTTAAATATTGTAGGTTAAGGGTGTGCCATAGTCCGGCTAGAGCGACGTTAGAGTACTCTTACTTCTTTGAAGTGAAATTTTTAAATAAATTACTTTTTATTTAAATTTTTAAATAAGTAATTGGTGAAAAAATAATAGGTAAATAGGTGATAGGTAAAAAAAAAACAATGACCACAATTCGACAATTTTCGTTACATTCACGAAAATGAGATCTCTTTGGGGTACTCGATTTACGTTTCGATTTAAGTAATTTTGTTTTCGTGAGTCGCTTTCCGGTTTCTTATTATTGACTCTATTCTTTTTCGTATTCAGCTAATTATTAAAGGCAGATATAACATCTCTTAGGTCAAAATAGCAAAACAAATTTACCTTGAAACAGGGTTTTCCAAAGTCAAGAGCGCCTCCATGATTTTGTACAAAAAAAAAAAAAAAAAATTGGCCATTTCAGCCCTTGAAAGGACTTTGACCGAGCTTCTCATGATCAAATTGTGTTGTGTGTGTTATTAAATGTTTGCACACAACTGACCGAGTACTGGACCTACATGTTTTATGCCGACTCCGAACGGCTAAAGTTCATGTTCTCAAGAAGCTTTACATGGCATTATTTACTCTCTGAGGTTTGCCATTGCAGAGAGGTGATGACCGATCAGAAAAATTTTTTATTGAAAAAAACTTTTCGCCGCGGCTGGGGATCGAACCCGGGCTCCGAGCATGCTAAGCCACACACTTAACCTGCATGCCACGGTCGCCACCATGATTTTGTACACTATGTTTCTAAAATTCAAACCATAAAATTTTCCCAGACAAATCATTAAATATTGTTTCCCTGTTTGTTCCTAATATATCTACCACAAATGAAAAAAATCTTTTTTGAGATTTTATTAAAGAATTTTGAGATTTAACATTGGTTTCACAAATATGCTTACTTTTATTTGGAACTGTATCCTAAATTGTCCAAAAAAAAAACGGACATCATCCCATGCTCTCAGCAAGCTTCTGTTCTATATTCTTCGGAAAAGTATAACCAATCCTTTATTCCAATCCATACTTCATATAAATTTTTAAAATTTCAATTGCTTATGCTAATCTTCACATCATTTCATAAATTCTGTTTTGAATTGAGGTTTGGAATGTGAGCTGGCCCAAAGTATTTATTTTTTAAATCTTAAACCAATCTCTCACAACCTTTGCTGTGTGTTTTAAAGCATTATCCTGCATGAAAGTTCGTCTAACAGGCATTTTCTCAAATGCAAATGGTTCCATTGGGTTTTTTTATTATATCTTAAATTAAGATTCTAAACATACATGTTTGTACATTATTCCTGATTTGCAAAAAAAGAGCCTAACGCCGTGTCAGGAAAAATTGCCTCTTCCAAGCTTAAATGATATATTTTTTAGACTTCAGGTATTAAAAGTATTGACCTTTGGGACGGCGAACGAATATTTCTCCGCAGCAAAATTTGCTCATTAGGTAACTTTACATAAAAATGTAATCTACAAAATTTCCGCGGTATTATTAGTTTTCGAGATACAAGACCAAAACGAGTCGGTTATATCAAAATTTCGGTTTTCCGTTTTTTTTTTTCAAATATCTCGTAAAGGGAATTTTTGCAAAATGTTGGCCAAAACGGCTTTTTTTGAAGATAGTGATTCATTTGAGTTCTACTTTTACTTATTTCCATTCATGGCATTCATTGGCATGGAAGGTGGAAGGCTCATGAAAGGTCTGATAAGACGTCTTATTCCAGAACTTACTCGTGAACGCGTACTTAAGAAATTGCTTAAGAAATTTATCTCACACACGTGTAACGTTAAAAAAAAGGCACATGACCGTATACTAAAATAAGTCATGTATTGAACTCTGACCTGACCTTTCTGTCAGCAATATAAAAACTATTTAACTTTACTGTAGAAAACTTGTCATTGATTAACAAATTTAATTAATTAATTAATTGTGTTTTCAAATTTAGACGAAATTCAAAATTAAAGCCTTAAGAACTTCAATTACTGCCGCTTTAATAGACTTTTAATGAAAAAAAAAAACGGTTTTTTTTTTCAAAACTTTATACATACTATAAAAATATAAAATTAAGCACCATCATTGTTGCAGCTACTTGATATACGCCTTTGAAAAAACAAACAAAAAAAAAAAAACACTAAAAGCTTTCAAGTTTTGATATGAAACGTAATTATAAACGACTCAATTAGTTCAAATTGTCGCCACCGCCAGTAGCTTGACGTCTGCGCGGTTTCTTTGTTATTTCCGGTTCAAGAAGTGGTTACCAATTACAAAAAAAAATGCTGTTTCGAATTTTTGCACTCTTAAGTAGCAGGTTTATAATTGAAGTACAAACAATAAGCTATGCTGATTGAAGTCATTGTTATGATGACGATGTTGATCATGATGATGTTTCATAAAATTTTTTGTTTGGACAAAATCAAAAGTGTTGCTTAGTTCACACAAAAAAAAAAAACAACTCAGTTGTTTCTCTTTCTATGTTGAGCATAAAAGCAGCCAACATAGACGCATCGTCAGTAGATGACTTACAAAAGTACATCAGCGCTACTGCTACAGTTCAGTCAGTATTTGTCCGTCTGAGGCCGTACTTTATTTACTCCAATTTGTCCCAACAACAAGAAGCTATGCATGGCGCTAAGAAAATTATTGTAAAATTCCAAACAGCGCATAATTTTTATTTCTATACATAATATATAGCAAATGATGATGATGAATACGTCTAAAGCTCTAGCAACGCTGACGACCGAACTGCTAGTGTTGTCAACAATGAACTTGCGTAAAATTTTAAAGAGGTGTGTTCCTCTTTTGACTGCTGTAACTCATCGTCTGTCTGTGCTCTCGGTCTGTCTGCCTGTAGGTCAGTCTATCTTGCGTCCTTCCGACGTTTTCTATTTTCCCTCTCTTGTGCTGACATTTCAAAAACATTTGCTCATTTTAATGAATGAAACTGAATTTTATGAATATTCAAAATCATTTATTTGTATTTTTTTTTTTTGTATTTGCTGTTATTTTGTTGTTGCTATTTTGTTGCTGTTACTGACATAGACTGACTATTGGTACCCCCGAGTATAAATAAAAGCGCTAGCATCATTCGGTGATTCGGTGAAAATACTCTTTAGGTCAAGAACTTCATTGAACAACGTCGACGACGAACTGTTTGTAATGTTTTGTTATTTTTTTTTGTTTTTGAAGTTTTAATGCAGGCCAATTTAAGCTGAAGTTATTGGAGAAGACATAAAATAAGCCAGCGTCGGCCGGAAGTGGTGCTGCACATGGTGCAGTTTACCGAATTCTTACGGTTTTTTTATTTCTTAACCTCATTCACTGTTGTACATTTTAATATATAAATGGAATTTCAGCTTGAAAGTTAATTTAACTAATTATTTAAAAAGAAAATTGTTAAAATTTGTTAAGTAAAATTTCGTTTGAAAATCAATTTTTGTTTTTTGTGTGGAGAAAAACAGTTAGCCGAACACCGACTCAAAAGTTAGGGGACTCTTAAAAACTATTTTCGCATAATTTTTTTGGATCGGAGAATTCCCCATGGAGCGGTTTTGGTTCTCCTAAACCCCTTTTTGCCCAAGAAATCAAGTGTTTTGAATATAACTTTTGTTTGTGCAAAATGCATATCTAAAATAAGCACACAAGTAAAGATTTTGATGGTGCACAAATACTGGTTCAAAAAAATTTTTAAATTTGTTGTCTTAAAACTCCCTTGAGTCTGTCAAAATCTTTATTTCTTTGCTTATCTTGGGCTTGCATTCTGAAGAAAAACAAAGAGTTATATGCAAGAAATTTGATTTTTGAACAAAAAAGGTGTTTAGGAGAACCAAAACCATTCCATGGGGATTACTCCGAATCAAAAAGAAAACATTATGCATAAATACGATTTAAGAGTCCCACTAACTTTTGAGTCGGTGTCCAGCAACATCTAAATATCGATCCGGCTTAATACACACTACAAATTCAAACTTTTACATACCAAGTTGAAATTTTTATGAATCAAATTTGATTTACTATTGAGAGTTCATGGCTACAAATGTAAAAATTTAACTCGAAATATGAAAAATTGAATTTAAAATTTTAAATAATGTTGAATATAAACTGTATTATGTTTAACTTTAAGTTAAAAATTTGTTATCTTGTAGTAAGTATAAGTTCTTGTACGCAAATTAATCCATAAAAAGTTAGATTTTTAATCCTGAACATTTTTTTCTATAGCTTTGGCTCCTCCAACAAAGTTTATTAATGAGTTTCAATTTTATTCAACCTTTATGTTTTATCCATATTTGTTCCTGTTCATTTGGTCAACATTCAGTCTTTTGTTGCGTGAAAATTCTGACAAATATTTTGTTGCGTACTTTTCAAAATAGAGAAAATTAAATTTATAAAAACAACAAATTTACGACAACTCTTACTTTTCACTTCAAAATATATAGGCAGCTCAGTTAAATTGTCGGTCAAAAAATGTTGCAAGAGGAATGTTGCGAGTATTTTTCACAGCGGAACAGAGTACCACTTTGACGTACATGTGAAAAATTTCACTCATGTTTCAAAGCTATCGTTTTTTGTATAGAGACTCGAGTGAAATTTGACATGAAACTGAACAGAGTACTAGGCTTAATTTTGTAGTTTGTTTTCCTTGATTCCTATTTCCTATTAATGATGAATTTTTCTAATGATTCACTAGTCAAATATTAAACAAAATTTAAATATTGGTTTCTCAAATAATCCATAAATGACA
Source organism: Tetanocera ferruginea (assembly GCA_958299015.1). NCBI lineage: Eukaryota > Metazoa > Arthropoda > Insecta > Diptera > Sciomyzidae > Tetanocera > Tetanocera ferruginea. Next base: position 142,103,748 of record OY282642.1, read on the forward strand.
ATTTGTTAATAACTGGTTTTTCGAATACTTGGTTTTAATAAGATGGCGTGTCAAGAAATAGTCATTTTTATGCTATTTGCAAAAAAATTAGCTTGGAGTGAATAAATGAAATTCCAAGAAAACATGAAATTTATAAGAAATATTTAAATTTATTAAAGTAAAGAAAGTAAATAAGAAAAAATAATTAAAATACATATATTTTCCTCTCAACTTCTATGGTACCCGGGGCCCACATGTCAAAATTTCATCAAAATCGTATGCTCCGATTTATATTGGGTTAAATATACGATTTTTTAAAAATTATATTTTGAGAGCAATTTTCTTGAAATTTTCAGTTGTTTAAGAAGATTGGCCATAAACTACCAACGAACACGCCCACCTCCCACAATAGCGAAAACTCTTTGAAGCAAAATACAACTTGGTATATTCATATGTCACATCAACACTGAGATGTGTACAAACTATGACCATCATTCGACCATGGACACGTCTACCTGTCATACAACCCGCAAAAGAAAAACTCTATGAATAGGTTTATATTTGAGCTACAGATTTCAAACGTAGTATGCCTGTTTGTGACCTAAAACTGAGATGTATACAAATTATAAGCTTTATCCGCCCACGAACACGCCCTCCTCCCATACTTTTATTATGTATTAATAAAGTAGGTTCAGGGTATTGCATAGTTGGTCTAGATCTGCTTTCTTAGGGGAAGAGTGGCATGAAAGAGCCATCTTGATTTACGCGGTAGTTTACATACGAATGCTTCTTAAATTATAATTTTTAAGAAGCAATACTCGCCATATGGCACCCTCGAACATTTGACAGTTCACTGATAATAAACGACGTTGGTGTATCGTATTTTGGATTTCTTCATCATTAAGTAAGTTTTTCAGAACATTTTATTTGTTTTGTGACGTCTTCACCTTTAAAACTAACAGTAATATTATTATACTATAATTTTATGGATATATTAGGCCTACCAATAACATATTTATTTTGCCGGAAAAATCTTGATTTCATACTAATTTTTGAGGTTATGTTTCTTTGGACATTATGTTTTGAAAGAGCTGGGTTGCGGTGGTATGAAGAAGCGTAAAGGAAGTTTAAATTATTTTTGTCAAAAATGTTTTTAAGTGTTTTAAACCTCTTATTTTGATTTTGGAATAGGTCTTATTATTATAGATTTTCTTCAAAGCGATTTAATTTTTTTGCTAAAAATATTTTTAAGTTTTTTAACTATTTTTTGTTTTTAGTTTTGAATTTTTTTATTTATTTAATTTGTTTTTGTAAAAACTAAACTTTTTATAATAACAATTAATATTTTTAATAAAATATTCGTTATTTTTTGTGTTAAGTCTTGTAATAAGAAGATGGCTCTTTCAATGCCCATGTGTTATGAAAGAGCCGAATTTCATGTTTTTTATAAATGGCTACAGGTCCAAGAATATTGTTGATTTTGGAAAATATTTCATGGTATTACGTTCATAAATGAATGAGAAAATACTTTTGATACAAGAATTATAATTTTATTAATTATTTTTATATATTTTGTAACTTTTTTAAAACTGGCTCTTTCATGCCACTCTTCCCCTACTTGTTTTTCCAGTACTTAAAACAGTTTTCTATAAGCCATTCGTACATAATACTTCCCTAAGAGCAGCTTTTTATAAATAACACAGGCTTACAGGGTTTTGAAAATGGGAAGACGAAAGTGGCTCTATAAATATTTTTACACAAAAACAATGAATTGGATATTTCTTTTGAAAAAATTTTTGCCCGTGGTGAGAATTAAACTCAGCATTTCGTTGATTCGCACGTCACACACATAGCACGCACGAACACGGCCCAAATCCCCAGTACCAGTTCTAACACGAAAAGAAAGAATTAACTAAAATCAAGCTCAAAGCGTGCGTAACTGAAATCAGCTCAAAACCATCTCAAAACATGCTATTCACGTTCGCAGTTTATGCCAGAAATTAAGGTTAAAATTTTTTTGACAAACTCGTCAATTTGTGCTTGTAATAATTCTCAGTAAGGAGAAAAAATTAAAAAATTATAGTTTCCTGTCCGAATTGGATGAAATATATCTAATTTAGACAATGAAAATATAATTTTGAAGTAAAACAGAAAAAAATCATGTCATTTTTATACCCTAAACCTGAAAGGTGTGGGTATATTAACTTTGTGCAAACTTTTGTAACGCATAGAACGAAGCGGGTCCGGTATAGAAAAGAATATATATTCTTGATCAGCGTCACCACGTGAGTAGAGCTATCCATGTCCGTCCGTCCGTCTGTCCGTCTGTGTGTTGTCCGTAAACACAGGATAAGAAAAAGGAGTTGAGATAATTGGATGAAACTTGGTACACATAGTCGCATAGACCCAAGATTCTGCACTATTGAATATTTTTACAATCCGCTCACGGACACGCCTACCTTCCGTACAACGCAAAAATTGAAAACTGCATAAATTAGCTCATAATTAGTTTTTAACAATAAAATTTGGTGTGTATGTGTTCTCTATCAACACAAAGATGTCTTTGTAAAATGGATGTCATCCGCCAACGGACACGCCCACCTCCCATACAACCCAAAAATTGAAAACTCAATAAATAAGCCTCTTTTTAACCTACAGAGATAAAATTTGACACGTGTGTTTCTTATGACAAAACAAAGACGGTTTGGAAAAATGGACATCATCCGCCCACGGACACGCCTACCCCCCATACATTGCAAAAATTGAAAACTGCATAAATAAGCTCATGATTAGCCTACAACAATTAAATTTGATGTGTATGTGTTTTGTATTAACACAAAAATGTCTTCGAAAAATGGGTGTCATTCGATCACGGACACGCCCACCTCCGATGCAACCCAAAAATTGAAAACGCAATAAATAAGCCTCTGTTTAACCTACAAAGATAAAATTTGGCACGTGTGCTTCTTATGACAAAACATAGATGGTTTTTAAAAATTGTCTTCGTCCGGCTACGGACACGCCTACCTCCCATACAACCCAAAAAGTTTAAAAGGAAATAAATAAGATTATGTTTGTCATAGAGAGATCCAATTTGGTATGTATGTATTTGATACAAAAACTGAGTTGTGTTCAAAAATTGGGAGTAATCCGTTTATGAACACGCCCACCTCGCATAGCGAAAGGCATTAACTGTAATCTACAAGAATAAAATTTGGTATGTGTAAATTTTTCATCAACATTTAAATGCATATAAAATATAAGCTTCATCCGCCCATGGACACGTCCATTTTCAATAATATTATTTTGTTTTTTGAAAAGTAGGTTTAGGGTATTTCATAGTCGGCCTAGACCGACTTTAGACTTCCTTTATTTGTTATTTCTTTTGTGTCCTTTGTTGCTTTAGCGTTTTAATATTTTTTGTATTTTTTCTGTTTTTATTTATTGGAAAATATTGTTTTTGGTAATATTTTGATAAACAATTCCAAAATTCCTAAGATTCCTTAGGGACTTTGAAGTGTTTGAACAAGTAGTAACATGAGGTTTCATTAAGTAAATTTCAAGATTTATGTTTACTAGGCTGGATCGATTTGTATGGAGGCAAAAAACCTGATGTTGCCAGGGCGATTTTCGGTTCGGGCATGAAAAGTTATGAAACAAAACACAAAAAAAAGGGGACATCGCACCCTCAATTTTGTGAATTTTTTCTATAGGAATTTTTTTGAAAATTTGTTTTTTTTAAAAATGGGCACAGCTAAGGCAAAACTAACGCCAGATATGAAATCCTCACACCCGATTCAACCAAAAAGCGGTCTTACATTTATACGTTATCATACAAAAATTGACCGTAACAAATTCCTAAAGAAAAAATTTCAGTAAATTCAAAGTATATTCTTATCGTTGGTGTGTATGTAATTGTGACCATCACGGCTGAACCACTGCAGATATGGATGAAAATCGACGGACTGCCAAAATACAAATGGAACCACGTTCATATATTCTGTTCCACAATTTTTTACCCTGATGTGTAAACCTGTGTTATTCGAATGAAATAAATTAAATGATGTGTGGACAAATTTTTTCATAATTTTGCTGAGCACTTACTTGTACCAAATTTGAATGTTTGGAAAACTTTTTAAGTTTAGGATTTCTAAAGAATTAATATTTTAAAATATTCTAAAAATGTGTTTCCTGATAATGACCTTGAATGCCTACTTTTCTGAAATATGTATGTTCGAAAACTATCTTAATATTGGGATGCCAAGAATTTTTATTCGAAAGAGTTTACGTTACTAAAAATTTACCGAAAAAAAGTTAACATTTATATTCGAAAAATTATTATTAAAATAATATTCTTATTAAAGAAACGAATGAGATAAATTAATATTCTTCCTGGAATATATGCTTGACTAGACTTACGTTTCTCAAATTATAAGTAGTTTGATAACCTTCGAATAGCGCAAAAATAAAAAAAAATATTTATTATTTAATAAATTATTCTATTTTTTACTAAAATTTATACATAAAAAAATGTTTAATTGTGCAGTTTCATGTGAAATTTCAATCAAATTTCCATACAATAAAACGATTGCTGTGAACTACGCGTGGAAATTTTCACAACTTGTTCATCAAAATAGTACTCTGTTCCGCTGTGAAATATCCTCGCAACATTTCTCTTGCAACATTTTTTCACGACTGTTAAATTGAACTGCCGATTATTTTGAAGTGAAAACTGACAGTTGTCATAAATTTTTTGTTTTTATATATTTATTTTTCTCTATTTTGAGAAGTAAAGCATGAATTTCTTGAATTTTTCAATTTCTTCGCAACAAAATATTTGTCAAAATGTTCTTGCAACAAATAAATGAATGTTGCCTGCCAAAATTTCACGCAAACGAACAGAGTACTAGGCTTAAAGCAGAAAAAAAAATTAATTACTACGTGAGGGAAATATTTTATAATTGAACTGAATTCTTGTTTTTGTCACAAATTTTCAAAAGTTTTCGCATTATTTTGATAAAAAAAAATCCTATTTTTCGTGGAAGATAGGAACAAAATTGTGCTAAAATACATTATTTTTCCTGAAGTTATTGTTCGAAAACTTTTTATGTAGAAAATATCTAATTTTCCCAGAACTCGAGAAATTTGTCAATGGGTTGAGTGCAAATCAGAGTCCATTTTTTTCTGCTCATTCTCCAACTTGGCCTTAATGCGTTATTTTTAAAACATTCATTATATGAAGTGGATGAAAATTTTGTGTCATTATTTACAGCTATTTTTCCAAAACTGAATGTTCAAAATATTTTAGAAACGCGTGATTGGTGAAAATTAATAACTTGAGCGGAAAGCAGTTTTCTAAAACGAATGTTCGAAAAGCTTGAATTTATCAAAAATTCATAATAGAAATCTTTCGTATAAGTGTGATGGGCAAACGTTATGAATTTATATGGGGAATATGTTTTATAATACCTACCTACGCTTGAATGAATGTCATTTCGTAAAAAAAATAATGTTCGATGATATTCGACATAGGAAGATGGGAGCAAATTTATAAATTATCCGGTAGACATGTTTCATGTCCAGACTGAATACCTAATATTACCAAAATTTCGAAAACTTTTAAAATTATTTGTTTTCACTTTTTTCCTTCAACAATTAAACTATTCTAATGTCATTCAAAATAAATACTTACCATCTGTAATTTTAATAAATTTAATAATAAATTTAAAATAATTATTTAGTTTAAAAAACATGCATTTTCGATAAAAACTGTAAGTTGTAATGAAAAACTCGTGTAAAACTCGTTAATCTCAAAAACAAAAAACTTGCAAAAAAAATTTTTTTTCATCAGTATTTCGCTATGTTTTTTATGAAAAACAAATAAAAACTATTTTTAACTAAAATAATTGGCTTCTAAAAACTACGACAATTTTATAGTTTCAAAATTTTACAACTTTATGGAACATAGAATACGTTACGGTACACAAATTTTAAGTAGCTTAAAACTGGTAGTTTATAATTACAAAAACAACAACAACAAAAAAAAATCCAACACACTTTCATGAACAACTAAGACTCCACAATTTAACAGTCAACTAATTAACCAAAACCAAAAAATTTGGTTGAAAAGTTTGTAAATTAAAATTAGTTACAGTTCAAAGCAACAAAATCAACCAACCGAACCATAAAAGTTTTATTAAAATAATTTTCTCCATAACAGCAGCTCTAATAAAGTCAAAAAAAAAAAACCTGTTCGAGAACGACGTCCATATTTAAAGTTGAGATACATGCACGTATAAACGAGAGAAGAATAATAAAAAGCAAGTAAAAAACACACAACAACAACAACAACAACAACAACCAGCAGGACGGCAGCCACAAAAGAATCACCCAACAGCAGTTTGTACAGTAAATGGTGCCGTGACTCCGCCTCTATTTCAGGCCCAGAGTTCGCTTTGCTATTGCTTGTGCGCCTGAGCACAGACGCTAGGTTAGCAATGTGGTGGCTGTTGAAACAGTTTTCGATACATTCACACTCACTCATTTAACCATCTTATACACCCAGCCAGTTAGATATTTCTTTCACTCGCTCACTTGATAGCATCCACACTCAGAATTGAAGTCATTCGTGTTTTACTGTAAACTTGATTCGACCCAACAACATCTGACTCCCGACTTTTACTTGCTTTGGCTTGAGTTGAATTGACTTGTCTTGACTTTGGGCGCCGCCATTACGTAGCCGCCATTTGTACAGAGCGAGCGCGCAGCATTAGAATCGTTTTGAATTTCTTAAACTTGAATCTTTGTCTAAACGTTGTGGACGACGCATTTCCATACAACGCGTGTTGAAATTTTAGCAATTCATGAATTTTGAATTCTAGAACTATTAAAAATAATAATATTGTGGGTGTTCTAAAAACACAGATTTTTCTTCAAAAACTGTACAAATAAAACTATCGAGTGCAAAACTTATTCAAAACAAAACCAGCATATTAATGGAAGTGTTACTAAAACAGTAAAAAAAAAATTATTGCTTGTTAACTGGAACTAAAAGCTTTGTTTTTACACCACATCTTAACAAAAGCGACTTGTGAGTGATCTGTTAAAGTGAAAAGTGAAAGTATCTTATATAAAACTTGTAAAAGAAACTAAATGTGCTATTTTACTACGAAATTTATTTGAAAATCCAAATATATAAATCCTTAAAAAAAACTCAGTGACAGAAATTTGACTACATACTTGTTTATACGTAGTCATTGTAATACCGTTATACAAGCGGAAAGTATAGAAAAATCTAAATAAGATTCTTCTTCTTTAAAAGTTATCTATAATAAACCAATAGAAATTGCTCTGTGGCTCTGTGGATTAAAAGCATTGTACTGGAGCAAGCCTGCGACTAAAGGTTGGTGTTATAAGATTTTTATACTATTTACAATCGATTATTTAGATTTTGCTCTGAATTTATATTTCTTAATTTCAATGCTATTCGAAACTTGCACAATATTGATATTAGTTAGCAACTAAATGTAAAAGAAGACTCTTGTACAATTTAAAATCAATCCACCATATTGGAATTTAAGGCAAGGATTCCAAATTAAATGCAAACTAGACTTTTTTCGAATATATAAGTAATCACTTTTGATGATTCCAGTATTGTTTTGATCGAAGTCTTGTGATAAAAATTCATAAAAGGAGCATTATTTATTTTTATAAATTCTGATAAGAAGGTTGGTGATTGGTGAAGAAGAGTTCACCAATCCGAAACACGAATCAATAGAGGCGGATCAAAATGATCACAATTTCTCAGTATCAACTGATTGTGACGACGATGCCAGCATAGGGCTGTTAGACTCAAATTATCTCGAAACTTACAAATATTTCAAAATTTATTTAGAATTTCAATATCAGCTACACTCTACCATGAATAGATAATTATAAAAATTATAATTTAGACAATATTTAGATGAGAATATTGTCTCATTCAAGTAAATTTTGGGGCTCATAAATAAAGATTTTTCCAATAATAGGTGTTATATTAAATAGTCCGCTATTTCGGTAGCTGTTACCTTTGAAGCTGTTATTTTTTTGACATTTGACAAGTAGAAACTACGCCATTACTAAAAGTGGAACGACACGGTTCAACAACGCATTGAAATTATAAAAATTCACTATAAAAATGGTGAAAATTTTGAAGTCACAGTTCGCAACACTAAAGCATTTTTTGGTAGTCGTGAAGCACCTGTTTGCACCGCAATATTGGTGGAAAAATTCGAGCTGTTGGAACAAGTTAGTGATGTGAAGAATATAACCCGTGCACGTTGCTCAAGATCAACTGAGAATATTGCTGCTGTAGCCCAAAGTGTAGAAGAAAACCCAGGTTTGTCCATTCCTCGTCGTTGTTTAGAATTGGGTATTCCACAAACGTCATTACACCGTTTTTTGCATAAAGACTTGGGTCTTAAGGATTATAAAGTTCAGTTAACACAAGACAGTGCCACACAAGCAACGAAACCATTGATCTTTTACGGGAAAAGTTTCCGGACCGTGTTATCTCTCGAAGATGTGATCACACTTGGCCACTGAGATCTTGTGATTTAACACTTTGCGACTTCTTCCTTTGGGGCCACGTAAAAGATAAGGTCTACGCCAACAGCCCAGCGTCGATTCAAGACCTCAAAGGTGAAATTATTGAGTCTATCGAGGACAGAGGGCAGCCACTTTGTTATTTCGTTATGGAAATTTCATGAAAAGGATATGGTCCTGTAAGCGTGGTCGTGTTGGCCATTTGGCTGATGTTGGTTTTCATTATTAACACCATACCTTCCTCTTTATTATGAAATAAACATGCGATCATTTATCTCAAAAAATGACATTTTTCTTTGAATATCAAAATAACACCTCTTATTGGAAAACCCGTTACATAATAGAAATTCGATGAATTCCCTTCATCACATAAAACTCTTGACGAATTTACTGATGTCCTCATCATTATTTTTGGCCTATTTGCTTATATTTATAAAGAATCATTCCATTCAGAAGCTTTCAATCCTAATAGGTAGAGTTGATTATACGAATTCGACTCCGGTATAGAAAAGTATATATATATATTCTCGGTCAGCGTCACCCCGCAAGTCGAGCTTACTGTCCGTCTGGATTCAAGGATCTGCACTATTGAATATTTTTGAAATCCGCCCATGGACACGCCTACTTCCCATACAACCCAAAAATTGAAAAATCCATTAATAAGCTCATAACTAACCTTTAACGATAAAATTTGGTAGTATATATTTTATGCCAAAACAAAATTGTTTTTAAAAATGCACGTCATACGCCCACGAACACACCCACCTGCCATACAACCCAAAAATTCCGAAATCAATAAATGCGTTTATGTTTGACGTAAAGAGATAAAACTTGCTACGTATTTATTTAATGTCAAAACAAAGATGGTTTAGAAAAATGGGCATCATCCGCTTACGGACACGCCTACCTCCCATACACAGTCCTACAAGCTTATGTTTGTCCTACATAAAAAAATTTGCTACGTATGTATTTTATACCAAAACTAAAGTGCATTAAAAAAATTAGGCGCAATCCGTTCACGAACACGCCCACCTCCCATACAACCCACAATAGCGAAAACTTTATAGAGGCATTAACATGTGAGCTACAGGAATAAAACTTGGTAAGTGTAAATTTTTCATCAAACCTGAAATGTATATAAAATATGAATTTCATCCGCCCACGGGCATGCCTATTTACAATACTTTTATTGTATTTTAAAAAGATAGGTTTAGGGTATTTCATAGTCGGGCTAGACCGACTTTAGACTTTCTTTACTTCTTTTTGTAATAAATAAAAAAGCAAAGTCTAGTTTTTATTAAAGGGGACAACGCACCCCTTTAGAGAAGCGCGAAAAAGCCAATGTTCTGGAAACCCATTGCAGTAATCAAACCGATTTTTATTAATGATAGTAAGTACACATTTTTAAAAATACATACATTTTTTTTTTTTTGAAAAATATCCAATATTCGCCGAGTTATTCCGTGTTCCATAAAGTACCTCGGCAAATCCAGAAAAAGTATACCTAAACATTAAAAAACAAAAATTCCTTAAGTTCAATAAAAACACATGCAATGTTAAGGATATTATTTGTGTTTTCGTACGGTAAAAGCATTTTAAAAAAAACATATTGTATCCCTAAATTTTAACTGATTTTGTTGAATGTATTTTTAATCTGTAGAAAGTTAAAAAAGTTTTAGCTTTTTATTTTTTGTAATTTGGTACTTCGAGATTTAAATATCAAAGCACAGTTACATAATATTCACAAGTGAAACATTTTCTGTTGAAAAGTAAATATTAAAATATTTTAAAAAAATCATTTTCTGTAGAAAAATATAATTTAAAAAAGTTATTCAAGAGTGAAACGAGAGTGACAATTTTTATTGATGAGTTGGATTATCTTGGAAAATAATTGACTGGCACAATTTATGTTTTGGATTTACTTTTTATATAAGATAAGTGAATTATGTATTTTTTTTAAATCAAGCGGACGCAATTATTTTTCCTCAAAAAAGCATTTGAAGAAGTGAAACGTGAGTGACATTTAATTGTTTTTTGTTTATTTTTGTATTAGAAATTAAAGAAGATGGCGAAAACATCAAGAAAAAGTGAAAGCCGACAGTTAAACTACGTTTGGAAAAAAAAAGATCTAATTAAATCATTATTTTAAGCCTTTGGCCTCGACGGAATTGCTAATAGGTCAGTCATATCGTCAAATTTGACGCGGTATTTGGTTTTTAATGAGCGTAAGGATCAACGACTTAGGGTTACGTACAGTTCAGGGTTTACATACAGATTCGGATGCAGGACCGGAATAAATTTTGTTAAAATGATATATATCTGAAATAGTTTTTATGTTGTTTTTATATTATGAATTGTTTGTTTGACTATATTATGCTTAACATGATCCTTTCCATCAAAATTTTTTTTCTTTTTTGTATAAAAATTTCCTTAATATTAAGAAAACATTGTTTTTTACAAAATATGCTTAATAAAATTCACCAGATTAACCACGATGCAAAAAAATACAATTAAAATTGTTTTGAAACGTGAGTGACACCGACTTGAAACGTGAGTGACAAAATCAGTGTATGAAAAAATCTTTAAATTCTTAGAAAAAGCAAAATTTTTTTCTTCAGTTAAAATTTCTACTCAATTTCGTTTCGGAAAATTACTTTATTCTTTATATTAACTCAAACAATTCGCAGATTTAAAGGAATTTGTAAGAAGAAGTCGAAAAATGCAAATCGTCCGAAAACGTGAGTGACACACCATTTAATGATAGTTTTTTCGAAATGTGTACATATATAAAAAACTTTTTGCATGAACTTATAAAAGTAAGATTAAGACTTATTATATCCATATAATTTTGTGTAAAAAGCGTTTATGTTTAATGGTGAAAAATGCATGTTTAGTGCTATGACTGAAACGTGAGTGACACTGGATTTGCCGACCTGCAAAAAAAAAAGTCCTCCGCGGTGCACACTACTGCTTCATCTGTAATCATCAAAATAAAATAAAAAACAAAAAGATTCTTAAACTGGACAGTATAATCTAGTCTTCGTCATAGGCGATTTTGAAAATATCGATTTTTTGACAAAATGATGGACATTTGAATTGAAATAGCGCTTTGTAAGAGAAAAATTCTACCTTAGTTCGCCGATTAAAAAAACTAAGCCACAAAAAAAAAACCCTATGACAAAGACTAGGTAATTATGCATAGAATAAGCACAAAAAAAATAATTGCAATCGGTTCATTACTTTTCGAGATATCTTGTGCAACGATTTTTTTTACAATGTGTACTATAATTTATAAAAAGAATCGGTTTGATTACTGCCATGGGTTTCCTTTAAAAATAATCCAGTACATTGACTTTTTCGTGCTTTTCGGTGCGTTGTCCCCCTTAGGTGAACAACACCATTATTTTTTGAGTTTTTTTTGGAATTAATTAAAATATGAGAAAACTATTTTAATTAAAATTTCTTTGAACCTAGCACATTATAGCGACATACACCCAAAATACCTTTCAAATTTGTCGCGTCCAAATCATTTTATATTTTAACTAGAAAATAAATGCTTTATCCATGCCTTTTATTTGGATTAAATAAAACCTAGTTATTCGGTGCCAAAAATAACTTAATATTATTTTATTTACTTTTGTCGCATACGTGACCCTGGAAATGCTCATATCGCTCATTCACTTCAGGACTGTCATAACTCACAAAAATCAATTTTGCAGAAGACTCTTAACTAGTTTCCAATTGACATGAAAAAGGCCATAGAAAAGGGAAAGAATATTATTTTCTATCGTAGAGAGTTTAAAAGAAAATAACTTGAAATTTTACACAATATAAAGCGTGATACAAAAAATAATTCTACTAATGTTTTGAAATATTAATACAATAATTTCGTATTTCGAGCGCTTCTGCGACTCTATCTCTAAATGAATAATTTTTTTTTTAATTATTGATTAATACTGAGTCAACTCTTAGCGTGAATAAACATAATATTTTTTCAACCGTTTATATAAAAAAGTTCTTAAAAAGTCTCAGCTGTTAAATATAAAAAACTCAACTGAAGTGTAAAATATGTTTTCAAACTCGAATTTTTTTCATTACTATTGTTATTTTTCTATTTCTTTTTTTATACAAACAAATTTAAACAAACAAAAACAAAATTGTTCGACAACTTGTCACAATCAAGCGATACACAACGCTGAGCATTGGTTGCCAGCTGACTATGACTATAGCTCTATGTAGCCACCCAACAAAACCTTCAAAACGCCCTTAATTGCTGGTGACAAATGCACAAAAACGGCCAACAACGATAACAATTACATATTGAATAATATTTACACAGACATTTGCACCTTTCTGTCGCTTTTATGTGCATGTGTGAGTGTGTACAACACGACTGTAAACTCGGTTCAAATGTTACCAAAAAATAAACGCAACCGAAAAGATACAAAATAAAGTAAGAAACAAAACAAAAAGTGACGCGGCCAACAACGAATTTATAAAAAAAGGACAAAGAAAACATAAACCTAAAATAATAATTTCTGTTTTTTTTTTTTTTTTCTTTTAAAAATGAAGTAACAAAAAACATGGCTTAAACACAAAGTGGAACAGTTGCTTGATTTAAGGTGTTTAATATTCAAAGCCATGTTAAGAAAACAACGCTTGGCCAACAAAAGCAAGAACAAAAATACAAACACACACACACACACATACACATAAACATACACATGCACAAACACACAGAGACATAGTGCTGGTGTTTATTTTTATTTTGACCCTACTTGAGAGTCTTTTGCCAAAGGTCGTGTAGTAGCTTGGCTAAATCCGGTATAGTTTACGCATAGCGAGCTGTTTGTGAAGCGCCCACTACGTTGGTATTTTTTCCATAGAATTTCTTGAGTTGTCTTCTTTAACATTTCGTTTTTATTTATTTTTTTTTTTTTTGTTTATACAGCGATGTTAAGTAGTAATTTTCTGATAAAATATGAAATTGTTCTCAATCTTCGTTGTCAGATTGAGTTCTGCTGATAGTGTTGGAATATCTTTTGCGCATTGTTGTTGTTATAACAAAATGGTTTTTATGTATTAATAAATATTAACTAAACTGCATGTTTTTTTTTTGTGTATTTTGAACGCTCTTTTGTATAATATTTTGTCTATTTCAGCTACTGTTGAGCTATGAGCTAGTTGCTGTTATATTTCAGTCGGCAATGCAAACAATTGTTCTGTCCCTGCAATCATTAATTATTTTATTAATAATTCATGTCATAATTTTTTCATCTGCTTCCGTACCTTTTGAAAATTTTGAAATGTGCAATTTTTCTGATTAATGATGCGAAGACTTCAAAAAATAAATTCCTTCAAATTCCAGTCAAGCTGTTCTGACTTAAAACTATTTAAACATTCGGCGTTCATTTTAGTTTTTTTTTTCTTTCTCTTAATTTAACGCTGCATGTGTCGACTATTTCCAATACTTTTGGGAATTTTTTCAAGTTGTCCCTTTACTGCCGCTGCTTATTATTGCATTTGAATTTCTTTCATTGCTCTGTACAATTTAAACGCTATAATTTTTCAACAATAGTTAAATATTTTAAATCAAAATATAGCTCATGTTTACAACAATATTCCCAGCATGCCAGCAAACAGAAATGCTTTCCCAGTACATCACTTTTTGAGAAGTGATCACTCTCTGGGGTATTTGTTGTTGTTGTTGTTGTTGTTCCTGCTGGCCAAACCCAGACAAGAATCACGTTCCCACTAAGTGCGCAGCGCGGTGTGTTAGAGTCAAAAACCTGAAGAGTTACTCGCTGTCAATCAAAATATTTATGCTTTAACCTTTTGTTGATGCTGTTGTTGTTTTTGTAGACGTTTTTCTTGTTGTTTTCATTTTGTTTCACGTTCACCAAAAGTGTTTTTATGTAGTGTTTATCAATAGCTTTGAGTTGAGTCAAATATCTTCAGAATTTTTTCACATAAATATTTTGCCAATCAAAACAATCAAACAATCAATAAGAATAACTCTTTAATCTCGTTAAAGAATTTTTATTTTTCACATTTATTTTTACGAACATTTTCCATATTATCATTACGTCTTATAAGGATTACGCTATTGTGAAGAGTTGTGTAAGAATTTGCATGTATGTATTTAAAACAGTTTTGAAAATTTATCGAACCTGCTCACTAACCCTTTAAGCCATGGCCAACAGGACCGTAGTATAGGATTGGTGCTCTGAGCTAAATGATTATGGAAATTTAAGCCCATTTTGACATACCAAATCAGCAGAACATTTCCGATAGTTTCGGTCCTATTTCAGCAATATCGGGAACAATATACTGTTGGAGTGCTCGAATCTTTTCTGGATTGTTGACATGACATCATAAAAAATATTTCGAAATAATCGACCTTAAAGTTTTTAAAAAATGTATATTTGTATGAAATCATTAAAATGCTTGCAAGAACTATTACGTTTACGGCCAAAATTGATCGGATATTGATAATGCATCAAGGATCGCAATGCACATAAAATATGAACTTTTAAAGCAGTGTGGCTTATCATGTTTTTGCAATAAGCCCATCAATTCTACTTTAATGGTATCCCACAAAAAAATATAACGGCATCAAATGTAGCTCCGTCAATGCCAACAGGCTGATTCCACAAGTACAGCACATCATGTTTTTTGTTGGGCAACTTGTGTGGCAACAAAGCCAGTTTTCTAGCTCGCCTTCATACAATTCTTCAATGTACTGCCAAAATAATTTGGTTAGCATGTTTACGTAGCGTTCTCCGTTAACCTCAAAGTTTTTACCGTTTTCACATTCGAAGAAAAATGGTTCAATAATACCGCTGCTTCAAAAACCACACCAAATGTTTGTTTTGGTGTATCTGCTACTACGTGTGAGTTTTCCGAAGCCCAAATATGGCAATTTTGCTTGTCAACGTAGCCACTGAGATAATCTGAAAAGATGATTTTGTAAGCAAAATCGTCGTCATTTTCCAGCTTTTCCAAAACCTAGGGGAGAGTGGGGTGTTGTGAGACATGGGGTGTTGTGAGACACGTCAATATCTGACATAGTGGTAATGTTATGAATGCTCACAACAACTGTAAGATATTTTCTCAATGGGATCTCACTTATTATGTGCACTCTTGCAATTGACACGTGTTCCTTGTGTCTGTAACAATTTTGAGTTTTGATCGCGCTCTTAAAAGTTTTTTGTACAGTTTGCCTCGTGGAATTTAAAGAAACATTGCCAATTAAACGTGAAGGTAAATATTTATTAAAATGATAGCTCTTCCATTGCCTTCAAGCCCACCGAAGTGATTTTGCAAAAAAAATTGCGGGTGATGATGGCGCAGTGGCCATTTGAAAATGTCGAATATGGGGTGTCGTGAGACAGTAAATATGGGGTGTTGTGAGACAGTTCATTTTTGTTTTTATTTCATTATTTTTATAGCCATCATGCCACTAAGTGCATATAAAGTATCGCCAAAGCCAAAAGGAAATGTCGCATCCATCCACCTAGTGGCAGCCATCAAAGAAATTGCCAAAAAAAATAATTGTTTTCGAGTTGTCTGCAAATCATATAATTTTGATAAATCTAGAATGTATGGAACCCGTTATATGGAAAAGTTGAAGACACAATTTTTTTCCGCATCGGCTTCAAATGATAAATTAGTCGATTTTGTTGCATATCAAAGTGTCAAAACTGACAGGAAACCAGTTTTTCCAATATTTTACAAATTAAATTGGTTTTTCAAGGCGTCTGAGCTGAGCAGTGCACTAGAGAAGGTTAGTCCTCTGAAGTTTGATCCCCTATTCCAAAAATCAAAACGCGGCCAGAAGCCTATTTTTGCAACCGTATTTACAACTTCCCAGAATGTGGTATTATTGAGGAAAAAATCCGACCTAAAGAATGAAAAAACAACTTAAACAAAAAAAAATCGCTGAAGGATCCAGCAAAGCGTAGTCATCATACGAAATACGTACCGGAAAATGTTTTGTCATTAGATGATGAAGATTTATATACTTTTGCATCTTTTGTAGGGCAAACGTGCAAGAGTCTTCTTTTTTTTTTTTTTTGGATTCGCCAAGGGAGTGTCAAATCTCATGAATACGTATAGCCCGTACTATACGCATTCACGACTTACATTCTAAAATCAGTCCGGACGAAAACAATTTCATTAGTTGCAATAACTGTGATCGAACTGTTCATCTGCAGTGTGCCAAAATGAAAACCGGATATTTTAACTGTTAGCCGAATCAGATTAACGCGAACAATTTCTCTTATCTGTATTTTAATTTTTCCTAATTTTTTTTCCTATTTCAATAAGGACTTTAAGCAAAAAATTCCATTTTGTTATATTTATAGTAGTGTCTCACAACACCCCATAATTTTTTAAAATCAAAAATTCCAATCTTTTTTTCAGGCTTCAAGAAAATTCTTAAATGTTTTGAATTTCAAAAAAATGTCATCGCAGGTTGTTAGGTAATTGAATAAGCTATCCAAAAAATGTTTCCAGAAAAAAAAATATGAACTTTTAAAGAAGTTATCATCCAAAAACTAAACCTGTCTCACAACACCCCACTCTCCCTTATATATTTATACAGCTCTTCACATCATCCCATAGATTTTCAATCGGGTTCAGATCTGGAGATTGAGCAGGCCACTTTAAAATATCAATCCCGTTGTTTGAAAACCATTGTTTTGCCAATCTGCTCGTATGTTTTGGATGATTGTCCTGTTGGAATGTCCATTTGAGCGGCATATTCCACTTAGCATCCATGTTGCCTTTAATCCAAAATATGGAACCGGTGCGGTTGTAAGAGAAACATTCCCTAACATTTATTTTTGCACCGCCGTGCTTAACAATCTAGCACAAACTGTGGGTAATATTCCGTATTTCTCGGTCTTCGTGCGTATTGCCTTGATCCACGCGTGCCAGAAAATAATACTTTGGACTCATCTATCCACAAAATATTACACCATTTACACACGATCCAAACCAAATGCGAAGGTGCAAATTTTAATCTATTTTGGACGTGTTTTGCAGTCAACAAAGGGACCTTTCTGGGACATTTGCAAAACAAATTTTGCTTCTGAAGACTACTGCGTATGGTTGAAGTATGAACTTTCAATTGCATATCTTGCTTAAGCTTAGAAGATGTCAGAAATGGATCATTTCGTACCATTCGCTTCATGTGCATAACCTCAAAATGCTGAATTTTTTGCCTTCCAACCGCATGTTTCTGGTTTATTTATAAAATTTTTTTAATTGACAATCATTGTTGGGGAACACCCGACAACATCTTGTATAAATTTGTACGTTTTACCTTCAGACAATAATTGTTTTATTAGTTTTCTTTTCTCAGAAGTGCAGTGTTTTCCGCGGCCCACTTTGACTTAAATTATTATTTTTTTATTATTAAAATAATTGGCATATGTTTAAAAAAAATGTACTTCCAATTTTATAAAAATATCTAAGTTAAAATAGTTAAAAAAATTATTCTTTTTATCCAAGAACGCGTTGGACTTTTATTATTTTGTACAGATCTAAAACAATTCGATTCGTAAAAAATAACGGAATTGTGATAAACTCGGTAGAAAGGGATAACAATATAATAGCATTTGTTGATCACGGATACAATGTTTGCCACATCACAAGTTTTTTTTTTTATAGTACTATTGCCACCCATGGATGAAAGAATACAAGGTTACGACATCGATGTAATTGGAGCGAATTGAATGTTGCCATCTCTATGTAGCTATCCTATTGCCATCCTTTTTTAGCTAATATGAAAAGTTGACTCCAATTACGTCATCTAGCGGTAAAACTTGCGGACGTCGTTATCTTGTATCCTTTCATCCATGATTGCCACCTATGTTAAAATTAATGTTTTTAAAAAGTTTGATGCACTACTATTTTTTTGCCCACAGCTGTATGTACAAAAATGCAATATCAATGGTTACTATTGCGGAAACAGTAGTATTAACTCGCTCATTCCTCGAACTTTCTTTACAATATCACGCATTCAAGGCGGTGATGGTTGTTAACGGGAAGGAACATTTTTTTTAAATTTGCACTGTTTCAACAAAAAAAACATTCGCCTTGGAAGTAAGTTTTAAATTTTTGGAAATGTTTTCGAAGCACAAAGCGATTTTTTTTTTACCGCTAAAATATGATACTGAGTTTTTATAACTTTTTTGAACACAAAGTAGCTGTGAGTGTTAAAATAACGTAATTTTTAAAATGACCCGCCTTATCTCTATTTAAGGTAATGTGGATTGAGTTGAGCATGTTTTGGGGTCTTACCAATGTGTGTGTTAGTGTGAAATATTCCAAATTTTTATTGCTACATTCTTAAAGTTAGACACCAGACGCAACTTTTGGCATCATTGATAGGTATTATACAAAAATGTTATTTTTGAGTTTGAAACATTATGGAAAACAATGTGGTGATTTGAGAAAAAAATAGAATGGAATAAAATTTAAATTTAAATGATACGAAATGTTTACTTTATGTTTAGAAATGACTATGTTTAGAATCCGATTCGGAATCACACATGGCATAAATCCAAAAACTTTCGGTCATATTGGAACATTTAGGATGCACTTCACATTTGCATTCCACACGCTTGGTCAAATTGAATTGTGTGCATTTCTTAGCAAGAATGTGGTAATATTGCATTAATTTTCTTCTGTGCATTCGCAGGTCTAACGTCTGACATCACTCCGACTCAAACCATAGCAAAGTGAACTCGCTTTTATCACATATTTCTTCAGAGCATCTTCTTTTCCGTCAAAGAAAACCTATGAAAAAACACTATCAGCCTAGAAAAAGGGAGTTTTAATTTTTTTCAGATTAAGTTCAAGAACTTTTTGAAAATTTTAAATGCAAATTTGTTCATCAACCGTTGATATTTATGAGTGTTACTTAAAAAAGATGTGATGTCTTTATCAGCTCTTTTAAAAATGAAAACTCCTCTTTTCAATTCCGGGCTTAAAATTATTCCTAATAAAGTTTTATATCAAAAAGGGTTTCACACAAAAAAAGTAGAAATTAAAGCCTACCTCTCTATCACCAACTGAAACTGAATTAAAACTAGCAAGGTATATCTTCGACTTGGCCGAAGTTAAATATCCCCATGGCCGATTCTTAAGGGTTAAAACATTTTAAATTGGAGCGCTTTTTGTATAAGATTTTAAAAGATTTTAATATTTTTATGACGTTTTAGATACATACATACATACATATCGAATTGTTTTCCTGCAGCTTAAATATAAGCGTTTTTATAAAGTTTTAAAATATTGGGGTTGTATTGGAGGTTGGAGTGTTCGTTGGAGGTGGGCGTCTTAGAGGATTGATGACGCCCATTTCCTTAAGACATCTCAGCTTTAATATAAAATTCACAAAAACCGAATTTCAGTTTTGTAGCTTAAATATTAGCCTATTTATAGAGTTTTCACTATAGTGGGTTTTATGGGAAGTGGGTGTGTCCGTTGGCGGATGTCGTCCACTTTTCTTCCACGATTTAGTTTGGACATAAAATACAAATGTATCAAATTTTTAATCTGTAGCTTAAAGAGAAGCCTTTTTATAGATTTTTCAAGTTTGAGGTTGTATGGGAGGTGAGTGTGTTCGTAGGTGGATGACGCCCATTTTTCGAGCACGTCTTATATACGATATAAAATTAATAAAAACATAATTGTATTTTTGTAGCTTCAACAGAAGCCTCTTTATATAGTTTTATATTTTTGGGTTGTATGGGAGGTGGGCGTGTTAGTGTTTAGATGACGCCCATTTTTTTAACACATCTCTGTTTTGATATAAAATACACACATACCGAATTTCAGTTTTGTAACATTAATATTAGCCTTTTTATAAAGTTTTAATTACTATGGGAGGTAGGCGTGGTTTTCATTCATTTTTAGAAAAAAGCTCAAATATCGAATTTCATTATAATAGCTTAAAAATTACGGCTGTTATCGTGTCAACACACAGATGGACATGGCTAAATTAACTCAGGAGGTGATGCTGAACAAGAATATATCTACTTGTCTATACCTACCACGTGGTGACCGTGGCATGCAAGTTAAGTGTGTGGCTTAGCATGCTCGGAGCCCGGGTTCGGTCCCCAGCCGCGGCGAAAAGTTTTTTCAATAAAAAATTTTTCTGATCGGTCACCACCTCTCTGCAGACAATGGCAAACCTCAGAGAGTAAATAATGCCATGTAAAGCTTCTTGAGAACATAAACTTTATCCGTTCGGAGTCGGCATAAAACACGTAGGTCCAGTTCTCGGTCAATTGTGTGCAAACATTTAATAACACAATTGATCATAAGAAGCTCGGTCAAAGGCCTTTTAAAGGCTGAAATGGCCAATTTTTTGTTTTTTCTATACCTACCGCGCCTCCTTTTGGGCGTTACACACGTTATGATACAATTAATATACCCCTTACGCAGTACGTGTGGTGGTATAAAAATGCAGTCAATGCCCATCAGTCTATTTGGAAAAGTTTTGAAATTGTCCGTTAATCCTTTGTAGAGACGATACAGCATTTTGACTTTAATTGCCCGTAGAATAGAATTATTTTGTGATCATTCATATTGGTCAAAATTATGAAGAAATGTGCAAAAAACCTTAAAATAGCACTACGATGGCTTTTATGTCGATTCTCAAATCACCGCACTTTGTGCTTATATCACCCCGAGACACCATTTTTTGTTGGAATGTATGCGACTTTAAAACAAATATAGATTCATGCAAACAATATCAACAAATCAAAAGTGGAAAGAGTAACGAACATTTTACTTATATTTACCTTTTTTCGAACGTTAAAAAAAAATATTGATTTCAGAGCCCCAAAAACATTAACAAAATCGATATTAGCATTTTTTTTGGAGTAAACTTAGTAATGCGTGCACACCGGTCTAGTTTTTATAGATAAATATGAGCAATTCTAAAATCAGGCCATATCTGACTCTTCAGTACATAAATTTGCGAAGAGTAAATTCAATTTTGTTAAGGTTTAGTTGGTGAAAAATCGATTTAAATAGCTAAAAGTGCTGAAAAACGTTCGAACCTTTATCTAACAAATGGAAATGTATACTGCATTTTTTCCAAACAATCATTTTTTAAATTTCAAAAGAGATTTCAAAAAGATATTTTTTCATACACATAAAACAAAAAAGTTAATTTATTTGAGACTCTGAAAATTAAAAAAAATAAGGGAATCTGATACATGGAAAGGTCAAATTAAAATCCTTGCGATATTGGTTTTCAAGAATAGATTTTGGTTTTTTCTATTGTTTGAAAACAAAATATAAATTTCATACATATAAAAACTATTCAAAAGTAAAGTATGACGTACTCATAACTACTCATAACACTAACGGGAACTAAAAACCGGAGCAAATATTAACTTCTCACGAGTTTCACCTCTTCAAACCGTCATAGTAAACTATAAACTGAAGGGTCTCACGACATTAGAAAAAAAAACCAGAGATGTCAAACGGGATTTTACAATAGAGGTAAAAGGTATCTATCCTAGTTCTGAGCATTCCATTTTTGTAAGAGTTCGGAAAATTGTTATTTAGGCCATAGTTCGTCAAAAATTTTATGTTGAAGAGAAATGCTTAGATCAGTTAATAAAAGCATGTTAAATTTGTGGGTCAAAAACTTCGAAAAGACATTGTTTGGCATTGAATTAAAATTTTGGTTCAATTTTGGCTTCTCTATGAAATAAAGTGTTTAGATATTTTCAAATTTTCTTACATTTTCTATAGTTGTTAAAATTCATCTCAGTTTTTTAAAGAATTTTAAACAAGACGCGCTAATTGAAACTTGCTCTTTCAGGTGAATACATACGGCTACCCTTGGAAGATTTACTTAACGACGTGCTGCAATTGGCCGACTTTGTTGACGAGGAAGAGGTAAGTAATTTTTTTTTTTTTAACTCTGTGTAACTTGACTCATTTTTTCACTTAATTCGCACAATACTAATATTTTCTTTTTTTTTAAGCAGACGATTGACGACTCTATCGCCTCCACCTCCAAAGCGGCTGCTTGTAAAATTAACAACAACAACAACAACAGTAATAATAACAACACTTTGAGTGAATCAAAAACTGAAGACGGCAACGACGACAACAAGAACGGCGACGATAAAGACGACAAGCTCACAGACGAAGACAATAAGGCGAACTCTAACAACAACGAGGAAGACAAATTAACAAACGACGACGATCTGCCGCAATCGGAGATCGAAGTCAGCTCGCTGCCATCGCCCCTCTTTGATTTAGATGACGAAGCAAATGAAGAACTAGCCGATCTGGATATAATGATTCAATCAGCCGCGCCCCCATTCCATCACCATCATCATGCTCATCATGCGCACCATCGTCCCAGTGTCGGTGTGCAGAACTATGCAGTTGGTGGAGGAGCGAACAGTGCATTCCATCGGCAAGCGACCGGTTTTCATCATAGCCACCATCAGGTAAGCAATTCAGTCTGTCTGTCACTTTTTAGCGCGCTGGTGAATTTTAAACAAATGCATTTAAAAAGACACAAATTAATGGTTTTTTGACATGATTGACGAAAATAAAGAACAAAAATTAATAAAATAAAAACAAAAATTCTACCCGCTCATAAAAATTCTCATAAAAAAGAAACCATTTTTTTTCTGATAAAAAAAAAAAATTCTGATAAACTGCCAAATTTGCTTAATGTTCGAAAAACCGGCTAATGTCAAAACGTCAAACGAAACTGAAGCTTTTGAGCAGTTATGCAGCAGCAACAACGTCTATTCCCCCAGATGTTTCAAGCAAGTGCATTTTGGACTTGGTTTTGATTCATTTATTTTTTTGTACTCAATTTAAACTTCAATTTTAAACTTAATACAACAACAGCAAATGCTCGTCTGCCTACAACCATCAACAAGACATGCCCTAAGCTCGTTACTTCACACACGCCTTTTGATCCTTTTTTGGTTAATGTTGAATTTGATGTTCTTGGTTTTGGCGCAATTTTGATTTTCTGTCAAGGATCATTCGTATATCAAGTGTTTTCTTTATGCTTCAGCATTCAACAGAGATGAAGATGCTCAAGTGTTGATCTTTTTATATGTTCGCTTTTTGCTTGAAATCTTAACGTCATTTTTTTTCTTGTTTGGTTTTTTTTTTTTTTATTATTTATTTTAACTCTTAAATAATGTATCTGAACAAGTGTTGCTCGCTTGCCAACAATCCTGTGTAGCTTATAATTTTATGCTTTTTCGTTAAGTTTTGTTCTTAACTCAACTCAATTGACGTTTACCTATTTTTATTATTTCTTTTTATTTCTTTCTATTGTGCTTGAGGAATTTCTTGTTATTCTTTGGTTTTATGTTTTATTGTTGTCTGATCTCTGTTTATCGTGAGAATTTGATTGAGTCAATAACTGGTTTCTTTTGCTCTGTTTTTTCTTCTTAATGAATCAGCTTAAAATCAATGAAATCAACTTTATTATGACGAATATTTTTCAATCTGAACGATTGTTTTTTTTTTTTAATACGTCGGAATATCGTTTTAATTCTAAACTGTTCCAAATAAGGTGAGGCAAATATTCGTCTTTTACTTCGATCTCTGAATAATATTACATTCTTAATAATATTCTTTTTACATTGCTTTTTCATTATTTATTATATATCATTAATAATTTAAGCTGACTTAATTTTTGTATAAGTTTCTTAAGTTTGCTATTCAAAAGTATATTTCAGCTTTTGTTTCAAGTTTTTAAGAAATTGTGCGTAATTTCTGCAGAAGATATAAGCCATTTCTTCTCGAACATAAAAGTATTGAAAAAATGTTTAATGCTATCATCAATTCCACTTAAAATCAATTGAATTAAAATAAAAAAACTGTTAAAAAGTTTTTGTATGTGTCGCCATTTGCACCTCAGAACGAACTTGAGCAGGGGAACTCTCCACCAAATATATCTTTCACTACTATGTAATAGGTTTAATTTATTATAAAAAGAAAATATCCAAATTTATCACACATTTATAGCATCCAGGAATATGATCTTTAAAGTAAAACTAAATATATCTATACATTTTTTAAACAAAAAAAAAAATTTGTTATCAAAAATTTCTTGTTTTTTCAACAACTGTTATTACACTGGTTTACAAATAATGAAAAGTTGTTTGTACTTTGAATGCCACTATTCTTTTCTCATGTAAAATCGGTCGCTGATTCCGAAAAAAAATTTTTTTTTCTGTCACTCCGTTTTCGAGATATTGCCCACTGTAGGGTTTTCAACGAAAAAAAAAAGTTGGTTCCACTTAATTGCATATATCTCCAGAACCAACAACAGTAATCAAACAAATGATATATCAAATAAAAGCTAATAAAATTTCTTACAAACAATGCAAACATCATTTTTTGGTCGAGCTGTTAGTTTTGGCGGAATAAATTCAAATTTCGGGTATTTTTTTTATTTTTCAGAAAAATTTCCAAAAAAAGACAAAATAGTTGCAAATTTCGTTAAGAAATCAAAATATTTTGTTGCTTTTGATATTTGTTACTAAAAACCTTTATTTTTCCAAAAAAAATAAGCTATTGTTGAAGAAAATCTATTGAGAAATGAAAAAGTTGTGTTCAATGGAACGAAATAACCCAAATTGTGTGATTATCAATTTATGCATTTGGACTTATTTAATTGCCATAAAAAAAAAAAATGAGAATTAAAGGTTGTTGTTATAAAATCATATATTCTTAATTTTTATTGTTCTTTTAATAATTTACATTATTCGTCGCCCATCATTCCTTTGTCCCAAAATCCTTGGTACCGATTCTCAATTACTTTCATCTGTTGGTGGAATCTTTCCCCATGTTCGTCGCTCTCGCCACCGAGATTCTTCGCTTTCTTTGTCTAACGCCTTGACAAAGTTTTTCATAAGTCCAAGTTTGATGTGCAGCGGTGGGAGAATTATGTTTTCCTTTTTGACGAGTGGAACGTTTTTGACGTTGCTCTCTCCAACTTTCGACTCAATTCTTTCTGGCCAGTCCTTATTGTAATAGTGGTGTTCACGTGCTCAACTATCCCACTTGCATAGAAAACAGCAGTACTTTGTGTAGCCACTCTGTAAACCACAAAGCATACCAACGACTTTGAGATCAGCACATATTTTCCAGTCGTGTTGTTCATATTTAATACATGTCAATAGCTTCGCCATTGTCTCGTACGTTTCCTTTGTATTGACCGCATGTGCGATCGGAATCGATGGCTTTTTGTTTCCTATATGAAGTAATACCGCCTTCAAGCTCACTTTGCTGCCATCAATAAACAAACGCCACTCTTTGGGAATGTACGTCTGACCGAAGGTATTAAATAAGCCTGGAATGTCTACGCAATAGCAGATATTGTCATTCTTAGTAAAGTGTATAGCAAACGGTTTTTAACGATTTCTGTAGTATGTCACCTTAACATCGGGTCTCAAAAAGTTGAATTGTTGCAAACGAGAACCATGCAATTCCGATTTTGCCTTTGACAGTTCCAAATCTCTTATCCAATCATTCAGCAGCGCTTGCGATAAAAGGTGAGTTGTGTTTTCAGTTGTAATAGTACTACCACCTGTGGTTCCTTCCGACTCCATTGAATCTACGGATTTTCGATTGTTTTCGCGTGTTGAATCGGGACAAGTAGGATATGGAACATCGTCAGAATGAGATACTGGCAATGAAACATTCGGGACAGTGGCGTATATCACTCGTTTGTGTTTTCCAACACCAGTCACTTTGGCCAGACAAAAATAGCAATCGTTTAGGTGGCAAAACGGTTGTCTCCAGATCATCGGAACATCGAATTTCATGTATCGTTTTTTACCCGAGCTCCATTCAGACAATATTAATTTGCACGATTGACACAAAATACTTTGCGTCCATGATTCACCAAAGTTCTCAGCCGCAATACCAAAATAATGTAGATATAACATTTGGAGTAAATTCGTAAAATTGACTCGTTTCTTTTCGAAAGTAAATTCACCGCACACGTAGCAGAAAATATCTGGGTAGTTTTTACACTGGAATTCTCGCAGTCTTTTACTCATTTTATTTTGAAGTATATCTTATTTTTTCCTTTCGTTACAAATTGTGCGTCCCTTTGTTTGCCACGTTTTTTAGTATAATGCATGAATATTTTTGCTTTTATGCATCTCGAAAGTGCTGCAGGTACAATAAAGGTAGGTAGGTCCACGACTCAGAGCGCGACCGCTGAAACTGTCAAAAAAACACAAAATAAGTATTTACATGGCATAATAAAAACAGGTAGGCTCTCTTTCTTATAGCCATAAGTGTCGAAATCAGACGTTTTGCTGTGACGGTTTCGACGGTTGCACTCTCAGTCGTGAGCCTACCTGTTTTTATTGTAGCGTGTTTGTTCTTATCTTTTCTTTCGCAAAACTCTTGACTTGATTCCTATGAACAATAAAAATGAAAAATAAAAAATTTAGTACAATAACCCAATTTATTTATATGACAATAAAATTTGTAAAAAAAACATAACTTGGGTGCTTTCGTTCCATTAAACACAACTTTTTCATTTCTCAATAGATTTTCTTCAACAATAGCTTATTTTTTTTGGAAAAATAAAGGCTCTTAGTAAAAAATATCAAAAGTAACAAAATATTTTGATTTCTTAACGAAATTTGCAACTATTTTGTCTTTTTTTGGAAATTTTTCTGAAAAATAAAAAAAATCCCCGATATTTGAATTAATTCTGCCAAAACTAACAGCTCGACCAAAAAATGATGTTGGCATTGTTTTTAAGAAATTTTATTAGCTTTTATTTGATATATCATTTGTTTGATTACTGTTGTTGGTTCAGGAGATATATGCAATTAAGTGGAACCAAATTTTTTTTTCGTTGAAAACCCTACCCTTATTTTCTGAAAGTATCAGTAATATTTGTACATATTTTTTTTTATATATCATGACATTAACAAAAATTATTGAAAATACGGGACAAACCGTGTCCCGGTAGGACATTTGAAATAGCAAGCAAAATACGGGCAAATGGCAACACTTTTTGTTTATTTGTTCACAATATTTGTTATGAATAATAAAAATTATACTTAAGGTACTATTACAGTGTGTAAAAAATGAAAAAAATTTTTTTGTTTTTTTCTAGAATCTGGTTCCTTAAGGTCTTAAGAATGCGTGTACAAAATTTTAGAAAAAAATATCAAATGAAAAAAAAGATATAACATATATTATATTCGTATGTCGCGTATTATTCATATATTATCGTTCATAGAAGAAAATCTAATCGCGTTTTTCTCGAAACAAGTTTTTTCGAATTAGTTTCTAAGATATCTCGAGTTCTGCTTGATCGATTTCGATGAAACTTGATTGATTGTGATCTTCATAGACTCTGTTAAGCACTCTACCTATAAAAAGCAGAGAAACTTTTATATTTTGTTTTTTACGGCTAAGAATATCTGCCAAAAAGAGGGGTTTTTTGTAAATTTGTTTTTCAACGCATGCCATTTTTTTTGTTTGCCTTATTTTTTTATTTGCGTAGGTCAACTACAACCCTTTACTGAAGAATGCACTTTGATTTTTTACTTTCCGACGCCTTGGAAATGCTGGAGACGAGAAACCAACTTACAACCTTTTTTTAAACACGCCAACTTCAACGACCTCTAGAAAATAAACAACAAATACAAAAACAAAAAAAAACATTTTTTTTATATCTTCAACTTTAACTGTCCATAATGTAAATAAATTTGAATTGAATAATTTTATAATACTACGTAAAAAAATTAATAAAAAAGGTGTTGTTTTTAATAGCTTCACACTGTAATAGTACCTTAAACACGCTTTTTCATCCAGATTTTCATTTTAATCATAATACAATTTTTTTCAACAAAATTCAAAGATCAGTGAACCATTAAGAAATATTATATAGGTATACTCAAAAAAAAAAAATCTTGATGCTTTTATTGACTCTATATTGACAAAAAATGTATGAACTTAGTCTAGGAAATCGTAAATACGAACAATGTTTTTCATATTGATGGATTCATACACTCAGAAAAACATCAACTGTAATATTAACAGTCGGCCACTGTTATTTCAAAACACTATTCGATTGAATGATTTGCGTTTAAGTAAACAATTTTCTTTATTAAATGAACGTTTCAAAGTATTTTTGTGCTGTTAAAATCATCTGTTGAAATATTTTTGTGCTTATGTTGAATTGTCAATTTTTTCTAAGCAATTGTTTTCAAATGTGTTTTGCTATATTTATATTATCGTTGCCAATAGCTCAGTGGATGTGCACTAGACTGTCACGTGGGGGACATGGGTTCGAACCCTAGCTGAGTAAGTATCAAAAATTGTAATTTTAAAATTAAAATAATAATAATTCTGTTCCATTAATAGTTTCGTCAAAAATTACCTTAAAAATAAGATGCTTACAATCTTGCAAAAAAAAAAATTGCCAATTTCATTTTGTATTGAAAAAAAAAAAAATATTAAAAAAAAAAAACTGTTGTTGGCCTTGCCGGAATTGAACCGTGAACACTCGAGTACTAGACGTACACGTCAGCACACTCGGCCATATATGAATTTTCAAAACAGTGATAAAATTTCAATAAATAAGTTCTTATACGGGTTTCGTGTTCTATAGACCAACAGTCAACCGACTGTTGATTTGAAAGTTTCATTTGTTGGATGGTATTTAACAGTGAAATCAGTTATTTCAACCCATGATTTGTTTGACAAAACAGCATTTTTTCCCTGAGTGTAGGTGGAGTTGATAAATTTGATTATTCTCTTCTTTCCATATCAAATTAATATGAGCCAAAAATCATTGACTTTGCAAGTATTGTAATGCAAGTTCTTAACCCTTTACTTTACCAAGAATGTAAGATCTTGGCGCTAAAGGATGCGCAGTTTTTTTTGTTTTGTTTCTGCAACTGACTCTATACTAGTTATATTAAACCATAAGAAATCACAAACAAGAACCTGCCATGAATATAGTTTGTGTTTTTTCTCATAAAGATCAACGACAACGTTGATCCTTGACAGAAGAGGGAGGTTTCTGCATTTGAGGATTAAGCAAGTGTTCTTTTTGTTACTCAGTGTGTTTGTGTGTGTGTTCTTCTGTGTTAAATTGAAATGCATTACAAATGCTTAAATGACAAAATGACAACGATTATAAGATAATTGCTACTGACTTTATGACTGCCGTTGGCAGTCCGTCCTAAGTGTCCGTCCAGTTCATTTCGAGGCTGGCTGGTTGCCTTGCAATGTGGTTTTTGCATTTATGACTGCGGTTCTGAGACCGTCTCGCAGCGAGACGTCATTAGGATTGAATGCGGACAGGTATCTTCGACATCAAACTTCTCAATGGTCAACAAGCAGATACAATGAAATCGCCTTTTTATTTTTACTATCTTAAGCTGTCATTAAGTTGCTATAAAAACATGCAAAGAAAAGTTTTCGGAAGTTACAAGAAACTATTAAGCTTACGCCGTCATAAGCTGCAAAAACAAATATAAAATTGTTGGCGGAAGTCGTCGTCAGAATTAGTATACATAATTCTGAAAGTGGAGGAATAGCTTCAACTTTCATATTTTTTCTTTCGTATTAAGCTCATAATTAAAATTGTCTTTACAAATATACGCATTTTTTAACCTTTTAAGATGCAATAAGACCGCCAAAAATAGTAAATAATAAAGTTATAAGTAAAATATAACAAAAAAAAAAAAAATAAAAATATAAATAATAATAAATGAAATAAAATGATAAATAAATAGATTGGAAAATTATTTTGTAAAATAAAAATGGTGTTTTAAACACAAGAACTTTGCCGGCTTTAAATTGTCGACGTCTTTTTATAAACATGAGTTTTTTGTAAGTTTTACTGAAGGATTTTTCCCGAATACGAAAAAAGTTTGTATACGAATAAGCTGATTCATCCTCGAACAAAGCTTTTAAAATTTACTTAGATGTATCGAAGCTAGTGCAAAACTGGTGGTAGAAACGACATTAACCCTAAAAATTAGGGTTATAATTAAATTGGGGACTTATTTCAAAAAGTCTTCATGCACATATTATGTATGTTCACAAGCTATCTGTCTGTGTGCTTATCTTACATATTAATATGTGAACATTAAGGCTCAAACAAGTTATGCGTAAGCATACAAAAGTTTCAGAGAGAAGTCAACGAAAAGTATACAAAAGTTCAAAAACACACTTTTCCATACTTAATTAAAAACGAAGTAAGCATGAAAAAAAATTTCAATATAAATCGATTCGAATGAAATGACAAATAAAAAATAATTGTTTTTGTCGAAAAAGATTGCCAACTAAAATTACAAAAAAATTTTTTCTTGCAGTTTGTAAATTAATCCATGCTGTATGATTGAAATTAGCGGTCAATTTCAATATGAACCACGATTAATAAATTAATCCTGTCTGAAACATATATTTTTTACTGATTTTAAATGCAATTTCGTTATATAAGTGGTTAAAATCAAAATTTAAATTATTTATTAACAGGTTGCAACCCTTTTCTGCTTAGCAATATACGGTGTCGAGCGCTCACACTCAAGTTTTGAAAAGTAAACGAAATTGCTTACGCACAACTTGGGCGACGCAATATATTGCTGAGCAAGTACGTTCTTTTGCTCTCTAGCTTTTGTATGCTTACGCATAACTTGGTTGAGCCTTTAGAGTTCGTCGTACGATTTTTTGTTATTCATTAAAACTCAAAATAAATGAAATTTATATCATTCGGAAGGTTCTGTTGCCCAGATGTGCGGAATGTATATATAAATGATATATCTGATAGAGGGGGTTCCTAACTTTCTAAGAGAGAAATTACATTTTTGAATCAAACCGCTCTTTGATTATTATGAAATTTGGTTGGGGGAAAGCATAGCTGTTAAATAATGATTAGTAATCGTATTCATTAGTAATTCGATTATTTGTATTAAAAATTTGAAATAATTGAATAAGTACGATTCTTTTCTGTTTGGCTCAATAATCAAGCGATTACGATTACAAATAATCAAATTATATTTACGACTACTTGAAATAACGGAAATTTGAAACGGAAACATAACTTGGGTGCTTTCGTTCCATTGAACACAACTTTTTCATTTCTCAATAGATTTTCTTCAACAATAGCTTATTTTTTTTGGAAAAATAAAAACTCTTAGTAAAAAATATCAAAAGTAACAAAATATTTTGATTTCTTAACGAAATTTGCAACTATTTTGTCTTTTTTTGGAAATTTTTCTGAAAAATAAAAAAATCCCCGAAATTTCAATTCATTCCGCCAAAACTAACAGCTCGACCAAAAAATGATGTTGGCATTGTTTGTAAGAAATTTTATTAGCTTTTATTTGATATATCATTTGTTTGATTACTGTTGTTGGTTCTGGAGATATATGCAATTAAGTGGAACCAACTTTTTTTTTTCGTTGAAAACCCTACAGTGGGCAATATCTCGAAAACGGAGTGACAGAAAAAAAAAAATTTTTTTTTCGAAATTAGCGACCGATTTTACATGAGAAAAGAATAGTGGCATTCAAAGTACATATTGGCTGTAAACCAGTGTTATTATCACTCACAAATTCTTTTTTGAAACACAACTTCTGCACACGACTGATGGAAATATAAATTACAAGCGATATTTTTTCCAAGACGAATGCTTAATAAAACGTTATATTATTACCCTATCCCAATTAAATGGTTTTCTTACAAGTTCAACTTTTTTATTAATTTTAACGATTTTTCAGAGCCTGCTATTCCAATGAAAGATTAAAAAAAATTTCGAAGAACCATCTTCTAACGATCGCCGGAATGAGCAAAAAATGATTTTGAAAATTTTTTGAATCGCGCATTCATCCCTTAATCGATCGAAAAGCGATCCATCTTTCAACGAACGCCGGAAAGAGCGAAGAAAGACTTTGAAAATTTTTCGTCAATCGCGCATTCATCGTTTCGGCGGTCGAAAAGCGACAAATATTCCAAAAAAAACTCTTGGGGGAATCGCCAGGGAGTCGCCAAATTAGCTAATCTTCCAATCGTCTTCCAACTGTTTACATGGTTATGTGCACATTATTATTTTTATTGTATTGAGAAAAAGTTTTGTAGCGTTAATATAAACTTTTAAAGGCTGAATTTGGAAGTCCCGTATTTAATACTTTTTTTGTTGTCTTGAAGAAATGTTTTGTTGTGCTTACAAAAAATTCACCATGATAAAATTTGTTTTGTTATATTTACAAATCTTTTTGTTAAGAGTCTAAGCATAGGTTGCTAACATTTTCCTTTGTTAGATTAACAAATTTTTTTGTCAATTTAACCCTAAGACTGCCATTTTAGTTGAACAAAAATTTTATTGAATTTCCATTCAATGGTGTTAATTATGTTAATTTTTGGTATAACTTTTGGTTGGTTTAAGAAAACTTCTGTTATCTCAACAAAGTTTTTTGTTAAATTTTAAAAAATATTTCAAAAAATTTATTTCATTGGGATAACCAAAATTTGTTGTATTTTTGTATTTTTTTGTAAAATGCATTTTTGTTCATACAACAAATACTTATTCGTCAAATGTACGAAATTTTTGTCATTCTTGCGAAAAATTTCCCTGTCAGAGCTAACAAAACATTTTTGTTATAAAAATTGCCATTATTTTCATGGGTCTTGAATTGATTTAATCCTTACAGTTCCGTTTGTTTTCTTTCTATAATACTCTTTTTATATCCATGACAGCCAGTCTTAATTGATTTTTCTCTTGTAAAGAACCTTATTTTCTTTCCCCCAATCTTTAACTGGAATTAAGTTGTTAATAATTGATGCTTATAGTTATTGCACAAACTTACAGTAGTTATTGCACTTAATGAAGTTATTTTTGCTATTGTTGTTGTTGTTGTTGTGGTTGTTGTTGCATGCTCATCTTGACCATGAGAGTGCGTCAATATCAAACCCTTGCATTCATTCGCACATTCTACAAATAAACACTATTTTAATTACCAGATGGTGCTATACAAAGTTTTTGTTTACTGGCTACAACATTAATTATTTAACAGAATTTAATGAGTTTTTTTGCATTACGCTGTAATTATTTTCTTTTCATTATTTTGTATAGGTAAATAAAAAGTTGTCTGGTTGTTTATATTTCGATATTTTTATAATTTAAAAAAATTCCTATATTTTGATAATTATAATTTATAACTTATGTCAAATTATTCTCGATGTAACAAGTTGCCGCAACAGCGAATTTCTTTAAATGACAAGCTAGCTGTTTCGTTGTCCGCTACACATTTCTCTGAAATGTAATATAATTACAAGAACTTAACGTTATGGAAATTAATATGTATAAAAATAAGCTCTGAAATTTAAATTTAAATAAAATTTTTAAAAATATAACATAATATTTAAAAATAATTTTGGGTATTTTTAAACCTGTTTTCTTATATTCCAAATTTGAATTCATTCATTACTTGCTTGTTTCTATGTTTTTTTTTTTTTTTAATGTATGCATCTCTTACTACTGCGTTTCGGTTGGATTTTTCATAGTCTCCGCTTTGGAAATTTCTTACCGCCTCACTTACCTACCTACTATTATTTTTATCCAGTGGCACTTGAGTTTCTCCTTTGTTCGCTCTGTACCGTCTCGCCGCATTGCGCTCAAATCTTATCCATCTGGAAAGCTATAATTAAATCTCCATTTAGCTGAGGTGTTGGAGCAAAAACGGGCAGCGGTCGCTTAATGAATTTGTTTTTTTTTTTTCATTCTTAAGTGATTACAAAACATTTTAAGCGATTATTTTGTGTTTTTTCGCACTTTTTAATTGTGCGAAAATATTTTAATGAATGATTTCTTTTTGAAAAAAAGTCTGATTTTATTTAATAGCTGGTCATATGATTATTTTTTTATAAGTAACTAACAGCTTTTAGCAAAAAATCTTATGTGGCCAGAACAGTGTCTACAGCTATGAAAAATAAATAGCATACTCTCTTTAGATTGTCCACGAAGTTTGTACGAATTCATATAAAGATGAGCACAACAACAAAATGAAACGATGAAAAGCCAAAAGTTTCAAATTGAACAATGAAACACTTATTTATAGAATAAACTAAATTATTATAGCCTGTTTCAAAAGAGAAGAAGAATTTCGCGCAGGTTTGAGAATAAGAAAATAATTTTGAGAGTGTTCTTCATTCTGATTGGTCGAACTTAAAAATAAAATTCAATATTCTCTGAGCAGAAAAATGAATGAAAAAAAAATTAATGTATATTCTTAAAGTACTAAATTTTATTTTTCAAAATCAACATATCAAAATTGAAAAAAAAAAATATATGTCAGAAAATAATTTTTCAGCAAGAATTTCACTTCACAATTTTTTTTTTTTTTGAGAAAATAATGTATTTTTTATATATTTGTTTTTGATTTCTCTCTCAAGATGCAGATTGCTGCAGGCTGTCGGTGCAACACAGTACTTGTGCGATCATTTGTTCTGAATGTTTGCGCATATAAATATATACAGTGGCTCACAGCTTATTTGATACAGTGCCTGATTTAAAATAAAAATCGGTGTAACTTCAAAACTAAGAAATGTATAGACAAAACTTGAATGTAGCTTAATAGGCGTGTATTTAACGAAACTGATGCACAAAACGGAATTCACAGAAATAAAACTCCTCGCCCCGCTAGAAAGGAAAACCAGTTACAGAGCAAATATTTATCTCTCAGCTTATTTGATACAGTCTCTTCTGTACGCTTATACCCTATAGTGCCGAGCTGTTGATCGATGTTTTATTTTTCTCTACATTTACCGTTATTTTCGGTGTCAGTCACAGCAAAATTTTAGTTTGATCTCGCAAGTCTAAGTGTTGATTTTAGACTTTAAAATAATGGGTCGTCGCACCATAATTGAGCAGCTACAGTTGGGCTTAAACCAATATAAATTTGGGCAATCGGTTCGGAAAATTGCTCAAAATGTTAATTGAGGTGCGTCTACATTACAGCATATCATTCAACGCTTCTTTCGCGAGAATCGGGTGAAAGATAACGGTAGAAGTGGACCAATCAAAATTTTTAACTTGTCTGAAGAGTCTGATATATTGTCCGGAAAAATAGAAACAGAAACCGTCCGTCGTATGCTTCGCGACTTGACTTTCATGGTCAAGTAGCTTGAAAAAGCCTTTCATTAGCAAGATAAATCAGCAAAGTCGACTTGTTTTTGCTAAGGAGCATGTTGGCAAGACCTCTGGAACACCGTAATTTCTTTCTGATGAATCCAAGTTCAACCTGTTTGGCTCCGACGGCATGTCCTACGTCTGCCGGAAACCAAACACAGAGCTAAACAAACAGAACCTCAAAACTACTGTAAAGCATGGCGGCAGTAGCATTATTGTTTGGGCCTGTATGTCTGCAGCCGGTGTAGGAAATTTAGAATTTATTGAAGGAACAATGGACAAAAATATGTACCTTGACATACTGAAGAACAATTTGCTGCAAAGTGCTGAGCCACTAGGTATAATCGAAAAATTCCGGTTTTATCAGGACAACGACCTGAAGCATAAGTCGGGAATCGTGCAGTCCTGGCTCATATGGAACTGTCCTCACTTGATGACACCACCTGACATGGACATCATTAAAAACCTGTGGGCCTTATTGGAAAATAATATTCGTAAAAACAAAATCTCGAACAGAGAAAAATTGAAGAAGGCGCTACTGGAGGAATGGCAGAAAATTACACCAGACATTACACGAAAGTTTGTGGATTCATGCCAAACCGGATGCAAGCCCCTGATAAGGCAAAAAGGCACAACACAAAATACTAAAAGTAAAATAAAACCTAAAGGGTACACGATTTTTTAGTTTAAATTGAACTGTATCAAATAAGCTGAGACTTAAAATTTTGCGTTTTGTTTTTTGTTTTAGTTTTTTTGTTGTTAAGTTACCATTTGGAGGAAAAAAAAGTTACTTGGTTAAACTACATACATTATCCTATAAACTGGCATTCAAATCTTTTCTTAATTCTCTTCAATTATTAAAATAAAAGCGCTTCAATTATAGAGAAAGTAGTGTATCAAATAAGCTGTGAGCCACTGTAGAAAAACAGTAAAAAAAACATCAAATTCAGCTAACAGTACAAAAAGAGCAAGAAATTGCGCTCTTAAAATTTTCTAGCTTTAGAAATAATTTCTCACCGCGCATAGAAAAATTAAACCAAAAAATGTTCTTCTCTTTTGAAACGGGCTATAAATATATTTTCTTATTGTTGGAAATCAAAAAGTTTTGTAAATTAAATACCATACTTTTCATTGCTGGCTCTCATAAATGAACTCTGTCACAATTAAGAAAAAGTTTTTGAAAAAAATTAAAACTTTTAAATTTTTCAAAAACCCAAATCATCACTATATTTTCATTGAATTGTTTGTTAAGGAACCTATATTCAAGTCCAACAGTTATAGGGCTATCAAGTTTATACACTCTGGGAAAAAATGATGTTATATCAAAGAAATCATGGGTGGAAATAAACAGATTTCACTGTTAAATACCATCCAACAAATTAAACTTTCAAATCAACAGTCGGTTAACTTTTGATCTATAGAACATAAAACCCGTATGAAAACGTATTTATTGAAATTTTATCATTGTTTTGGAAATTCATGTTTAGCCGAGTATGCTGAAGTGTGCGTCTAGTACTAGACTATCCTAGGTTGAAATACCGGTAAGACCAACAAAGAATTTTATTATTTAAAATAACACGGTACAACGGCTATAAAATTTCAAAAGGTTTGAAAGCCAATCTGACATAATTAAAGGACGGAAAACAATATGGCGTACTCGGATTTTTTCTATCAAATCTAAAGTTCGTGTAAAACAGCTTTGAATATGTAAAAACTACATACCTTTTAGTATAAGATAGTTTTATTATTCCAACTACGCATAAAATTTAAGCAAGTTTTCCTTGTAAAGGGTGATTTTTTAAGAGCTTGATAACTTTTTTTTAAAAAAAAACGAATAAAATTTGCAAAATCTCATCGGTTCTTTATTTGAAACGTTAGATTGGTCCATGACATTTACTTTTTGAAGATAATTTCATTTAAATGTTGACCGCGGCTGCGTCTTAGGTGGTCCATTCGGAAAGTCCAATTTTGGGCAACTTTTTCATAATTTCTCATTTCTGGTTGAATGGCTACGTAAATAAGCAAAATTGCCGCATTTGGAGTGAAGAGCAACCAGAAGCCGTTCAAGAACTGGCCATGCATCCCGAAAAATGCACTGTTTGGTGTGGTTTGTACGCTGGTGGAATCATTGGACCGTATTTTTTCAAAGATGCTGTTGGACGCAACGTTACGGTGAATGGCGATCGCTATCGTTCGATGCT
The DNA here is from genome assembly GCA_958299015.1 of Tetanocera ferruginea. Taxonomy (NCBI): domain Eukaryota; kingdom Metazoa; phylum Arthropoda; class Insecta; order Diptera; family Sciomyzidae; genus Tetanocera; species Tetanocera ferruginea. Next base: position 142,141,704 of record OY282642.1, read on the forward strand.
AACAAACTTTTTGTTGCCAAAAATGGAAGAACTGAACTTGGTTGACATGTGGTTTCAACAAGATGGCGCTACATGCCACACAGCTCGCGATTCTATGGCCATTTTGAGGGAAAACTTCGGAGAACAATTAATCTCAAGAAATGGACCGGTAAGTTGGCCACCAAGATCATGCGATTTGACGCCTTTAGACTATTTTTTGTGGGGCTACGTCAAGTCTAAAGTCTACAGAAATAAGCCAGCAACTATTCCAGCTTTGGAAGACAACATTTCCGAAGAAATTCGGGCTATTCCGGCCGAAATGCTCGAAAAAGTTGCCCAAAATTGGACTTTCCGAATGGACCACCTAAGACGCAGCCGCGGTCAACATTTAAATGAAATTATCTTCAAAAAGTAAATGTCATGAACCAATCTAACGTTTCAAATAAAGAACTGATGAGATTTTGCAAATTTTATGCGTTTTTTTTAAAAAAAAAGTTATCAAGCTCTTAAAAAATCACCCTTTAGTAAGACTACTCTTAACAAGTTGGCGTACTTGGTTTTTCCTTATCACTTTAAAATTTTCAGTTATACCCAGTTTAAAATTCAATATTTTTCAAAAACTCAAATAAAAAAAAATCTTCATTATTTTTTAAAATAGATATACAAATTTTTTAAACCAAAATGTATGGAATTTTTATGAATATTAAACATATTCAAAGTGATTTTTCCAGGGTTTTTATCGAAAAAGTCACATATTAACTGTTATCATTTAACTTTTATTTTTTCCCACAAAAAAAAAAAGTTATTTTGTGCTTTATATATTTTCGGGCAAATATAACAGTAACTTTTGACTTTTATATTATCGGTCAAAAATAACAGTTATTTTTTTGCCTTATATTTTTTCGGTCAAAAATATTAGGCAATTAGTATTTTTTCAAAGGCCGTTTTACAGACTAAAAAACTATTGATACCATTATTTTCGTCTCATCGGTGCGCACATTTTACACATGGTATCAATAGTTTTTTAACCGGTCCAGCGGTCTTTAAAAAAACACAAATTGCCTGATATTTTTGACCGAAAAAAATAAAAGTCACAAAATAAATGTTATTTTTGACCGATTAAATAAAAGTTAAAAGTAACCGTTATTTTTGCTTGAAAATATAAAAGGCAAAAAAACAAGTTTAATTTTAACTTTTACAGAATCGGTCGAAAATTTAAATGGCACTTAAAATTCGTGAAACTATGGCCATTTGTATCATAATTGTATATTTGAAAAAGCCCTTCGGCTATTTTTTCACTGTGTCTTTTTCATTTGAAAATTGTTAAATAACAGTTATTTTCGGTCCCTGGATTTTTCACAAAATTTAGACGTGATGGAAAAAATCTGAGTGTGCCATCTTGTTACTCATCCTTCAATTATGTAAGATCAGTTATCAAGCCTTTAAAGCTTTTTTAAGGGTCGATTTCGTTGTAGCTTGTCATTTTTTTTAATCAAATATACAGGGTGCCCCGCAACTGAGTGCAACTATTTACGGAAGTGAAAGGTAATGCCGAGTTGAACAAAAAATCGTATGGGAGGGGGGTCTATTTTCACATTCTTAGGAGCTACAGTGTTAATAAGTATTTCACCATTTTAATTCGAATTATTGTTTCTAGCACAAAAACTAACTCACTTAAAACATAAACATATCTCACAAAATAAAAAAGTTGACTGTACTAAAAAAATTATACTTATAAGAAAACAATGATAATATATCTAATGATTTTTTATCCTACCTCCATATGTTTTCTAAGAAGTATAATTTTTTTAGTACAGTCAACTTTTTTATTTTTATGTTTTAAGTGTCATTGGAAAAAGTATTAAATAATTTACAAGATATATTAAAAAAAATTTAATTTATTACGTCATATTCTGAGAAATTTGGACTCAAAGTTGAAATTAAGTAGTTTCCATCGATTGATTTCATCTTCAGACGAGCACAGCTCAGGAACGGTTAAGTCGGTGGGGTTTGTTGATATACCGTTAGAAAGCTGAATTTATTGCCTCTACAATGAGGCAATGATCTCAAAATAAGTTTTCTGTGAGTCAGATTTTGTGCTAGAAACAATAATTTGAATCAAAATCGAGAAATACTAATTAATCCTGTAGCTCCTAAGAATGTGAAAATAGACCTGCACCTCACATACGATTTTTTCTCAATTCGACATTACCTTTCACCTCCGTAAATAGTTGCACTCAGTTGAGGGATACCCTGTATACATTTTCTTTTCAAGAAACTTGTTTTGAAAGTTATTTTTGACCAAACAGTTAATAAAACAGAATTAGAATTTCAATTATGAAGTTAAAATTTGTGATACTTAAACAGCTAGGATACGAACCCACGTCCTCCGCATGACAGTCTAGCACACTTCCGTCTAGCACGCTTGAGATATTGATAACGATACGAACTAGGATACGAACCCACGTCCTCCGCATGACAGTTTAGCACACTTCCATTGAGATATTGATAACGATAAGATAAATATAGCAAATCACATTTAAAAACTATTGCTTAGAGAAGACAAACATTTCAACAAAAAATCAAAACAGATGATTTTAACATCACAAAAAACTTTGAAACGTTCATTTAACAAAAAAACTGTTAACTTAAATGCAAATCATTCAATCTAACAGTGTTTTGAAATAACAGCGGTCGACTGTTAATATTACAGTTTATATTTTTCTAAGTATAATATTGAGAATTTTATCATAATATTTTCTTTACTTTCAAATTGCTTTTATTTGTATGATTCTCATGCGGTTTGTTAAAATAAACTTATGGCTTTAAATTTAATGAAAGATTTTTTGAGAAAGAATTTTTATTTTTATTCAACTTTTAAATAAGCTATTCATAAAAAACTTTATTTGCAGTTAGAATATTGCATTGTGCTTGCTGCCTTAAAATAGTTTCATGACATGTTTAAAACTTTACTGCCCGACATTACAGCAACGCCCCCAAACAATAATAGAGTCGAATTTAATTTTATAGCATATTGCTATAATAATACGTATGAAAACATGCGATTGGCTGCAACAATTTCAAATTAAAAAAAAAACAAAATATTGCAAAATACCGAAGGTTAACACGAGCTCACACTCATTTCCAGTCAGCAAGAAAAATTTATATTTTTGGCACTTATTTTATGAGACTAAAATCATGAATGATAGCCGCGAAGGATGCTTTGGCGAAATTAAAACAACAATAGCGGTGGTCATCATAAAACAATAAAACGCTACAGGCCAAAGTCAACCGCAACAGCTACTGTTGAGTGTTGCACGCACACAAGTGTTAAGGTAAACGTTCTTCCTAAGTAATAAAAACAATGTGCGTGTTAAATGTGCAACATGCACACAAACAGTAGCCACACCACCAACATGATGGCAAACATATAAAAAGATGAAAAAACAATATTTTAAAAAATAAAAATAGAGAACTTCAACCGCTATAGAAATCGCTTAAGCCAAGCGGCACTATTTACACAACAATACATACAACGCTCACTTCGTATGAACACTACCTGTTCAATTACCTGTATTTAATGTTGTTGTTGTTATTGTTGGCAAGTGCATGTTGCTAGCTGTCTAAAGGGATGCTGCTGTTAAACATCTCTTAGATACTCTACTCAACGACGTACATCTACAATTTGTCAGTTGGCTGTAAGATACAATTTGACTTCAGTTATTCCGAGTTGATCTTGGTAGTGATATCGTCGAATCACTCGTCGTGTTGTTGTCATTTTTAACATTTTCGTCATTATTATTGCTTGTAGTTGTTGCATTCGTCTTCGTCAATGACTAAGTGTATTTAACAAAAAAAAAAAAATACAGCTTACGGCACTATGAAAAAACTCTTAATCGATAACTGTAAAATCGATTATGTAAAATAAACAATTGTTACTTAATTCTTCTGTTACGTATTTCAGTGTTTACATGTGTTCTTTTATTCTGAAAAAAAAATTTAAAAAAAATTTATTTATACATCTTCAGTTATTTATAACTCCAACGGTATTTTTTCAACGCAAGCCACCAGGTAAAATCAAAATAATGAATAAATAGTTTCGAAATATTTTGCACCAAGAGAGCTATACTAGTTTGAACTTTAGTTAGTGTTACCCGTAGGTAAAAAATTAAAAAAAATTATTTTCTGTATTTTTTTAAAGATATTTTATCGAAAAACTTACTAAAACTATCGTTTATAAATCGCTTTCTCGTTAATGAACGAGCAATTCGTGAACGAGTCGTCAAACCTTTGAAAATTAATTCGTTAACGAATCTTCATATTTATAAAAAGCTATTCGTTAACGAATCATTAATTTTAGAAGAAGCAATTCATTAACAAATCGTTAAATTTAAAAGAAGCAATACTTCAACGAATCACCAAAGTTAAAAAAGCAAAACAAAATTAAAAAATCTGGAAATTTTATACATTTTATGTGTTATTAATTTGAACATTTCTTAATTTTATTGTACATTTGAATATTTATAAAATTTTTGGGAAAATTTTTATTTTGCTTATAATTTTGTTTTTTTTTTTTTATTCTATCCTTCGCGTATTGAAAAAATTTCTTGGACTTTTCGTCCACAATACTTAACGATTCGAACCATTTGGTAACGAATTGCTAAAAATAAAAGTAATAACTCGGTCTAGCCCGACTATGGAATACCCTTAACCTCCCATCATATTAAAATTTATATTGATACTAGCTGGTACCCGGCGCGTTGCTGCCGTCCTTGTCCAATGCCTGTTCCAGATTGTCAATAGACAAACTCCACTCTAAGTTTCAATATTCTTTGACCATTATTTCCAAAGCTATTTAATAAAAAAATTTTCTTTTATGGGTGGAGCCAGCAGTTTTAGTTTGCGAGTATATTCGAATAGTAGGATATCACCAAATGGTTACTCCAAACCCAGTTTATTTGATCTGTGACCGTTATTTAAAAAATGTGTCTTATATGGGTGGAGCCACACCCCCTGGACAATGCCTATTCTAGTCTTCCAGTAGCAGAACACCACCAAATAGTAACTTCATTCTGAGTTAAAATGTTATATGAATTTTACTTCTATAGCTATTCTGTATCAAAAATTCGAGTTGTATGAGCGTAGCCACGCCCAGTTTTCCAATGCCTGTGTTATTTCAAACTGAGCTTTACTGTTATACGACATCAAGTTCCAAATCTATTCTATATATCAAAAAGTTTAATTGTGTGGGCGGTGCCATGCCCCCCTTTCCAAAGATCGCTCAAATTTGACAGTCGAAGGGCGCGTGTCAACAGTAAGTTCGTACCGACTTTTATTTATGTGCGATTTAGAACGAAAGTAAAACCGAAAATTTGTTTTCTTGAAAAACTGCCACGCCCCTCATAGGTAGGAAGATAAAAAATACTTTATAACCTATTCTCATACCTACTTAATATAAAAAACAAATTTCATTAAAATCGGTCCAGCCGTTTCGGAGGAGTTCATACACTAACACCGTGACACGAGATTTTTATATATTAGAAGATACTTAAGCAGACATAAATAAAATTTTTTTTTTTTTCAAAGTCCATGTATTCCTTTACAGTTTTTAATAGTTTTCACTAATATGGGTTGTTTGGGAGTCACCCATTTTTTGTGCGCACCTTAGTTTTGATATAAAATTCTCTCATATAAAGTTTAATCCCTGTAAGTATTATACAAACCTATTAATGGTGTTTTCAATATTGTAAGTTGCATGGGAGTGGGCGTGTTCATGGGCGGGTGACGCCAATTTTTGTGGACACACCTTGGTTTTGAAAGAAGATCCTCCCAAACTTACTTTCACGCCCATCTTTTAAACATGCCTTAGATTTTGTACAAAATACCAAATTTTATCTCTGTAAGACCCTGCTTATTTATGCAGTTTTCAATTTTTTTGTTTGTATGGAAGCTAGGCGTGTCCGTAGGCGGATGGCGTCCATTCATCAAAAACATCTTTGTTTTGTTAAAAAAATCATACGTACCAAATTTTATCTCTATAGGCTGATCAGAAGCTTATATATTGAGTTCTCAATTTTTGGGTTGTATGGGAGATGGGCGTGTCCGTCGGCGCATGACACCCATTTTTCGAAGACATATTTGTTTTGATATAAAGTACACACATACTATACAAACATAGTTATGCAGTTTTCAATTTTTACGTTGTATGAGAGGTAGGCATGCCCGTGGGCGAATTCTAAAAATATTCAATAGTGCAGATCCTTGGGCCCATGTGACTATGCGTACCGAGTTTCAACCAATTATCTCCACTCTTTCTTCTTATCTTGTGTTTATGGAAAACACACAGACGGAAGGACATAGATAGCTCGACTCACGAGGTGATTCTGATCAAGAAAATATATAATTTTCTGTACCGGACTCGCTTCGTTCTATGCGTTACAAACGTTTGCACAAAGTTAATATACCCTGAACTTTCAGGTTAAGGATATAATAACTAGCGGAAATAAAAATTTGGGGTAGGCTAAAAACATCTTAAATGTTATTTAACAAAGCAATTTTACACGGTGCTCACGAATCACTAAAAATATACAAAAATGTTAAAATTTTATTATAAATTTTTATTATCAATTTATTACAAGATAAAAGAACGCAATTAGAATCATTATTTATCCAGAAACGAGTAAAAATAAAAAGACCAAAATAAAATTTATATATTATACAAAACTGTGATTTGTTTTATATATAAAAGATGTGAACACTTAGTCCGTCTGTTGAAAGCTTATATTTTCCATCAATTAGTATTTCGTATGACCACCTCGTGCTTTTTTTAAGGCTTTAATTCTGTGCGGCATACTTTTAACTAGATTTTCTAATGTATCAGGACTTATTGTTTGCCATGCTAGTAAAGCTCGCTTCCAAAATTCATCCATATCCTTTGGAGGATTATTTTCTGTAAATATTTTCCTTTTTAGAATGTATCAGAGTTATTCAATGGGGTTCATATCAGGAGACTGCGCAGGCCAATCTAGAATTTTGATCCCATTTTCGTTGGACCACTGCTATTTTATTTTAGCCGTATTCTTCGGATCGTTGTCCTGCATGAAGATATCATCCTGCCCCTGTTTTGCCTCAAATATATCCAAACTAGGTAAATACGAGTCTTCCAAAATATTAATCTAATCCGTGGGCCGTGGGCCTCATTATACCATTGATTCGTCGCAGTACTCCGAATTGATTGCCACAAAAATAACCCTAAAGCATCATTGAGCCATCTCCAAATTTCAATGTCTGACAAATATTTCGTTCTTAAAGCCTACGTCCACATGCGCCCATCTGACCCAACACGGTTTATTTTAGTTTCATCTTACCATGCTACCTTCATTCAATCATCAACGGTGAAATGCTCATACTTTTTCGCGAACACATATCTTTGCTTTCGGTGCTTATCTGTCAGAAGTGGCTTCTTCACTTTTGCTTTAGGTTTAAGTTCACTTTTCTTAAGGCTCCTGTGTATTGTCTTATCATTCACCTCAACACCGAGTTCCTGTTTCAGGACCTGATTTGTCTCCACAGCAGTATTTGTAACTCCAGTGACTATTAAACGCCTGGCTAGGCGCTCTACGCCTGGAGATAGCTTTCGTGACCTACCGCTACATTTTCTTAAAGCAATCACATTTGACTCCTTTTTTATTTTATTGACTTATCCAAGTGATATGCAAAAGTTTTTCCAATTTCTTTATAAGCTATTCCATATTTTATGTCATCCCGCACGGTCGAAAAAAACTTGTCCAAGGTTAGGATTGAACTCGGCATTCGTTGGCTCGCCCGCCACACCTAGCAAGCACGACCTCGTCCGCCGTTTTTATTCAAAATAGTATGATTTTTCACAATATACGTCGTGGTGTGTCCCGGTACAAATAAGAACATTCATCAAAAATTGTTTTTACAATACATATTTGATTATTTTCAATATATTTTTGGTGGCAGACTGTTAAGAGCATTTTTAAAGAGTACTATGTGGTCTACAATTTTGTTGAAAGCATTTTTTTTTGTCCGACAAAGAAGAGCGGAGATATTGGCGAATGACCATTTTGGATGAGCTTTGAACTAGGAATGTTCGTTGATGATCGATTTTCGATGTTCGTCGATGTTAAGAGACCAAAAAACATCGATGTTTTAACATCGATATTGCAATTTGTTAAACATCGTTGTAACGAACATATAATCGATGTTTTTATTTTACATCTTTTATGAACGCTTTCACAGAGTAGTTCACTAAATTTTAAAATTTTCTCAAAAATCCGTTGGTAAATCTGAAAGAAGGTCCTATAAAAGTTTGGAATATTGTGATTACGTGATTTTACAAAATGTTTTTGATATATGATGTTTATTTATTATTGTTCAGACGGGAGAACATTTTTCGACACTCAAAAAATTTGTCGAAACTGTATTCAAAACGATATGAAATATAAAAGTATTTCGAAATCAGTTTTACGTCTTCTAGTGGCTTTGATTTGAAAAAATAAATAGGGGTATTCTCGCTGTCTTGCAAAACCCTTGCAAGCTGTAAGAATTGCAAAAGTTGCAGAATCTTGCAACCCGTGCAACGACTCAACAACAAAATACAAGCGATAAAAGTTTTGCAATTTCGTGCAATCTGTGCAACAGTGATACCCATGTTTTGAGTGGACGTGCAACCTTGCACTCTGATTGAGAGAAATTTGTTAATTATAGTTCGTGTGCGTCAGAGCAATAGCCCATCCACAATGACGACAACGGGCGACGGATGACAGGTCTCCACTCTGTCGTTGTAGAGAAATTTCGGTCGACTTGAATTTTTTAAACACGACAACAACAAGCTACAGCAGAAAGTGCTTACTGAAATCAGCAATATTTTTTCAGGTTATTGAATTGCATTTAAATTAAATTATATTATTTAATAAACTCACATCAAAGTTTGCAATTAAATATATAAATTGAACACAAAAACGAGCAACGAACACAAACGAGCAGCCGGCATGAAAAAAACACGAATGTAAACAATGGCTGACATTTACTTTTGTCGTCTGTTTTTGTCGCCAAATTAGAATTAAATTGAAGCTGCCTACAGCTACATTTGATGTCGGGCAACAATGTCGTCACGATTGTCTCCAAAAGTTCATCCCTTAAGAAATACATGTGAAAAAAAGTGACGTTTGACGCTCGTCGCTCGTTGTCGTCATTGTGGATGGGCTATAAGTATTTAAATATTTTGTATTCGCCTGTTCACGGCATTTCTTTTAATATCAGTATTGCAAGGTTGCATTTTCACAAATTTTGCATCTTTGCTATACTGCGAGAATACCCCTAATATTTTTCATCAATAATTGTCGATTTTTTTCGCCGTAAATTCTTATCAAATCGAAATATCTACCCAAAATTTGGGTTCAAATTATACGTCTCCGAAGCACTAAACTTGGAATCTGTAATCGAAGAAGTCTGTAATCGAAGTTTTACAGACCTTTAACTTTGCTACCCAAGTTTGGGTAGGTATTTCCCAAGAAAAGTTACAGTCAGAAAGGTATGATTTTTGTCGAATAACTGTTTTTGTTTAATCAAAGCCGAAATTTATATGGATGTGGGATCTTTTTGAATACAACTTTCTCAATATATGTAAGTGTCGATAAAAAAAATATTTTCGAGCCACCTTAATAATGTAGAATCTCGATTATCCGAGTCAAACAAAACCAAGGGTAATCTGTATAATCGAAAATCCGGAGAATGGATTTCAAACTTCATTTAGACAATACGATATAAAAAAATATTAACTACAAAAATAATGATAAACATAATACCTATGTAATTTAAAATTTTTTGTTTTTTTGTACTTTGCCCGTCAAATTATTTCTAAATATTATATTCGGATAATCGATGTTCGAATAATCGAGATTCTTCTGTACTAAATAAATCCCGTTATTCTACATTGTTTTCCGTATTGATGACGATGTTGGGCGTCATCGATGTTTTTGTTCGATAAACATCAGGAATCGATGCTGAGCTTTCGATGTGAATGTCGATGCCCCATCATCGATGTTTTTTCAATATCGAACATCCCGAATATCTACTTTGAAACCGTATATCTTTTAGCGAGTATATCATGCTATCATAGAAAACTCTTGGTAGGTGGTATAGATAAGATTAATAACTCTAGATTAGTTATGCCTTAATTAAAAAGTTTGCATCAAAAAAATTGGGACCTAATAATTTCGATACAACATTAAAAAAAAAATCTCTCCTAAGTTCTTCATGCTTATGTTGTGCTTAAAAAGGAACTCATACTCGTTTAAAGTGCAAAAGTTATGTAAATTTTATTAAGGATCCAATCTGATTATACAGGCCGAAAAATAGGCAAATTTTCATCAAATTTTTTTTTTTATAAAAATTTAAAAATTTTTGTTATAAAATAAATAAAATTATTGGTCGACAAAAATTTGAAAGCGCATTCATTTCACCTTGTATACAAATATTGATCAATTATAGCTGTGCGATAAGTTTCGTTTCAATTATCATAGGTCATAGGTCAAATAATATATTAAATTATAGTAGATTTTGGTAGCAGACATTTGATGGTACAAAATTGGTTCAATATTCAGGGATGATTCAAAATTTAAAGCATGTAAATCTTGTAGTTGTCAGAAAATATTAAAATAAACATAGTCGCAACATTGGTCATGAAAGGTAACTAAGCTGTAGTCAAAATTATGTATAACAAAAAGAAAGAGATCCGTTTAGAAACTCCAACTCTCCCCCAACAACAGGGTTATTTGCTGTGCTGGTTGGTTTATTGGTTTATTTCTTTTATGAAAAATTTATCCTGTACAATTAGTTTGAAATAAAAGTGTATTTTAAAGTAATATTGATAAGCTTCGTAAAATTGAGAATACCGATAAATCAGTTTAGTCTCTCGTTTTCAATGATAGAATGAAATTCTATTGTCGGTAGTAAAAATTATCTTCGAAATAATGTTCGACGAAGAGCTGTTGGTAGAAGTAAGTTCTCGACGTCGATATTTACTCGATGCGGGTTCAATAATAAGGGCGCATGCATATCTTTTTTAACTTACTCAATAAAATTTTTGGCCTTTGAAACTTATATTTTATTACAAAATATAACAGATAAGTCTGCTGATTAAGGGTTAAACTGTAGTAACGTAGTAAGTTATTATGTTTAATTTATCAATCTTTTAAGGTTAAACTGTAGTAACGTAGTAAGTTATTATGTTTAATTTAACAATCTGTTATTTATCATATCAATATTTTTGGGGTTGATTTTGCAAAATCTTATCATCACTATAAATTTTAATTTTCCACAATATTAGAACTAAAGTTTTGAAAGGAAAAGTTTAATTCCTTCGCAAATTTTTGATTTATATTCCTATTTTGACTTTTTCATGACCTCATTGTAAAATATAAACTTGCGAAAATATGATATCATAACCTTATAAGTCTCATTTGTATCAATTTTTAAATTACACTTTTGCTGATTTGGTTTTATTTTTGCTGGTAATTTTTTAGGTTTTTTTTTTTGTTTTTGTTTTTATTTTTATTTTTATTTTGCTTCGACCACAACTCGTTCTTGCGTTATTCGCAATCTATTGAATTCGGCTTTCAACTCAAACTGTCTGTCGATTATGTCAGATAAAACGTGGAGAATTTCACGAAATTCAAATCTATACCGCTGCGCGGCACTTGTCAATTTTGTTCGATTGGAATTTCAATTTAATTTCGATCGATCTTGCTTTCGGTTTAAAAACTTGAAGTTGTTTTTAGTTGATTTTACAAGAATGCATAAAAAATGATACAAATATATATATACAAAAAAAAAAAAAAAAAAACAAAAACAAATGTAAAATTAAAAAAATGAGATCTTAAGATTGATAAGTTGCTCACGTTCGGCGTTCATCTCATGAAATTGATGTTGCGCATGCGCACGTTTTTTTTACTCGCTAGGCGCTGTTTTCTTGCGTTTAAAACGTTTCAAGCTTCAAAAATGTTTATGATTGATGGCTTATTTCGAAACGACGATATGCGATTCTCTGTGCCTCAGCGCAGTTAGAAATAATTCCAGCACCTTGTTAAAACATCATCAGTTATTGAGTTTTTACTAACTTACACACTGATAAGCAGCAGAGATTAAACACCGTTAGTGCGCTGGTGCTAAAGGGTCTAGAGTTTTTGAATGATAATTTTTTTATTCACAGCTGTTGATAACTTTTGATTTATTTCTGATGTGGTTTTTTTTCTCTTAATTTTAACAGGGCCGTGTACCACTTAGCCGTGGCGTTTCGATGGAACAACGTCTACAGGACATTGCCAGTCTTTTCAATCCTATACCCAGCATGGGCGTTTCAGAAATGCCACCCTATCCGCACTATACCAGCCATCATTATGCGTATCAAAGCGCTGCTGCACCACCGCAACATGCTCAATATCCGCCACCACCACCGCACCCACACCATCACGGCCATCATGCCATGCTGCATGCCAACGCCACGCTAGGCGTAGATATCTGTCCACCCTCGCAGCCGCACTATGGACACAATTTGGGCTCTGCTGTTACGTCAAGCATGCATCTGACCAACGCCAGTCATGATGGCGATGTTGGCGCAGGCGCAGCTGGTGGGGCCAGCAATGTGGGCGCCTACAAAATGGAACATGATATGATGTATTACTCTGTAAGTAATTTGTTTGTGCTCCAAACAAGGCGAATATTTTTTACTGTTTTAAATTTTTTTACATGTGTCAATAGAATGCTTCTTCGGATATGAATCACACCACAGATGGTTTCATCAACTCAATATTGAACGATGAGGATTTGCACTTGATGGACATGAATGTTAATGAAAGTGAGTACATAAAACATTTAGTTTTATACAAAATTTTTTGTTTTTTTGAACAATTTCGTTAATAAAATTTACGGCCTCATTCTGGTATCTGACAATCGTAAATTTTTAAATAAACATAAATTCCTCATTTTGAAATGAAATCGAAAGTTTATGCTTTGACAAAAATTGAATAGAATAGGTACTGATGACTAGGGTTAGGATAACATGTCATCCTTTTTCACTAAAAATGTAATGTCCTCTTTTCGGTACCAAATGTCCTCTTTTTTACCAAAACCGAATTGACCATTACGACACTTGAAAAGACTTTGACTGAGCTTCTTATTGTATTGTGTATGTTATTTAAAATTTCCCTGCAAACATTTGGAAGCCAATTGCAAGAAAATTTGATTTTGCGACGTACTAGCTGTTCGCTCAAGGGTTCTTTGAAAGATGGATCGTTTTTCGATTACAAAACGATGAATGCGCGATTCACAAACAATTTTTAAAATTTTTTTGTCACTCATTTTGGCAATCGTTGGAAGAAAGCTTCTTGGAAAATATTCAAAATCTATCATGGTAATGAGAACTAGGCTCTGCAAAATTGTTTGAATGAATCAAAATATTTACTTATAGTTCAGAAGTAATGTAGCGTTAAATGAAAGTGAAGTAGAAACAAATTCACAAAAGAATCACAAACAAATTTATTGAATTTGGACTGGCCAAATTGGCTCATTTTCCCATACAAGTTTTTTTAACTCTGGTTCCACGCAGACTATAGGTGTCAGCAAGATATGTCACTCAATAGCCTAAATCCTGAATTTCGAAACATTCCGTGGCCTCGTTCGTCTAACTAGGCCATTCGAAACACTGTGCGCCGCCATCGTTAGAGTAAGGTAAGTCCAGAGTTAGATTAGTTGAGCTTAACCTGAACCGAGACTTGAGTGAAGTAGTTCACGGCCGTCCGTTATGATTGCAGCTTTGGTTGCGACATAGCGACATCCAGTTTTGGTTGCATACCTGCGCATTCATTCTCCGCTTTACACAACCGCATGCGGATTTTGACTGCAGCAAGATAGTGGTCGAAGGCACTATTGACCCCCTGAAAAATACTCACATCCAGAACGCTTAAAGTGTGCCTTCCGTCAATTTGATTTTGCGTTGTGTGTTCCGCGGACCTCCTTGGTCTTGTGAATATAGAGCTGTTTGAATCTTGTGCTACCTACCGTTGTTCAACATGGTCTCGTAGAAACTGACCGACAGTGCAGCCAAAGATGCCTTCTCTTCCAATGTTGGCGTTAAAATCGATGAGGACTTCTTTCACGTCGTTGGCCGGTGATCATAAACGTGATCATAACGTCCTCAAGGATTGCGTAGAATTTCATTTAGAAACATGATATAATTTGTTTAGGATATCCCAAACAAGATATCTCACATAACAAGTTCAAGGGAAATATGGCACTCCGTCATTTAATCCTATCCATTTTTTTTTTTACTGTTGCTTAGGTTCAGTCTCAGTTAGCACTAGGGATGTCAATCCCGGCATGTCGGGATCAAGATTTTTTTTGAGTCCCGAAAATATTAGTATTAGTCGATTTTCCGGGACTGCCAAAAACAATTTTTTTAATAGCTAATACAGTTTTTCAAACTTTTATCTAACATATTTTGCTTTAGAGGATTTTATTTCATTTTTATTTTAATTTATTTGTTAGATTGGCAGCGCTTCACGCGTTTGTAACACTTTTTTGAGTAAATAATTAACTTTATGTTTTAAGAAAAATCATCTACTAAAAACGAATTTTTACAACATCATGTTAAATTTGAGCACAAAAAAGAATTGTAGCTTATATAAATTTCTATGACAAGATACAAAGATAGAAAGAAAAATAGATTTATTTTGCTTAAAGACAGTATACAAAAGCACACCATTGATCATAAAATGAATTCTTTGCTTGAGAAAGAGTTTGATTAAAGAAGTTGCCTGTGTTTTCCATCCATTCAAAGTTACCTTAAGTATGTACTCGTCACATCAAATGTGACTTCGCTTTGAATTTTTTGCTGGAAGAAATAAAAAGGGAAGAAATCTACCTTAAGCAATCACTTATTTAATATACTCGTTGCAAGGATGAAGTAACGGAAAACAATTCTGTCACATTTTTATTTATTTTTTTAATTAATCCACATAATATGTATGATATTAAATAGAACTTTTCTAAAGCTCTTGGTACTACTGCTATTAAAAAAGAGCTCGAGAACATCCTCCTTAACGTTGCAAATGACGCCAAATGATATTGCGAAAGCTATATTAATAATACTGACGAAGTTGAGGTAGATAAGGGAGCAAGTTTCAAAGTTAAATTGCATCAAATTTTAATAAGCAGCTCACAAAGGTCTCATAATAGAAAAAATACAACTTATCAGAAGTTTTGGTAAAAGAAATTAATCTTTCTTGTTTTTACCTTCAGAAGCATTTAATTTTTTTTATCAAAAATCCAACCAACAATTGTTGAGGTTCTTCTCAACTACAGGTTTAATATGCAACAAATTGAGGTCCAGGTTAGAGAATAACATTTTAATATATGCTTTAATTTCTTAAAAATCGTATTTCGATCAAAAAATTTAATACTTTTTATTCGCTCAAAATGGAATTTGTGACATATTTGTTTTTTACTTAAATGTATTGACTTTTTTTTAAAGTAAATAAACGGTTTCATATAATAATAATACTTAATATTGGCCTCAAATAATTTAAAAAGCTTTTATAATGATAATGTAATTATAATATAAATCAGGGATGCCCAGCGCCGTACTCTTTCCACTCTTTACAACAACTTCGATGTTTTCATGATTGTTGTATTTCGACGAATACAGTTTGAAGTAAAATCATTGCTTCTTATTGCTTTGTTGCTTTTTTAAGATGCATCAAATGACGCAAACAATTTTATTAAAAAATATACTTCTAGTAGAAGTAAAAAAAGAACCATCCAGTCAAAATATTCTAAAGCATAGTTTTAATGATGGTTTTTGTTAATAGGCTGTATATCTGTGTCGACAAAGAATAACAGATAAACTCATTTTCAAAATTTCAGAGAGCATTTTCAAAACTTAAATTACTCTGAGATTTGAGGCTTAGATTTGATAGTCTAAAACAGGGATGCCCAGTGCCTAACTCTTTCCACTCTTTACAACAACTTCGATTTTTTAATGATTGTTGTATTTCGACGAATTCAGTTTGAAGTAAAATCATTGCTTCTTATTGCTTTGTTGCTTTTTTAAGATGCATCAAATGACGCAATCTTGCATTTGCATGTTGTTGTTTTTGTGTGTACAACAATTTAACTTGTGCGCTTGGGCACGGTCAGCATACGTGTTGTTGTTTGTATGTCCTTTTGTTGTTTTGCTTGGGCGCTGCCAGCATTCGTGTTGTTGTTTTTAACATGCTCCACTCTTTCCACTCTTTACAACCACTTCAATATTGCAATGATTGTTGTGATTCGCCGAATTAAGTTTTCAGCTTCATCCTTACATTTAATTACTTTGTTGTTGTATTTGCGCACATTGAAAGATTCGTGTTGTTGTTTTGTGTGTTCAATATTTACTTTTGCGCTGGCGCAGGACCCTTCATAAGGACAACAAAAATCTGTAAAGTGCACTAAATATTGTCGAATATTGTAAAAATATTTACTGCTGGAATTTAACTTCATGTTAAATTAAATTCTATACATGAGAAACCATATTATTTTCTATCGAAAAGTACAAAATGATTAGATGAAGTGTAAAGGTTAAGAATGTCAGCTGTTGAATTTATGAATGAAATAAATTCTTTCCATTCTGTTGTCAACTGTAGTGTTGCCAATTTATCTTTTTTGGGCTATAACTTTTGTCATGTGAAGTTTTTGGATAGTTTTGTTTTAATGTACATATATTAAAAAATAATTATTAGACCATAAACAACATTACTATGGGAATTTGTGGTGTATTTTTAAAATTCATATAAGCGAAAAATAGACTTTTTGTGGTAATTTGGTTGGCAACTTTCACTAAACACGTACTAAAGTCCTTAAATGCAATTTTTTAAAATAAAAAATTTAATATGAATTAAATTTAATATGTTATTAAAAAAATAAAAAATTTAATATGTTATAAATTTTAAAATAAGTTTTAAAAAATGTAACGTTATGAAGCAGGTTTTGCTTCTTTAATACGTCTTTGCTAATGCTTTCATTGTACTAACGAATTGTGCAAGAATGGGAAGCGTTTGTTCTCGGAATTCGTGATCCAAAAAGGCCAAGTAAGTAATCTGAAGAATGGCGCAGCAGGTGCAAAGCAAATTTTTTATGTCATATCAAAACATTTCTGTTTATATATAAACAGAACACAATACAATACACTAGAACAGGACATATATGCCAACCAAAATTCACCATATATATAAAAATCACTCGTGTGACACTCACAGCAAAAAAATCACGCACATAGAAAAAAACCACGCGAAATCACACACAGAACAGAAAATCATTTAGAAGCAATTCCAATTTTACAGCATAAAAAAGCATTTAATGCAATACAATTTTACCAATAGTGAGATATTTGGTTATATTATAAAAAGTTTATTGTTAAAAATTTATTAATATCTTATTTGCTAGATCAAAATTAAAAATATATGAAAATTTTTGATAATTCAATATTATATATATCAGTGGAACTAATTTAAATTGTCTGAATTTGTAATATAAACTTAATATTAACTTTTTAAAAGTTTCAACTTTATACCTGCCTTAGCAAATTTTATTTGCAGTGTTGGGTCTGTTCGTTAATATACGTGTTTTCGCATTTACTTGCACGCGCTCGTCAACAATAAAGTGTGTGATTAAAAAAATCACTCATGAGTGAAAAATCACTCGCTTCATTTCAGAAATCAGACATTGCCACACGGCCTTAAAATCACGAAAAGTGATTTATCACACGAAACTGGCATCTATGATACAGTCTAAAGTACAACAAATAAGGTAACTGCAGCGCTGGTTGTGCTCTCTTTCCGTTACTGCAGATATTGTCAAAATCAGTTGTGTGTGGAATATGTGGCTTGCAGTTAATTTCTTTAAATTAATTTTCAATGATGTTAGACTTGAAACACTTTTTAATTGCGTTTATATCAAAAATACAGCAAGAACAATTTTTACAATTTTTAATTTAAGTAACAAGACATATTTTACTTCGTTTTCAATTTGAAAATTCTTACTTTCGTCTTTCTCATAGCTTTGAGATTTTATATGAGTTATACGACAAAATTGTTGAAACGATATATTCACAATATAAGCTGCAAACGTCGTTAACAGCAATCGAAAATTTGGCAGCACTTTCTTTTTTTTGACAGCTTATTAAACAAATTGTTTATAAAGTTATCAAAATAGAACATCCGACTATGCTTAGCACCGCCCGCCGTATTCACAATTAAGTTGAAAATGTGATTTATGTATATCGGGGAAAAAATGGTCTATAATGGAAAAAATCAGAATTACTTCTTTTTTCAGTATCAATTTTAAAAAACCAAATCTAAAAATTTTTCAATTTTATTTTTATTCGAAACAGTTGTTAAATTTGGTACTGGTAAATAAATGGTTGTTAAATTTTTGGTAAAATAAGTCATTCGGATTTTGTCCAATAAAGAACACAAATTAAATAGACTGTCTACCCTTCGCAAAAGAGCCCACTCCGACGCACTTTCTGGCATAGAAATTTCGTCTTGTAGCAGCGATGCATCCATTTCCAAATACTGAAAGGCCATTTTATATAAAATTTTTTATTATTTTTCGCTTTGACAGATAAAATTCAATAAAAATAAGCTAATTAAAAGCCAAACAAAGAAAAATTTCGCGCAAAAGTTGCTTAACGTTATTGTTGTTTCAGTTAGCGGCACCTTTTTAATCATTGTTAAGCTTGCAACAAATAACGTTAACGAACTGTCAAAGTTAAGGACAAAAATTGCTAGCTAAGATGTTGAGAATACTACTTAAAGACAAGTGTCGTTAAGGCCCAGTTAACGATAACACAAGTATAGCTAACGCGTTTGAGAATTCCACTACTGAACGTACAATAATACTAACTTGGGAAACTCGAACAGAATATTGTCCAAAAGCATGTTCAAAGACAAATTAATAATTAAATTAATCAAAATAATTAGAGTTCTCAGCCTTATTGCTTTGCTTATTTTTCATGGTTAGACATGCCAACTGTTCTATCTTTCATATCTTCTTAATTTCTTCATTAAGTTCTTATGTTAACAGAATTTTAATGACTGCATTCTGAAAATTTTATGAAAATACAGGACTAATGTAGTTTTTTAGAGACAAAACAAATGCCAATAAAGCCAAGAAAACACCAAAAAAATATTTATTACACCCAAGCAAATTTTTAAGGAAAACATGAGTAGTTGACAACTCTGATGGCATGATATATAACAGGACTTGTACAAATCGGTTGTGGTGAATATAAAAAGAAATTGACAAATACAACAAGTGCCAAAACTTACAAATTTTGTTTGGCGATAGAGTCAAATAAGAAAATGCATGCAATTATTTGAGTGCAGAATAGATTCCTGTAACTCAACTTAGAGATTAACATATTAAAACACATAATCCATACTTTATTTTACTTGTGTTGATACAAACGATGTTCTAGCTTAAAAATGTAGGAGAAGAAGAAGAACGCTCCTTTTTTAAATTTCACCTCAAGTAGCGGGGGTTTGTGCAAAACAAAATTTTTAAAAATGTTGACAAATACAACAACTGAAGAAATTGGCTAACTTTGCAAGCTTGTATAAACAAAAATAACAGGACTTAAGAAATAGTTTAGGTTGCAAACAGCTTATTGCAACTTAACTTAAATATTTATATCATAATAAATTGGGTATAGGCATTATTTTAACCTTCCTATACTCGCGCATTGGTCTCTCAGACCGAAGAAACAACCCAATCAGCCATTTAGGATTAGTGCTTGGATTAAGCTTACATGCAATACAAAAAGCAAGCCTTATCCAAGCACGCTTGAAAAACACTTGCCCGGGTAATAAATTTCCAAGTTGCTTTGTATAACTATTGCGTAAAACTCAAAAAGCAAGTGATGTACAATAATACTTGGAAAGGCTTGCATTAAGTAAGTGTTTTGCAATCATACTTAGATAACGCTGACAACGGTAATAGTTTAACAACTGTTCAAAGTTGTGATGCTCTCATATATGCATACATAATTGTATTTTATTTTCATTTTGTTCGCTCAGCTGTTAGAGTTCGCTGTTAGAGTGTCCGACTCATATGCGGTGGTTCGCGCGTTCGATCCCTGAGGTAGCAAACACAAAAATTTTTGAAGGCATGCAATTTTTCATATAAATATATGCTTCAATTTTAACAAACGAAAATAAAAAATAAATAAAAAAAAAATGTTCCGGTTGGGAATTGAACCTTGGATGTCCAAATCACAACAAATCAAATAAACAAGTGGCTTACCAACTGAGCCACGGAATAAAAATTTTACGCGAGTGCTAATTGATTTGTTGAATGTAGCACACTTGGAAAAAGCTTATTAAAACACTTATATCCAATTGTAAAAACAACACTTGGATTAAGCTTGAAGTAAGGAATATTATTCCAAGGGTTCACTTTCGTTTATCCTACAATTACATGTAAGCGTTCTACAATAGTAAATGAAAGCGTTATCCAAGCTTGAGGCTTACGTTTGTAAGCTTGTTTAAAGCTTATTCCAAGCTTGTTTGGCTGATTGGGATGTTTTTAAGCATATTCCGCTCCATTAGCGTAACCAAGGGGGGGGGGAGGTTTCGGGGCTTAAACCCCCCCAAAAATTATTGTAGTACCAAGCAAAATAGCATTCAATCAAAGTGAGTCTCATGAAGAGCAATCACACGTCTAATGAAATGAGTGGAAACCCCAAATGTATATTTCAAATTGATTCTGGTTGATCATAATCAATTAAATTTCTCATTTTTATTTTTTTTCAGCTGTCAAAATAAAATTAAACAACGAGTGAATTTGCATAAGTGTAAAATATTAATTACAAAAGTGAAAAATATAAATAAAAAGACAATTTAAAAGTAATTTTACCATAAAATAATTTTTAAAAATCACAAATACATTGTTCTGGCAACATGGAGCTCTAGGCGAGTGGCCCTTTCACCGCAGCACAGCGATGCTGCCGTCAGGACGCCTCGCACTAGCTCTTTTTTGTGGGTGGTGATGTTTTTTGCATTTGATATGGTGCTTTTGTTGCTCCTGAGACATCTGAACCGACACCAAGACATTTGAGCCTTATATCTGCTGTTGGTGAAGATTCCGTTGCTATTTGCTGCTTCTTTGGCCCGGCGCTTATATTTCTACCTTGGCTAGATACGCTGTTTTAATATTTTCGTTTTTTGTTAAAGAAATGGACTCGATCGCGTTGTTTTTTGATACATACAGCCTTATCAATTATAGCAACTGGAAAAATGTCTGAAAAATTTGTTTTCCTTTGAAATCCGAAAATTACTATGATAAAAATTAATTTATTTTAAAATTTATAAAAAACTATTTTTGAGTTAAAAAAAAATGAAGTAATATTTTAACCACCAGATTTGAGTTCAGCGACCTCAAATTAGCCTGAAATCGTATAAAAAATTTCTTTTTTGAGAAATTTTCATCAAATCCGCACAGATCCGCACCAATTTTGTTGCGGATGAAAAGTGAAAAAATTTGTATGAAGTGCGGATGGACAGCGTTTTCAACAATAGCACTTTTTCACTCCGAATCCGCCAACTTCATTATCGATACGCAACGAACTTACTCGCCGGTTTCTACAATCGCTAAAACAACGAATTCGAGTTATTTTCCCGCCGCAACTGATCCGCCGTTTTCCACAATCAGCATGAATATAAATATAGATACCAAAAAATCGATATATCGTCATTTTCGAAGAGGGGTTGTTTAAAACACCTGTGTACTATGTTTTTTTCATGGTATTTACATGCATTTAAACTTTTTGGAAATTTATGGAGCTCTTCTTTTCATTGATATATCGTATGGTGTGGTTTAATCAAAACTGAGTACTATGAAAAATGCGTTTTTTAGGCATTTAAAAAAATATATATATTCGAATATCATGAATTGTGTACTGGGGCGCTGTTTGGCGAACATTTTACTAAAAACTGGTTACCAGAAATCGATTTTGAGTACCTAAAAACCCATATATACCAAGATTTGCCAAAATCCAACAGTTTTTATGGCAATTTAATAATAATGTAGCTGAAGGAAGCTTTTGAATAATATATTATTTTATATAATTTATATAGTTTTATATAATTGTGGCAATAAGTTTTGGTTAGACCACATCATAAGATATATGAATAAAATGAAGAGCTCCATAAATTTCCAATAAGTTTAAATGCATATGAATACCATGAAAAATACATATTACATAGGTGTTTTAAACAACCACTCTTCGAAAATGACGAAATATCGGTTTTTTGGGACCTCAAAAGGGTCTTTAAAGACAAAACATTTAAAAAATTATTTTTTGTTTTTAAAATCCTTTAATGTTTGGTTATCTTGGTTATGCATTCTGAAGAAAACGAAAAGTTATATGCAAAATATTTTGTTTTCTACAGAAAAGGGGTTCAGAAGAACCAAAACCGCTCCATGGGGAGCTCTCTGATAAAAAAAAATTGTATAAAGAAACAGTTTTTGAGAGTCTTTTAAGAGTCCCTCTAACTTTTAAGTCGGTGTCCGGTGAAATTTGAATTTAGTTATGTTCTTATTATGTTGGCAATACTTCCATTTAAGTTATCTTTTCAACTTCTAGCATGGAACCCACTAAGGCGACTTGAAATATTTGGAAAAAAATTAATTTAAAAGTAAGACAAAATAAGAAAGCCTGCATTTGATAAAAGTCGGTTTATTCCCTTGTCACCGAAATAATCAAAGAAATTTCCTCTTTAATTGTTATTTTTCTTCCTTTTTTTATAGTTATTTCTGATGTTTACAGAATATATATAAGCCAAACTCTGCAGAATTAAGTTTATAGTGAAGTCATGTGATTCAGTAAAAATAATTCCTGCTGACTTCCGAAACTGGAGAAAAAATTCACAATTCCTTATTTTCCATCGCATTTTCTCGAATCTGTTTCATAAAAATTTCTCTAAATTGTCAAATATATTCGATTTTAAAGAGTAAGGGCTTATTAGGTAAAAAGTTGTTGGTTTAAGTTTCAGTTTACCCGTTTATGTCCAGTGACATATTAAAGTTATACGGTATAACTTATATAGACGAAATTTCATCGGCTATTTTGGTGGCGAGGAACTCAAACGATTTTTTTCAAATTCAGTCTCTTTGGTTTATATCCCAAGTTGTCAGAAATTCAGCGTTTTTTTTACTATCGGAATTGATAATAAGTAATCACCAAAGGACGAATTTTAAGGTTAGTGCTGTTTATACAACGAAGTGTAGCATAGATGAAAAATGTTCACTGTGGGGAGAAAAAATTTCATTTTTGCTGACCCTATTGGGACCCGAGTCAAAATGAAAATATTTAAGCTCAAGCCCTACAACCTTCGAACAACTGCCAAACAAGAAAAAATCCGCAAAACCGCGAACAATTGGCGCTTCAAAAACATTTTGGCCGTACAGATACTAAACAACGCTGAAACAAGTTTATTTTGTAATGTCCTGACAGTGACAAAATGTCCTGACAGTGACCGGTTTATTTTTTTTTTTGGAAAAACAATATGTTACTGGCCATGCCTGAAGTTTGAACAAGAAACCATTAGTGCAAAAGTTATACGTTAATCATTTTTATATATAAGTTCTACATTTGAAAAATCCCTCCCAAAAAAAAATTCCTGATAGCGCCCCTGTTCCGCTCGCATTATGAGTTATAAATTGTTTGTTACTCGTGTTGAACACAAAAGCTTCTGCATAAACAGGTGTTTTTATAAAATAAGATTGTTTAGAGTGGTTAAAAAATGTAAACTTTCGGCAAATTGTATCTTAACAACCAACACCTACAATTCAACAAAGCCTATTTTCCTTAAAAATTCAAATAATTGTGCTTCAAACATCTGTAGAGAAAAACCTATGCAAGGTAATTATTAACAGAAATATACGTATGAATAATGTTGAGCCTAAAAGAGCGCAACTTTTTTCATAAAATCGTGTTCGCTTTGCATAAGTTTTAAGATATTTCAATCAAAATTTTTAAAAGTGAAAGTGAAAAGTTTAATAGTATCGGTTGTTAAATTGAAAAAAAAAAATATTAAAAAAATCAAGTAAAAGAATTGATTTGAAATGATCAGATATTTAATTTTGTTGACTTATTTTTCGTTATTGTGTCAACGAAATTCTTAGGAGCTCCAAGGAAATAATTTATCAGTTTTTATGCTGCACTGATAAGCAATTTTATACCATTCGCCTGACAGGCAACAACAACTAAAGCTTGCAAAACTGTCAGCTGCTTGCGCAAAAGCTTAAACAAATGTGGCAAAAGCACTCAATTAAAGCAAACTTTTTAGCTCCAAGTTTTTAACAAGCAACGCATGCGAATAAAGCTCAAGCTCTCCTGCGACGCTCTCTTTAGTTTCGTTTAAGTGCTTACTTTGCTTTTTCCCCAACCACACTTGAAAAAAAGCTTATTTCTGCTTTATTCTTCATAATTAGTTGCGATTTGAGTGAGAAACATTTGAGTAGCGTTTAAATTATTTCGATTTTTATTGTCTTTATTTTAATTTGTTTAAGTTTTCTTTCATTTCAAGTGCGTTTCGCAGCAACAGCTGCTTAATTAAATTTAACACAATAAGTATGCGAGTTATTTTTTATGTGTGTGAAGTAAAAATAAATTGAAATATTTTTATATTATTTTATCAAACGAAAAATTTTCTATTATGTGAGCGTGCAACTATTTAGAACAAACATAAATTGAATGAATCAAGTTGATAAGAAAACAAGAAAAATTATTCACACTGACAAAATCAACAGGTGAGCGACCAGAGCACACGCAGTTCCACATTTAAGAAAACACAAAAGCTTGTTCAATCGTTTGAAGAAAAAGCTCTTAAGAAATGAAACTTGTATTCTTGCTTATGTGCCATATTATTTGAATTTCTTGTTTTCTTTTCAATTAAAAAGTGACTAAATGATGGCATTTTGTGACAGTGGCAACGGCAGTTGACAGACAGACAGACAGACGGACGAACAGTTTTTAGCCAGACAGACAGACGTGCCAGTTTTAATTTTCATACTATTACTCTATGGCGCGCGCTCTCTCTTTCTCTCTCTCTCTCTATTTCTGTGGCTTGCTCTCTAGCACGTTCGCGCTATTTACTATTTTTAATTTGCTGAGTCATCAAAAGAATGAACAAACCCGCTACCGCTACAAAAACCAAGATAACAATAAATAATACTGCCCAAAAAACATAAAAATTAAACAATAAAATAAAGTAATTCGTCGTCATTGCCGTCTTGTCGTCGTTTAATTTAAGTAAAACAATAATTTATCACGTTACATTATTGTCACGGACACACCTACATACATTTCAATTTCTGTTCAAAACTGTGTCTAGCCTGTGCACCAACGGCTTGTAATCAATGCACCAACAACGTTAAGACGCAACAAAAAATCAACTTCATCATCAACAATACAACAAAACAGGTGAATAGAACGTTTAATTAAAATAAAATAATAATATTTTTTTTTTAAAAAAAAGTACAATTAAAATAGCAGTCAGGCAGGCACGGCAATGAAATAAGCGTTACTCATGCTAAATACATATTTACAAAAATATTTATAAATTCTCAAAATATTGACTTTGTTGTTGTAAATTCTGTGCTTCTTAATGCTTATAAGACTTTTGGTTTAATTATGAACATTTTTAGGTCTCTCCGGGGTTTGACAATTCGGCAGAAAAATACTTGTTACAGACATAGTAGAATAAATAAGGTAAACTCGCTAGAAGAGAGCGTACTGCCGTAAATGTCAAAACGAAGTTGACAACTCATATAAAATCCCAAAGCATTCTCAAAACAATGAGAAAGCAAGAAAAAAAAATTCCAATTGAAAAAATCAAAAACTTTTTTTTATTTAAAACTAGCTGATGTTACCCGGTGTTGCTCGGGATTGTTCCTCGAGCACAGAAAAAAGGCGATTTTTAAAACTGCTCTGATTTTAACATTTTTTAAATTATGAATTTAATGTTTTAAATTATCGTTTTTTGGGGTTTTGCCCCCTTAATTCGTCGTAAGTGTGTAGTCAAATTTCCGTAAAACTGTACCTGAAAAATATTAAATCTTCCAGGTCTCGCTCCGACGTCCGAAAAAATCATTCTTTAAAAACTTTAAGAAATGCGTTTAAAGTTTTTCTTAACATTCATTTAATATGCATTTATATCTCAGAAAAAAAAAAATTATAATTTTAAAAAATCCTTTTGGGATCGATTCGATTTTTGTATTGCCTTCGTTCAACATCGGTTTTGGTCGGTACTGTTCGGTTGATTTTTGTTCATCTTTATATAGCTTCTGCTCGTTTTCGTTAAACTTCGTTTTTTTTCGTAAGTCTTTGGTCCTTGACTTTGTTTGCCTTCGGCGCATTCATTGATTTTTGTCGAAAGAACTTTTAAAAGCATAGGATCTATTTAAGTAATAGATACGATCGCTGAACAAGTTTTATCGAAATCAGTTAATCCGTTTTGAAGTGAATGAGCCAGATAAAGTTAATTGCATAAAGCGCCCTCTTCTTAAGGAGTCAGGTTAGTTAACAATCTTAATTTTAGCAAAATCGGTCAAGTCGTTTAGGAGTTATTGAGTCTTAAAAATTCACTATTTAAAGCGCTCTCTTGCGTTAATCTTTGCAATTTTTTATAGCCTATGTTTAATCTTGGGTGCAGTTAAATCTTCTTACCAAATCACAGACTTCCGTCCACTTTTTTTACATCTTTTTACACTGCCCCCTATCATTTTCATCTCTATGAAACGTACTCGGTGTCCTAATTTCAGCTCAATCGGATGAACAATGCGCGAGCCTATACGGAACAAACAGACAGACAAACATTTGATTTTATATATAAGAGAAGACGACACAAAATGCAAATTGGAATAATTCAAATTTTATTTCCTTACACAGGGCCGAATTAAGCTGGAGACCAGTGAGGCCACTGGCTTCAGGCCCCCACCACTTGGGGGCTCCCACCATCCGTGTTAGAAATGGGAAAACAATTTTTAAAAAAACCAATGTCGAATCGAGTACTCAATAGAATTATTATAGAAAGAAACCTCGATTATTGTGTGGATTCTTGATGTATATTGTACTTTATATGTCGCAATTAAATCAGCTCAGCTAGCTCATATTATGTTGAATACTTGCATACGAACATGGAAAGACATTTTTTCTATTATTGAGAGAAAAATTTTTTGAAATTTTAAATTAAGAAAATTTACTAGTTTTACGTCAAATGATCTGGTTGTAACAAATTTTCTTTCATCCTAGTTGTTTTCTAAAAAATTAACTATTTCATTAAAGAAAATTTCAGATTCATTGGCTGCTTTGCTTATTATAAACATTTCTTGTTAATCAAAATTCGGAGAAAAATAAGGTTTATTTTAAAATAATATTTCTTAATATTTTAATGAATCTGAAAAGAAAATTTGCTGAGGATTCAAGAAAAGTTGTCTTTTTTATCAAAATGGAGAAAATATTGTTTTGAATTACCATCTTATTTTCTGAGTAAGCAACAGAAAGTATTACAAGATTTTGTTGCATTTGCGCATAGTACAACAAATAAGGTAGCTGCAGGGCTGAGAGCCGAAAGTCAGAACTGTCAAAAAATACTGAACGAAATAGAGCTACAAAACAAGACATCAAATAATTTGTATTGAATTTGACAATTTTGACTCTGAGAGAGAGAGGATTGATAACCCTGCAGCTACCTTGTTCATTGTACTATGCATTTGCGCTTAGAGACTGAGAGCATAGCGGGAAATAATACAGAGCGAATTCAATAGAAATTGCGTCACACTACCTGGTCGTTGTGCACGCATCAGTTTTTGTTCGAATTTAAAAGTGTGCACATCGTTGTTTCGTGAATTAACGCAACGACTAAACGTGGTATATGAAGTGTCTTATATTTTAATATAGTTACTTCATTGTAGTTGTCAAAAAAGAAATTTTGATAATTCTTAATTCTTGTGGTTTTTTAATTGCACCGCCATCGGGGACAAAAAAGTCTTGTGTCCCGCTGTCACCAAATTCCGCGTTGAAGCTTTTCTTCCAGTTGTGGACTCGCTGACCATGTCTTTATCAAAAAGAATCACAGTATATGAAGTTGAAGTTTGAAGTTTGCCAAAGGTTCGGATTTTTTAATGATCTTCAAACGATTCCAACTGAAGTGTTAAACGCAAAAGCGAAAAATCTTGTTGGTTGTTGCCCAGAACATGTAGAATCGACTCTTGGTAATGAACTGGTTCAACTCGCCGAGCTTGCAAGTCTCTTTAAACGAAAAATCGCAGAATCTGGAGCACAATTTCTTTATCGCATTATAATGGAGAACAATCTTCGCTCAACTTTTGTAAATATGTTCTGAAATAGATTTATCTTTCGAAAATGTTATTGAAGTGTTCGCTTCGATTAAATCTCGTAAAACTTTTAAATAATAACCACTCATACTATTCTGATGATTATCGTTAACGATATTTATAGAACAAATAACGATTTTTCTAATTCAATATTTTACTCTGCAATTTACTACGACTCTGCATACATTTTTGTGCAACTAAATTTTTTATTCATTGTTAAGGGCCCTCACCAATAAACTGGCCTTAGGGCCCCACCAACCTTATTTCGGCCCTGGACACACAGCTGATTTTGACAATATCGGCAGTACAGAGAAGAGAGCACAATCAGTGCTGCATATACCTTATTTATTCTACTATGGTTACAGATATGTTTGAAGTGTAGAATAACTAAAGGCTCAACCAAGTTATGCGTAAAAAAGATTGTAGAAAAAGATTGCCAACTAAAATTACAAAAAAATTTTTTCTTGCAGTTTGTAAATTCATCCATGCTGTATGATTGAAAATAGCGGTCAATTTCAATATGAACCACGATTAATAAATTAATCCTGTCTAAAACATATATTTTTACTGATTTTAAATACAATTTCGATACATAAGTGGTTAAAATCAAAATTTAAATTATTTATTAACAGGTTGCAACCCTTTTCTGCTAAGCAATATACGGTGTCGAGCGCTCTCTCTCAAGTTTTGAAAAGTAAACGAAAATTGAGAAACTGAACGAAAAATTGTTTACGCACAACTTGGGCAACTCAATATATTGCTGAGCAAGTGCGTTCTTTTGCTCTCTAGCTTCTGTATGATTACGCATAACTTGGTTGAGCCTTTAAGCCGTTAGAAAAATAAAAATAACAGGTGGTTCAAAAAATGCCTAGTCTCGGCAAATATACATTTACGTTACCTCCTCTTTGCTGACCTCTTTTCTTTATCCTTATCCATACACCTGTTCTTATCTTAATTCTTATATTTATAGGTACTCCTTCGTGTTCTCCTTTTACTTATCCGTATCTTTATTTAAATTTTAGTCATAATAAATAATCTCTCTTAACCTTATCTTATCGGGAGCCTGTTTTTATTTTACTAATAAAAATGTTCAAAATATTATTACTTTTTCACGGTTTAAAAAGAGTGTGAGTTGGGTGAGGTCACTTCGAAATGATTGCATTATCTGAATGTTTTAATGTTATAAACTTGTCATGCCAAAAATTATGTTGCCCGTTTCTGCACTTTTTGTCAAAATTGTATTTTACAAATTTTAACTCGCAATAAAGTCAACAGTTGTTATGCTACTTTGATAACTAATACCATGTTTGAAGTTGAAGTTTTCCTTCCTCGTTATGAAACTGATTTTGTTTTTTGAAGTGAAACTTCTTTAGCCACGTATACAACATACGGCGAACGAAACTGGTAGTAAAACCGATGAAACGAATGAAACTGCGGCAAATTGTGGTGAATTGAGGCCAATTAGGTGAATTTAGTTGAAACTAGGTGTTCACAAAACTTTATAAATTAGAATTCATAAGGTGTTCGGAAGGAAAAAAATTAGCAAACAATGGTTTGAGTCCGAACTAACAGATGAATTAATCAACAAAGTTTTAGACCGTACTTTTTGAAGGTGGAATTTTCAACTAGATACGTTATGCTTAAATTTCCACCCATGACACGTTACGCTGGAATTTTCAACCTGTATGATTCAATGGCCCATCGGATGCAATAAAATTATCCGAGGTCACAAGGGGGTCATTTGCAATTTTATGGATTCCATGGAGCAGTTGGACATATGTATGTATGTATATGGATGATTCTATGGCCAATCGGATGCAATGGGATTATCTGAAGTCACAGACGGGTCATTGGCAATTTTATGGATTCCATGGATCATTTGGACAAAAATGGATGATTCTCTATGGCCAATCGGATGCAATGGAATTATCTGAGGTCACACTTTTATGGATTCCATGGATGATTTCGACCAAAATGGATGATTTTGCCAATCGGATGCAATGGGATTTGCTGAGGTCACTCGCAGGTGGTCATTGAAACTTTATTGGATTCCATTTTTAAGTATATTTTTTTACAAGACGAACTCAATTTATAATGATGATGATGAGAAATGGGTTCATACGGGCTGGGCTGCTCGGCCATACACAAAAATCGACGCCAAAGTCCAATATTCACAGTGACAAGGTCCTTCTCTGTGTTTGGTCTCTGTATTTGGTGGGGCCATGATGTACTATAGGCTGCTACAACTAGGCGAAACTATCACAGAGCAACTCTACCGAACTCAATTGATGCGTTTGAACCGAGCATTGAAGCAAAAACGTCCAGAGTGCTATCAAAGGCACAACAAGATAATTTTGCAACATGACAACGCTCAGCCAAATAGGAAGTCTTACCCTTCTATTTGCTTTCTTTGATGACGCATGACCTTGAAGATCAGCACTTTCGCTCTTTTAAAATAAAATTAATCTTCTCATAGCTTTATATGAAATGAGACTTTTTTTAGTAAGACTAAATTAAAAACTCTCTACATTTTTGGGCCACACACATATTTGTTTTTATTTGGCTTCAGATTTTTTGTGATTTCGGACTTTATAATATATTTTAACGACTTTGATACTGATTTTATGCTTCTTATTGAAAATTAAACAAGCTTTTTAGTGGGATATTTTTTATTTTTCTGACATATTAGGTCTGTGAGATATTCAGGTTCAAACTAAATTTTTGATTTTTTTTTAAATTTTGACTTGCATTGTATTTCATAAAAATTTTGTATTGTATTCTGATTAAGAGGTTTGCATCAAAAACATTGGGACCAAATTAAAAAATAGAGGAACCTTTTTTGGTCGGACGAATGCAAAATTTGTAATGAACGGTGGTAAAGAGTTTCGTCAATATGTTCGACATCCCCAAATAGTCAGTACAACCCGAAGTATACCACAAAATCCTTTGAACACGGTGGTTGCAGAATCATGATTTGAACTAGAGATGGGCGCTTGAGTCATTTTAACTCATGATCACGCACGCTCACGATTTGATTTGTTCTAATCATGCACGCTCACGATTAAAAATAATTTGTTTGCTCACGATCACGATGATATATTTTGCTCAAGATCACGTCGTGTCAGGTCAAAATTCGTGACACGTGCCCATCTCTAGTTTGAACATGCATTTTTTTCTATAGTGTTGGTTCAATATATTGTATGGAATAAGTAATGGATCAACATCTTTACTTCAAAACATAAGAAGCGCTTTCAAGGATAATGACCAATTTGTTTGTTTTTTTTTAAATTCTCAAATACCATTTTTATGTACTTCTATGTGCTTAAAATATCAAAAACAGCAATAAAAGCAAGCAAATTAAAATTTGTTCTAACCGTTCGACAGTGCATTCATCCCATACATAAATTGGTACAAAATAGTAGGAGTGCTGCTATGATAATGAATTTGTATGCTTGGTTACTTTAAGCTAATTAAGAATAATTTAAAAAATTATTGAAATCGAACAGTTCTTAGGGACTTATATTATTAAGGAGTTATTATATATAGTTCTTGGACTTATATTAATTTTTTATTATTTTGTATGGGAGATGCATACAAAAGTTGGGCGATTTTAACAAAATTTTAGTAGAAGGCTAGGCAATAAGAGAAATATATGTGCTCTGAAAATTATAGAAATTGATAAAAACTTAGGGGTATCTCCCATGGACCTATATTCAACTTTAGCATAATTTTGTATAGGAGATACATACAAAAATAAGCCGATTCTAACGCAACTCAGTAGGAATGCTGAACAAATAGAGTAATAGATGTGGACTGAAAATGGTATACTGTTGTACTGAAAATGATAGAAATTGGTTAGACCTAAAGGGCGCCTGTCTTGCACATGTATTATTATTTTTTTTTTTAATTTTAAAGAAATCCACTTAATGGCACAATTTAATTTATTTACAATAGAAAAATAAAATTTTTAATTTTTTTTATTAACAAAATGTGAAATAAAAAAGTAATAAATTAATGTGTGTATATTAAGGATTCCAGTCTACCGGAATCCCGAAAACCCGGGATCTCGGACTTTTTCCAGTCCCGTTAGTCCCGGGATTATAAGTCCTGAAATCCATGGATTTCCTGAAATCTAGGGAAAACTTTCCAACCAAACATACGAATTTCTTTATTTATTAAAAAAACCGGTTTTTCTGTCTTCAAAATTCCGGGACTGGAATATATAGTGCATATGTAGGGGAGGGATGCCCATCTGCTGAACAGGTTTTGTTTAGAGGCCATAACTTTGGTTTAATACATAATTTTTCGGAGCTGTTAGTTTTGTTTGAAAGCTAAGTTTAAAAACTAACAAGAAATTTAAATTGAATCTTAAAATTTAAAAATTACAATTGTGGCGGTCGATCTGGCAAAAGTCTCAAAAATCGACACCCAAAAAAATTGGTCCAGCTGCTGAACACCTTAACCACATCACTGTAAAAATTAAAAAATGATGGTTAACTCATAAGTTTTTAGGCTTTATGAAACATTTATGGCGTTTTCGTTTCTACCAAAAAATGTTGCCTTTTCATTGCCCTTGCCTTTTTTCGTGTTCGATTCTAAAATAAGTGCAAACGGGTGAGTAAATTCTGTGTTCGTTTCTTAAAATGTCACACTCACAGAGGGCAAAAAAGGCGCATTTTCTGCCTTGCAAACTTTCTCAGGGTAGATGATTGCCCTGCATATCAGCTGTTTTTAAAACGATAATATTTTGACATGCATGCGTTAGACAAGGATGGTTATATTCGTTTGTTTAAGTTGACATTTTTCGAATAGGCAAAAACATGCACTTTTACAGGGTTGCGGGCAACATTGAAAACATTTTGCACTCCGACAGGGCAACATTTTTTGGATTAGAAAAAGAATAAAAATAAGTCAGCAAAATGAAGTTTAATTAAATAAAAATTAGTCTTTGATGTCTTCAGCATCATCCTCATAATGTTGATACGCCATGCTGAAATTGTTTTGTAGGTAATTTAAAATTATATATAACTGTCCTAAACACTGCACAGGCGGTGGGCCTACTTTTTGTTCAGTAGGTGGGCAGTGACTCCATCATGACATGACGCGAAATAATTTGTATCCATTGCACAATACCATTCAATTGTTCATCGAATTGTGTAATATAGATATTAAACTATGAATTCCATTCATACTCATATTATTTTTTATAAAAATAGACTTGAAAATTCACTAAATTGATATGCACTTTTTTGATAAGTTCCGATTTTTTCGAATATTTTTTTTCGCACCGGCCGTTTGGTTAAAGCAACACCCATGTAGAACTCAATGATTTGTCGAAAGTGATTATTCAATGAGATGTTACTTTGTCACTTTACGCATCGGTGCTCTTATCTATAGATACTTCAGAACTGACAGTGTTCAGTAGGTGGGCCTGTTCAGAAGGTGGGCTTCGCTACTTACTTCTTCGTCAGAATCACTACAAAACCAAAGAATCCTTTTTAATTGCCTTTTGTTTTACCTTAAAAAACTAAAGACATTTTTTTAAATTTTTGTTATTCATTTTAAAATAATCCTTTTGTAGGAAAAATATGCTGAATTTTTTTAAAACATTAACTCAATTTTAAGAGCACAAGTTTAAAAACTAAAAATTCTGAGTTTAACATTGAAATTCAGTCCATCTGCCACAATGAGACCATTTTTGACTTGCATATATTCAAATTTAATATATTTTCTGTTTAATACCAGTGGAAAATATTTTGAAAAAAATGGCGATTACCATTCTTTTTCAAACTTTTAAATGGGACGGGTGTGACATAAGATTGTCCCGGGTGTGACGAGTGCGAATGATGTGGGAATTATATATAAAAACTTAATGGGTATAATAACTTTCACATATTTTTGACACTTAAATAAAAAAAATATGTTTTTAATTAATGTATTATTTAAAAAAAAAAAATATTTTTTTGCAAAAAATTTTTTTGCATGAATTTTTTATCAAATTAATACCTGTACAAATAATTTCAAGTTTTTAATATATTTAAAAAAAAATATTTTTTTGCAAAAAATTTTTCGCATGAATTTTTGATCAAATTAATACCTATACAAATGATTTCACTATACATAAATTTACAAAACTTGTTTTAATCAAAGAATTTATTCATATACTTGCAAAAGCATACCGTTCCGGGTGTGACCAACTTCTTGTAACGGAAATGAAGAGTAAAAATAATTTATTGAATGAAAAAAGTTAACAAATTTATGTAAAACATCAACATCCTTACTTAAGGAAAGTTTCATTCTTATCATAAGCCCATGTTGCTTCTTAGGAACACTATAGCATTTTTCTCGGACGGGTGTGACACAGAAAAAACACTCAGTTTAAATATTTTGTACTTTGAAAACGCAGTAACCAATCATTATTACAAACTATTCTAACACAACATTAATATCTTTTTTAATATTACTGACCTTATTTTTTTTAAAGTTGTATCAAAAGATGACTGATTTCAAGGTTTAAATTAAATCAAAATATTTAAAAAATTTTTTTTTTAACTCGAAGTTTGTTTAGTTAAATTGTCAAAATAATATAAAAAAGCATTTAATTTAAAAATATTTTTGCAGCAGGACTAACTTAAGATTCCACTTCAACTCGAAAACCAAAAATTACTTCAAATACGTGCATTTTAGAATTCATGTTTCTGTGGAATGAGCCTAATGTATATTTAAAAATAAAAAAACAAAATTTTCTTCCTACTTTCGAACCATTTCGATCCATTGTGCGGTTTATCTACGTCATAAATTTAAAGAACACACCCGACCAATCCATTCCTGAGCTGTGCTCGTGTAAAGACGAAAACATTTAGTTCGAACTTCAACTATCTTTCACCTTCGTGAATACCGTAAGTCCTTCTTATCCTTCTTAGAACCACACTTCCGTTCCGGTCACTATGTATTCAGTTAGAAAAAAACGAGTACTTCTTAATTTAACTGCATTTTCAAATTTCTCTATGTAATTCCAACTCAGGCCTAAAGTTTTTAATATTAGCTGTGTTTTTTAACAAGTGAGTTGTTAAAAAACGCTCGCTTATCATATGTATACTCGCTTAAATAACACAGGAAACTGTTAGTCGCTTATAAGTTTGCCGACCAAACGAAAAAAAATGCTTCCAAGTTATGTTTCAATAATTGTGTAAATATCCCATAAAGGTGGCAACAGTTACTTATTGACAGTCAATAGTGATTCACGAAATCAAAATTTGTTTGTACCGAATACTTTTAAAAAAATATTAAAAATTTCTTTTTGATGAATATTTCGATGAAAATATACAAATTACTAAGTAGAATTAACAAGATTGGTCCAATATTTTTATTATTTAAAAAAAATTGTTGGTTATTTAAACGTTTAGTTTTGAAAAATTTAAGAGTATCGGTTACATTTTCAGAACCGAGTTTTAAATACTTTAAATGTGAAAATTTCTGCAGCACTATGTGTCAAAGGATTCAATATAAATAAAAACAAATAATAAGTTGTCAAAAAAAATTTGGAAAGATCTCCGAAGATGGCTCCTAAAAAGCCATGCGGACAGGCTGTGATCGCTGTAATCAACAAATTTTGATGTAAAGAGACCAAGCAGATGAGTATGCGCAATCTGAAGAAAAAAAAGAAGAACACAAACCGTTTTCAGACGCGTGGAAATTTCAAATCAAAATTTAAGGACAAAAACAAGTGGTTCCAGCAGTTATGTGAACGCAAATATGTGTGCGCGAGTGCATTTTTGTTGTTTTAAAATTTATATTTAACTTTACATAAATGTTGAAGTGTGAGTGTTCAATAAAATATGTTAGTGGTCAGAAAAAATAAAACATGAAAAAATTATAGCTCTTGACTTTGCTTCGTTCATTGTTGTTGTAACTCTTCTCTGCTCCTCATAAGCTCTTCATGCTTCTATAATATTCGGAAATTGAATATTATTTTATCAGATTTGTTTTTGTTTTGTTTACTTTTTCTGACATTTGAGAAAATGCTGCCAAGTTTGGAAAATATTCTTAAGCGACTTAATGGTCGTTTTTTGCCTACTCGCTTGGTAAAAAACACAGCTATTATATTTAACAGAAATATTTTTTTTCTCAATATTTTTTTTTTTTTTTTTTACCATACAGCAACAAATTAATTATAAACCCCGAGTAAAATCGGGCATATCTGTTAGTTAGTTGGTATAAATCAATTTGAAAACTTTTGCTCGAAAGTTTTGTTCTTAGACTGTTGGCTTTTAAAGCTGCTCAAATTTGACCATCAGAGAGACGCTGAATAATAAAAATTAACCTCAGTGGAAGCAGATACCAACCAACTACATTTCGTCACGTTCTGTTGTTCTGTTGTAGACATGATCATTTTTAACACCCGCAACAACCCGCTCAACAGAAGTTAGATTAATCTACTTGTATGTGTAATTTGATAAATTTGTTTGGTTCTGTGGTGCCTCAACTGAGCTGACGAAAATGTTTAATCAGCATTTGAAGGTTAGACTCGTCGTATATTTAAGATATGGGAGAGTGAGTAATAAGAAAATTATATTTTTGAGAAAAGAGTGCGTTGTTGGTATCTTGCGAAACTTTTACCATATTCTTGCGTTCTCCATTTATTAGACCTAAACGACTTGTCGACTTATTGACGAAGAACTTAATCGATTGTTTCTTTTTTGCAGGTTTTTGCCGCATGGTTGATGTCAACAATAGCACCAGCAACAATTCTTCTGTGCTTGGAATATCTAGTGGTCATGCCAGTGGTGGCGCAGGTTCCTCTACTAACGGTCTATCAATGAGTGCTGCCACTGGCGGCGGTGCTGCGGGCGGCATGACATCAGAATTGATGAATTCCGGAGCTACTGGCGGCGATCGTTTGGATGCCTCCAGTGACAGTGCAGTCAGCTCCATGGGCTCGGAACGCGTGCCCTCACTTTCTGATGGTGAATGGGGTGAGGGCAGTGATTCGGCGCAGGACTATCATCAGGGCAAGTATGGCGGTCCATACGACTATAGCTACAGTAACAATAATCGTTTGAATGATGGCACACGTCAACCGCCAGTGGCACAAAAGAAACATCAAATGTTTGGCAAACGCTTTTTGCAAGAACAACCCGGTATTGGCTCTGCTGCTGGTGTCAACAACGCCAATGGCGCCATTGCAGATGGCACTGCGGCAGCAACTAATGGGCTATTGCAGGCGCCACCACCTATCAAGTACGAGTACGAACCATATCCCTCCGTGGTTGGCGGTATACCGCATGTAGCGGGAAATCATTCTATGACTGCTGAGACTGCCATGGGACCAATACTCAGCAAAGAAATGCAGGCCTATGATTTGAAATATGGTGCCGGCGCCATTGGCGGTGGTTATTCTTTGGACTTTTCACTGCGTCCACCGCGTACGCCACACGATATAGTGCAGCACAATCACACTTACACTTTGCCGCAGGGTAGCGGCTCGTTGCCCAGGCCACAGCAACGTGACAAAAAGATGTCAACATCGTCATCCAAATCATCGAAATCATCCACCAATGGCGATGAGGAACACTTGACGCGCGATGAAAAGCGCGCACGTGCTCTTAGCATACCCATTCAAGTGAGTGACATCATCAATTTGCCCATGGACGAGTTCAATGAGCGCCTCTCTAAGTACGATCTGACCGAAAATCAGTTGTCGCTGATACGTGACATAAGACGTCGCGGTAAGAACAAGGTGGCGGCTCAAAACTGTCGCAAGCGTAAACTTGATCAGATTCTGTCGCTGGAGGATGAGGTAAAAGAGGTGCGCCGGCGCAAGGATCAGCTGTGCCACGATCGCGATACGCTGGCAGTTGAACGCAAGCGAATTTCAAATAAATTCGCTGCATTGCACAGACACATTTTCCAAGTAAGTCGGCGTGAAATTTTGAGTACTTGTCTCATTTCTCATATGCCACCTCCTTTTTTGATTTTTTTTTCTTTGCAGTATTTGCGTGATCCCGAAGGCAATCCTTGCTCGCCCTCTGAATATAGTTTGCAGCAGGCTGCAGATGGTTCTATTTACTTGTTGCCACGCGATAACAGCAAGACAGATGCTAATGGTGCAACAGCGACGTCGAGATCGCTAAATGGTGTTGGCGGTAATAGCAACAGCAATAGTGGCGGCAACAGCAGCAACAATATGCATTTGAATCATGCGCAACATCATCCGCATATAACACATGCCAATGCGCAACAGCAACAACAACAACAACAGCAACAACAACAACATGCAGCTCATGCTCATACCCATCACTCACAACAACAAACGCATCCACATCATACACATGCTAGCGCTCATACAACACAACAACATCCTCATCATCCACATCAAAAAGATTGAAAATTATTGCTACACTATGCGAATTGGTTGCAGCAACATTTGAGTCATCCGCATGCGCATCATCATCATCATTATCAACAGTCACATCATCATCATCATCATCATCAGGAGCATCAGCAGAACCAGCTGCAGCATTATGATTATAATCAACACTATCAACGCTATCAACAACATCAAAATCAGCAACACCATCAACAACAACAACAACAGCAGCAGCAGCAGCAGCAGCATCATCATCATCAGCTTCATTACAGCCTGACGAAAGCCACAGTAAACGCAACAAACTATTTTTTTTATTGATAAGAAGAAAATTTTTTTAAGCTTATAGGCTGATTGTAGTACGCGTACCAGCCAATGCGCTACAGTCATTACTTACGTTGACGTCACTACTTTTAATGTGCAGTTAGTTAGTTCTTCAATTGTTCTTTTAATTAAAAGAAGCATGTGCTTCCTTATGTTAACATGCGCTATTTTGAAAAATTTTATTCTCAAGCGTCGATTTTTCTAAGGTTTTTCGACTTCTCTTTGGCAGATGTTATATCTGCACTTAATTTTTCAGCAATTTAAAAATTGAGTTGTTATGTGCTCAAGTTGTGCTGCAATATGTGACAGAGAGTTTCGAAATGTTTGCATGTTTGTACATTTAACGCTTTTAACATGCTGCTACACTTTTTCTTAAATAGTGATCCCAAAGTGTAAAATTTATGATTCAAAACCTGTTCTTTCATGGCAATCCTACAAAAGAGACATGTTTGCCCAAATCCATTGTTGATAACTTCAACTTTGAGCTGAAAGTACGCAAGGCTATCATTTTGAAAACCAAAATTAATTGTGCGCTCTTATATAAAGTTCTCGCATGTGCCCGAGGACGTCGAGCACAACACAACACAATAACCAAATTTTGCAAAAATAAAAGTTAGAGCTCCAACAAAAGCACACTCTATAGCCTGAATTGAATTTTGGAAAAAAAAGAAATATAAGTCTAACTTCTATCTGAAATTAAATTAGCTTCTCATACAAATTACACTGAGAGTCAATTCTTATTTCTTCAAAGTGGCAAATGCTAGCACACATAGCTCACATTGCAGCACATATTTTGTTTTCTTTTTTTAATTATAAATCAAACTTTTGCAGAACTAGCTTTCTGCACATCTACCTTCTACGGTGGTGGTGGACCTCTTTTACTCTATACTTAAATAACAAGAGCCACAAAAATCTATTGCTTATATTAGTTGAATTATTTTGTTGTTGGTTGGTTGTATGCTTTGTAAAAACATAAAGAAATCAATACAAATTCAGTTATAAATAATAACATAGTTTTAATATAGTTTAATTTTTCAAAATTTAAAGTTAATTTAAAAGTATTTAATTATTTGCAAAATCATTTAAACAATTCATGTTGGAGGCATAAAATTAACATAAAACTAAGAGATAAGTTTAAAAACTCGATTTAGTTGTTGCTGTCAGCATTTAAGTTTTACCAACATTGTATTCTAAGCGGCAGCAGTTTTGAGAGCTGATTTTAAACTTTAACCTAAACGCATAGTTTCAGGTCTGAGAATTTGAAAAAATCTAGCAACATTTTTTGTCGTTATAAAATGTTCTGGTTAGCATGAGTTGAATGTTGAAAATTTTATTAATTTTGTGCTCAAAGTTTTGGAATGCAGTTTATTTTCCAAACGCACAACAGCAGTTTTTAAACTTACCGGGAGCAGAAGAGAAAATTGCAAAATAATCTGAAAAAAAAAGATAATTGTTACATATTTATAATTTTATTATAACTGAGATTGTTTTAAAAATTTGCACATATGAAGGTTTTTTTTCTATATTTATTTCTTTTTTTGTTTCTTTTCCATGGCTTTTTAGTTGGTAGGGCTATAATTTTAAGCATTTATATATATATAAATATATTGGTATGTTATACACACATATATATTATGTAATAGTAACTTAGTTGTATAAGTTTTGTAAATATTTAAACTTAAAGTTAGTCATAATAACGCAAATTTGTTTTTTTAAATTAATTTTGGAATTGAATTTCCAAGCATCAAAAGTAACAATGCTTTTTGATACACCTAGTTTTAAGCTTTGAACACTGAAGAACATTTTTAATAAATCCCTGAAATAACACAACTAAATGATCAAACTACTAATATCAGCCTGTATTGTATTAATCTTTTCGATAAAAATTTGTTTTAATATATAACCATTATGGTAAATACTATTGTTAACCACAAGTTGTTTTTCTAATTTTTTGTTTTTAATGAACTAAAAGTCACAAAATGATTTAAATTAAAACTTTAGGTGCTTACAAAATATATTTATACATAGATTTTTTTGTTATTTTCCCCATCATAAGCATAAAGAAACAAAATATTAAGCATGAAAATGTCTATAAAAAATTAAAAAAAAATATTTAAATATAGATATATATAAATTTATGTTTAAAGATTTTATGAGTTGCCCTTGCATGTAACTATTAAACCAGTAGAGTTAATGTTGAAAATTTGTGCTACTTGAAAGCGTGTAAATCAGCTTGAAACAAGCAGTTAATATAGCTGTAGCTCGCTGCTTGTTTTATGGCTGCTTTCCACACCTCAAGATATTTAATTTTCTTGTGATCTCTAGAAAATGGCATCGTAACTTCTTAATTATTTATAAAAGAAACTAAAACAAAATACAAAACAAATTCAGGTGAAAATTGAGAGTATAGTTGTAAATTTTATGCATCAAGAAGTTAAAACTGTATTGAATTAAGTTAATAGATTTTAAATAAATTTTATTGCTTTAATAAAATCGTAAATATACGCAAAACTAAAAATCAATAAAAAACTAAAAACAAAAAAATATCAAAATAAGTAAGCGTTTTGAAATATTATTTTTTTACTCTCTTTGGTTAAGGTGGCTTATAATTCAGCCTGTAGACAACATATAGAAGACATCATGGAACATGTCATCAGGAATCGATTAGTTGTGCTTCTTGAAAAATTAGAAGGCACATATCCAATAGATATGTAAAGCTTTCCTTTTTATCTTGACTTGTAGTGAAATTTTACGTAACACATTCTTTCATACAAACTAGTGAAAGATTCTGAATAAGTTTATAATTAACACTTAAACAGATTGTAAGTGTTCACTTATTTCTGTCGTTCAAGTTGAATTTTGAGCTTTCTTGAATTTTATGACAAATAATTTTGTGGGATATCTTAACCCTCTAAAGCTCTGTTTGATGGATCTTTTCGGACGCTTTTTACAATGGAATAAAAAATACCCATGCACTGAATAGTTAGAGGGTTAAAATTGTTTACAAAAATGTTCCTCGTAGATTTTTACATTAATCTCCTAAACACACCTTATAGCTTAAATGTAAAGGTCACGTGGTTTTCTGTTACGATTCACATTAAGAATTTGCAAAATGGGCAAAATTAAAACACCCCTAAAATTATACTCAGGCGCAAACTTTCAAAACGCGCTACACGCATTTATTTTTTATTCTCTCATCCGTTGTTGGAATCTTTTATTTTGAAAAAAATTGATTTTCTTGAACAGTGTAATCATTATCCTTTATGGCTGGCGTTTTCGTCATATCAATGTTAACTCGATATTTGCTCAGGATATTGTGTTGACGTAGACATTTTATCAATAATTTAAAACAAAGGAAACGTCACCTAAGCGTTTTTTACGTCAGTCCTTTCATTATACCCTAAACCTGAAAGGTCAGGGTATATTAACTTTGTGCAAACATTTGTAACGCATAGAACGAAGCGAGTCCGGTATAGAAAAGTATATATATTCTTGATCAGCGTCAGCTCGTGAGTCGAGCTATTCATGTCCGTCCGTCGGTCCGTCCGTCCGTCCGTCCGTCTGTGTGTTGTCCATATACACAGGATAAGAAGAAGGAGTAGAGATAATTGGATGAAACTTAGTACACATGGTCACATGCACCCAAGGATCTGCACTATTGAATATTTTTGGAATCCGCCCACGGACACGCCTACCTCTCATACAACGCAAAAATTGAAAACTGCATAACTCAGCTTATAATTTAACTACAACAATAAAATTTGGTGTGTATGTGTTTTATGTCAACAAAAAGATGTTTTCGAAAAATGGACGTCATCCGCTTACGGACACGCCCACCTCCCATACAACCCAAAAATTGAAAACGCAATAAATAAGCCTATGTTTAACCAACAGAGCTAAAATTTGGCACGTATGTTTTTTATAACAAAACCAAGATGTTTTTGAAAAATGGACATCATCCGCCCACGGACACGCTTATTTCCCATACAGCCCAAAAAGTTTTAAACTCAATAAATAAGGTTATGTTTGTCATAGAGAAATTAAATTTGGTATGCATGTATTTTATACCAAAACTAAGGTGTGTTCAAAAATTGGAAGTAATCCGTCCATGAACACGCCCACCTCCGATAGGGAAAGCACAATAAAGGCATTAACTGTGAGCTACAGGAATAAAACTTGCTAGGTATGTGTAAATTTTTCATTAACATTTAAATGCATATAAAATATAGGCTTTATGCACCAACCGACACGCCCATTAACAATAAAAAATTTTTTGTGTTTGAAAAGTGGGTTTAGGGTATTTCATAGTCGGCCTAGACCGACTTTAGACTTTCTTTACTTGATTTATTTTCTATTTTGTTTCGAAAAATGTTCTTTGTTTCGTATTCAAACGAAAATAAGCAACATTTTCGTCTTCAAAGAAAAGTCTTGATACAAAGATCGTAAATTTTTGATTTATCGGATTATAAGTACAAAAAATATACATATGTCAGGTATGTGAACAAAAAAGGGGTGATTTTTTGCTATTTATTTTTTCAGTGTACATTTTGGACACCTCACGCGTGATTCGTAACATGTGGCAAAGCCAAAAATGCTCAGTAAGGTTTGCCATTTAACCATGAATAGACTTAACCATTGAATTTTATTATCAAAATAATCGTGCTCTTGATGTGTTGCGCAAATTGCGTTCATTTTTTGTTCATCATAAGTGACCCACCGAACAGGCTATTCAAGATATTCTGTCCAAATTTAGCACCAGTTTCACTTTATTGGACATCAATCCACCAAAACGTATGCGGAGAGTGCGTATCGAGAAGAACATTACTGCTGTATCGGCCACTGCCAATGAAGATCGCAATATGTCAATTCGTCACCGTTCTTGAACAAGACAACTTCGTTTGTTTGGTAAATGGGCCTTAGAAATGTTGGATGAAGATCCACTTTTTTGTCGAAAAATTCTCTTCATTTAAGCTAATTTTTGGCTCAATGGGTACGTCAACGAACAGAATTACCGAATTTGGTCTGTAGAGAAGACAAAGGCGGTTCAAGAGCTACCAATGCACCCTAAAAAATGCAATATTTGGTGTGGATTGTGGGTCGGCGTCATCATTTCCCTTCTAATCCCTTCATTTCCCTTCTAATTATAACTTTCATATCTCTCTTCCTACCACCCTAATGTGTCACCCTGATTTCAGAAAATTAAAGGTCGTTAAAAATCATTTAAGTCTTGCTAGAAAGTTTTTCGATGACTCCACTAGAACTATTATAAAAAGAATGTTTTTGCTATTGTAGGGGTTGCCTTATAATATTTTTCAATATATCTTAGGTAATAGAAGTCAGATCTTAAAGTATGTTTTTGTCAAAAGACAAAATCAAGAAGACTAATTTTTAACTCCAAATTCCTTTCTTAGTACAAAATTTCCTTTCTTAGTACTTACCCAGGAGATCACATCTAATATAACATGATTTAAAAAAGTAAAATCAAATAAATTTGATTTCATAACGAAACCTTTAATCGATAAGATTTTGACGTGATTCAATTTGGCTGAATTTCTGACAGCTCGTTGCTA
The DNA here is from genome assembly GCA_958299015.1 of Tetanocera ferruginea. Classification (NCBI taxonomy): domain Eukaryota; kingdom Metazoa; phylum Arthropoda; class Insecta; order Diptera; family Sciomyzidae; genus Tetanocera; species Tetanocera ferruginea. The sequence goes on from OY282642.1 coordinate 142,186,404, forward strand.
TTAAGTAAATCTCCTAATTTTGGTTACGATTCTTACTTAGTTAAATTCTCTACAATTTTTGACTTGTTTGTATTGTAAAACTTTATTTGCATTTGCTATTGTTTTACCTTAACTTGTCTTCGTACCCTGTGTATTTGCTATATGAACTAGTGTTTATGAAAAAGTAATATTTCAAATATTTCTCGAAATTTCTTGCGTTATTACGTTTTATTTATTAAATTTGAAATTTAATGAAATTAAATAAAAGTAAACAAAAAACCACATTTGTTCAAAATAACTATTTAAAAGTAAATGACGTTCTGAAGAACATCTGATAATTAGTGAGTACTTCTATTAATTATATAGACTATTATATACTCTATCTATTAAAAATAAAAGCAAAAAAAAAAACCAATTGGCCAAGGACGCATTTTATGCAAAGGTAGAATACGATCATCACAAATTTTGACATAATTATTTTTCGGCTGGATATGAATGTACACAGAGTTTTTTTTTTCGTGTGGGGTCAAAGTATAGACTTCAACTGAACCGACATTATTAGGACAGGGTGCTGCGCTTAGTTAGATTATATTCTAAATCAATGTAGTGCCCATTTTGAAACTTTTACAATAAAATGCATATATTTTTAACTTTTTTATATATTTAAATAAAAAAGAAGTGTCAAAGTTTTATAAATTACGTTTTTAACTTTTTACTACCGATTTTGTAGCAAAAACAGACATTGAATTTCGAAATTGCTTCGAAAATGAAAAATAACAGTTAATTTCCTACACAAACCATCAGAATATATTTGTTTAGCAAATTTTATATATATTAAAAATACTTTCCGAAAATATTTTACACAAATACTTACTCAAAATCTTTACATCTAATACTAGTGTATCAAAAGCAAGTAAGAACATTCTAAAGTTGCCGACGATAAAATGCCTTAAACATTATTGTTGTTGTAAATTTGGACACGGTATAAGAAAAATTTGTCATCACTTTTCAACCAACAACTATATACAAATTTATGTTTAATAGATCAACATAAATTTTTATATAGATTTCAACATAAATTTGTATATAGATTTGTTGATGTAAATAAGAAAGCATTCTCATTTGAGTCTACTGCATACCATTTATGGATTGTTAGTAAAAAAAATGAATATGCCAATACAAGATATTTTGGAATTATTTGGCAAAATATATGAAATGCCAAAAATATTTTCAAATAAAAACAGTTTATGGCATTTTCCTCCGATGATGTCCAAATTCGATATATTTGACCCAATTCGGGCAGGAAATTTTTTTAATTGAAGTTCAAGCCCAGTTTTTGGCATAAATTGAGAATGTAAATAACATGTAATGTTATTTTACAATCAAATTTTCATATTTCTTATTTTCTAAAATATCATCATATTTTACTCAAGTAGAAAAAGTTAAACTCTTTTTAATGAAATGAAATAAAACAATATATATATATTTCTCAAGCCTTTTTATTAACACAAAAAAAAAATAATTTCATCAAAAAACAGTAAGAATAGTTAAATGATTTATTAATGTACGAACGGATAATTTAGATCGGCATTAAAATTTACATTATCTGGTATCGCCCGAAAGTCAGCGTTCGGCATAGGTATGTGATAAAATGATGGAATCGTTATTGGTTTAAAATTATGGCATAGGTATCGGTTTGTTACGACATCGGTTGAACTTTTATAATCGGAATTGACGATTATTATAGTACGGCTACAAGTAGCCGTATCGATCTGTATCCAGAGAAAGAAACTGAGTTCAATTGAACACTACACCAGTGGCGTAGCTAGGGTTGGTGGCACCCGGGGCGGAAACTAAATTGTGCACCCCTTAGAAGGTTATAGTAAACCTCAAAAGAGTAATGTTTTAAAAATACCACGAAATTAATATAAGTTTTTTAAATAATAGCTTACTGTTATCATTCCTTTGTTAAAGTGCAAATAAATTAATAAATATTTTAATTATTTTTATAGTTTATACAATTCGGTTACAATAGACAAAACTTTAAAATGATCTCATCGATATTAATATATTTGATATAATTTGAAAGATATGTAATTTCGTATCTTACGCAAAACTTAAAAAATTTCATTAAATTTCAAATTTGAAGTATATATTAATTTTTTTAAAGCAGGATTTTCCGCAATCAAGGAATTTTTCACAAATGTTTTGTTAACGCAAAATTTTGATTTGCAACAGTGAGTAAATCCCCAAAGATCTATTTTGAATAAAATTTTTCACTATTTTTGTCTTAATTTTACAATAATTGTCGATGAATCCGAGTACATATTTTTGAATCAACCTCTAAAAAATTGACATATTTTAGAAAAGATTTGGAAAAAAGCTTATAAGAGCCTATAAGTTATGCGAGAACAATTTACTATAAGTAAACCACACAATATCAGTTTTAAATAATTGGAGAACTGGGTGAAGTTTTAAATAATTGGACTTTATGAAGTTATAAAAACTTAAGCTAGTTTTTTATAGAAAATTTTTAAAATTTTTCGAAAAATTGTGCATAATTGAAGAAAAAACAGGACCAGGCACCGTTGGCAAATTTTCCCTCGTTAACCCTGAATAGCTATAAAGTTAAATATTTTTTCGAAATCAATCCATGTCTTCTATATAAAAGTTAAGTGAAAATTAAAATAAAGCATTACAATTCATTCTTTACATTACAATTGCATTACAATTTCCTAACTTTTATCAACTTCTTTATAGTATTCTATATTCATCTCAGCTTCGACTTTGATAGACAAAACTGAGGTCTGTAAGATTTGACTGCCCTATCGTCGACTATTAGTACCACTATATTACAGTGATACCAAATTATTATCAGAAATTTGTTTCATACTCATTATGTACATAATTCCCAAAGCAAACTAGCCATGGCTGGACAAGGTCAAGAGTCATGAATGGCCAAAAAAACGCTGACAATTATAAAAAATCTGTCGATGCTTCACATTCGGTGACCGAGAATAAAATTTAATTTAAATAATTAGAATAATTTTTAAGGATCTGTGCATCTTCTGTTAAAAACTGTATTTTTACAGTTTTTGTTGGTAGATTTAATCATAATAATGATTACTTTAGTAAAGTTAAGGCGTCAGAAAACCATCTTAGAGCTTTTAATATACATTTTCTAAATAAAATAAAAAAAAACGTCAGAACGCTTTAAATTATTATAAAACGCCATTTTTTTAATATAAATAAAAAATTTAATGCATTTTAATCATAATTTTATTTTTTTAGAAATTAGTTGAGTATTGATTTTTAAATTGTTTCATGTAACGGGATACCCAAAAACATATTACTATTAAAAATTATATTCTAGCAGATTAAGAGCTGTAAATAAGGTTTGTTTTATGATGTATTATCTCAGAACTTAGCAATAACAAAATCATAAAGCATATTTTTATTCTTGAAATTAATGACATGAGCACGTTTTTCTGAAAAGTTCTGGAGAAATGTATTGCTTATAAAATAACTGACGCTTCCATTTATCATACTCTGAAAATCATGCAGATTTGCGAAAAATATTGGTAATAGAAATGTATACTATACGAGTAAGTTTGGACACTTCTTAACCTGAATATAAGAAGCAAAAAAAACGATTTTTTATAAAATTTTATGGAATATAAAAAGAATATAACATTATTATATAACATTTTTCTTTTTGTACTCTATCTTACTGTCATTAAAATTTGAATTGCATTTGTTTGGCAATTGCACCCCTAACCAATGACAAATTAAATTCCAAATTGACTTAGGTTTTAGTATGAGCGTTTGTTTATACTGAAACAAATTTAATATTAAGTTGAAATTTTAATAAATACGAAGAACAAAATATTTGCATTCACTTTTGCACCCTCTTTATATTCAAAACATAAAACCGCAGTCATTAAAGTGTTCTTATTATTAAAAAAAATCAAAAATTGTGTGGTGAAAAGTTCTTTTATCAAATTTTGCACCCCATTTTAGCGTTTACCCGGGGCGGACCGCCCCCCCCCCGCCCCCCTTTTACGCTACTGCACTACACATCCCAATCAGCCAAACAAGCTTGGAATAAGCTTTAAACAAGCTTACAAACGTAAGCCTCAAGCTTGGATAACGCTTTCATTTACTATTGTAGAACGCTTACATGTAATTGTAGGATAAACGAAAGTGAACCCTTGGAATAATATTCCTTACTTCAAACTTAATCCAAGTACTGTTTTTACAATTGGATATAAGTGTTTTAATAAGCTTTTTCCAAGTATGCTACATTCAACAAATCAATTTGCACTCGCGAATAATTTTTATTCCGTGGCTCAGTTGGTAAGCCACTTGTTTATTTGATTTGTTGTGATTTGGACATTCAAGGTTCAATTCCCAACCGGAACATTTTTATTTTTATTTAATTTTTATTTTAGCTTGTTAAAATTGAAGAATATATTTATATGAAAAATTGCATGCCTTCAAAAATTTTTGTGGTTGCTACACCAGTGATCGAACGCGCGAACCACCGCATATGAGTCTGACACTCTAACAGCCTTATGGCTGCTGAGCGAACAAAATGAAAATAAAATACAATTATGTATGCATATATGAGAGCATCACAACTTTGAACAGTTGTAAAACTATTACCGTTGTCAGCGTTTTCTAAGTATGATTGCAAAACACTTACTTAATGCAAGCCTTTCCAAGTATTATTATACATCACGCAATAGTTATACAAAGGAACTTGGAAATTTATTACCTGAGCAAGTGTTTTTCAAGCGTGCTTGGATAAGGCTTGCTTTTTCTATTGCATGTAAGCTTACTCCAAGCACTATTTCTAAATGGCTGATTGGGTTGGGACATGTATAAGAGCATCACAACTGTGAACAGTTGCAGAACTATTACCGTTGTCAGCGTTTTCTAAGTATGATTGCAAAACACTTACTTAATGCAAGCCTTTCCAAGTATTATTGTACATCACTTGTTTTTTGTGTTTTACGCAATAGTTATACAAAGCAACTTGGAAACTTATAACCTAGGCAAGTGTTTTTCAAGCGTGTTTGGATAAGGCTTGATTTTTGTATTGCATGTAAGCTTAATCCAAGCACTATTTATAAATGGATGATTGGGATCAGTCATTATCACTAGTCATACCTACACGTATATCGAACACAAACATATATAATATTATCAAATAGAAATTTTTCTAAATTTGCTTAAAGTCAGAAGAAAAAACAAAATTGTATAATGATTTTAACACAGTTTATTAATATTTTTGATGTTACAAAATTTCTGGGGTTTATTAATAGAAATCAACCCAATAGAAATGGAATGCATTTTATTGCAGGCTGGTCGAAATCATTGTTTTTGAAAGTACTGCTTATGTATTTGTTATGGTTATGAATATTGCCTCGCAGATTCTTGAATAGTCTCGGAGACACTGCATTTGGCACCACTTTTATATTTACCAACGACCGCCACGACCGCCGCGACCGCCACGACCTCCACGACCTCCACGACCGCCTTGACCCCATGGGCCACCATGACCGCCATGACCACCCCACTCATGACTTCCACTTCCACTATCATGATCGGGCCTACAAGTTGTTGTTGTTGTCGTTGTTGTTGGTGTTGTCGTTGGTGTTGTCGTTGGTGTTGTTGTTGGTGTCGTTGGTGTCGTAGGTGTCGTTGGTGTCGTTGGTGTCGTTGGTGTCGTTGGTGTCGTAGGGGTCGTTGCTGTTGTTGTTGTTGTTGCTGCTGTTGTTGTTGTTGCTGCTGTCGCTGCGGCAAGATCAGCAATAAGTTGTGCTAAGGCGGCAAACGCTGCTTGCATTTGAACCAAAAGCACTTGTATTTGAGCACTTATATCTGCAGGATCAGCGGCATCAACTGTTGGAATGGCCGCAAAGGATTGTATCAACAAAATTGCCAAAATGGCAGAAATGCTGCAAATGTTGAATTTCATCTTTCGTGATCTTTAGACTGTAGATTGCTTTACTAACTGAAGATTAAGTTTTAATGATTAAGTGCTTTTGGCTCCGCTATTTATACTCGAATCATATTTGTTTTGGCTGTTTTTGAATTTTTGGCTTAATTGTTAATTTTTAAAACTTTATTTAACATTGCATTGTTTCATATAAAAAACAAACGTTGTTTTCGTTATATGATATTTACGTCTTATTCCAGCATGGAATTTCAAACAAGTGTTTTTTTGCCACAGTTGTTTGACGTGGTTAAACGACGTCAATAAGACACGAGTTGTGTTTCAAAGAATGAAAGACCAAAGAGTGATTGTTTGAAATTTTATTTTATTTCTTATTCCCGTTAGTACTTGGATAAGAAAATTCTTGCTTAAAATGCATATAATTTAACCCTAGTTGGGCTGACGAGTCACCGGTGTGACTATTTCAACTTTTTCACGCAAAAAATAATATTTTCAACAAATTGTGTCAACGCTTCTTCTGTGACATGTTAAACCAATGAATATTAAATGCAAACAAGTAAAAAAGCCTTAAGTTGGTCTAGCCCGACTATGAAATACCATAAACCTAATTTTCAATATATAGGTAAGAGGTTTGTAAGTTGAACCACTCTAGCTTTTTTGGTCATAATTTATCTCCAAGTATATATTTTCAATAGCAAAACCAACTGAAGAAACTGATTGGATTACTTACAAAACGAAAAAATTTGGACCATTCTTCCGCCTGAAATTGGGAAAAACATTTGTTGAACTGTAAGTTAAACACCACATCAAAATCACAAATAAAAAAAAAAAAACCAAGTAAAAATGTCTGATTGGCAAAGTTTTTTTTTAAATTTATTTTTACATTATATTTCATTGTTAAAATAATGGGTTTTCCATCAATTTTGATCGCTCTGATTGCATTGAGCAACGCCTCAAAATTGTTTATTCCATGTTCGGTTATTCTTTGTTAACGAATTATCATGCTAAAAATAAAAAAAAGACACGAAAAATCAACTAAAATACTGTAAAAGTTTTTTAAAATTGATCCAGTGTCAATTTCAAACGTCAATAAATCATTACAAATTATTTCGGAATACGAACAAAAGAAGAAAAAATGTGTTCAGCCTACAATTTCAACGCCATATTGAAATCAATGAAGAAAAAATTTTGTTTTCCACGACAGGTTTGAAATCTCTTTGAGTCATTAAAATTCAATAAAAAATTAGTTCGAAGCAAATATTCTACTTACGTTTTCGCTGGAAATTATTTAATTTATCACACAGAAAAATTACTATTTTAATTTTTTTTAGCTTTGAGCTTTTTCATGAACTGATGAAGGTCATAACGCTATGCACCACTGTTTTTGTGCACGGCATCTTAATACATTTTTCTAATAGATTTGGCGTCTCTGAACACGAAAATTTTTTTATGGTTACGTTTTTTTAAAAAAAAATTTCAAGTTTTTCTCGCTTTTTTTCAAATATAGTCGCATATATTGAAATATCTCTTGTAAACTACTTGTTCGATTTTTAAGTGAATGTCTAAAACCTGTTTTTATTTTAAAGTTTTAAGCCTCAGAAACTGATATTTTAAGAATTTTGACGTAGAATTATGTCTTACAGCGCGGTTTGTATCGGGTCATTTTAACAAATTTTTTCAAGGCCATGAAACGTTTTTTGACCAATACTTTAGTTTATACCTACAGCCTTTAGTACTCATCGTTCAAAGATAATATATACACTCAAATATCAGATATATCCTGCGCTGAATGAATATCTAATTTTAAATTTTGTCACTATTATTTTAAAGACACAAAATAGCAAAATGTAAGAAGAAAAATGCATGCGTTGATATAAGAAAATCAATCATCAGCTGCTTATGTTGTGCCTGCTGCTTTCTTTGTTTTTGTTTTATACGAGCTGATTCGCAGCATTGGTTCTCTACTTCACATTAAGAGGGCTTGAATTGTTGGATGTACCAGAGAACAACTTGAGTGCATTCAAATGGCGTTTTGAATGTGTCGTCAAAATACGAGCTAGGAATATGTCTTCTGCATTAAAATTAATGCGCAAAGACATGCACCAATCCAGAGATAATGAGATGGGAAACTTCTTTTAAGCAATGACTTTTTTCATGTTTCCCGCCATATTCATGCTTCTTCTCTAACTTTTTGTATACTTTTCGAAGGCTCATGTATTGTGTACGCGATTCACCTCAAGTATTATTGTCAGATTTTATAAATAGGGTTGCAATGCAAAAAAATACAAATGTACTCCTAAATCAAAGTTGCTTTGAACTAAAATGTCGTAAGCGGTGGACTTATGGCATTTTCTTTTCTTTCTAAAAGAAATACAGAATAAATTACATTTTTCTGTTGACCCTCTAAGCAGAGAGTGCAGAATATTTTAAATTTTATCTTGAACTCAACAATTTTTACCTCTTCTTAGTCGAGATAAGTGCAACAAACTATATTTTGCATAATTCTAGTTTATGGCCCACACCTCTTTATTTTGTTTTCGAGTCTGATCATATGTATATAGGCTTCTTAAACTCAATGGGGGTAAAATAAAAGAAGCTCTTTTGTATCTTAGGAGATAAAATTCATCAAAGTTTGGAAAATTAAATAATTTATTGCCGAATTTTCACTACATAACAATAAATTCAAACGGTAAACTTACTTCAATAATTAACTTATTTACCATTTTAAGCAAAGTTGTGCCAAAATACAACGCACTCATACTTTTACTTTAAGCTGCTCATGGCCTTCTAGATTGAATATTTGAAAATAAACGTCTTTTAAATATTTAAGTGAAATTTATTGCTAATTTTATATTAAGTTTTATTACGATAACTTATTCATTTAATGTCCTGAATTCACAGATATATATATGATATATATATATATATGTGATGGAACATAATTATTTTTGTGTCAATCGAAAGCTTCATCGATTACTACACGATTCAAATTTTTGGGATTACTTTATCGATTACATGTTAGCAAGGATTTTGCTGGTGCTTAAATGAAATATCAATAATAATGTTAATTTATTTCTTAACATTTCACTTTTCTGTTCCTTCAGTTTGTAGCATTTGAGGACAGAATATTTAGAGGAAACTGCAATTAATTTTACTTTTGAGATCAAAATTTCAGAGAAAAGATCACGATTCAATTTAAAAAGATAGTTTTTTTGAGAAAAGAACCGAAAAACTGCTAATTCTTAATAAGGGCAGAAATAATGTTAAATTGTTCTGCGCCTTGATGTTATACCTAGTGGAGACGTCCTGTAACGCATACCCGACCTATATAAAATTATTCTCAATGAAATAGTACTAGTACAGTACTATTTTAAATTCGTACTTATTAATTCGTATCGAAAAAACCTACTTCAAATAATACAAAACTACGTTTTCAAGCAACACTGCAGTTAAGATTCAGGCCGTGGTGGCTTTCAGATTAAAACAGTGACCGTCTTCAGACGATACAAATGCTCTGGTAGAGATTCTTAACTTAGCGCTTTTTTTCTATAACTGAATTGTGAAGTCAGACTTCAAAAATATTGAAAAATTGTTCGAATGCAAGTCCAAGTACCAAATAACAACGAATAAACATACTGCGGTCGTTAAAATGCATATTTGATGAGAATTTTTTAAAAATTTATTTATTTAAAGTGATGACAATAAATTATATTTTCGTAAGTGTTCCAAACTGTTGGCTTACTGTCTTACATATCACCAGTTTGACAACTATTGTGACGTGTCAAGTATCAAATATTCAGTGAAAAATCTAATGCAGTTCGTTGAATGTGACCAAGGCTCGCTTTCGGTGAATAAATCTCCTTGTGGTGAGAATTGGTTTGCCTCCCTAGGGGTGAACTCCTCCCTACTGGTGAGTTTATAAAAAAATTTTACTAACACATTCATATGATTTACGTTGGTATTGGCGTAATTTCGACAGAAGGCTATCTCTTTCTTGACGAATTTTGTTTAAGTTTCCCATCTCTTTATAGCCCTAACCAAAATAGACGAAACGAGACGATTGCAACTCGACGAGCGTGTACACTCGTTACGTCTGTTTTGACATTTAACCCAAAATGAAACGTTTTTGAACTCGTCTTGGCTGGTCAGCTGCCAACTGTTTCAAATGCATATAAATGCCTTGTTCATCCCTAACAATGGCTATTAATTCATTAAAATATTGTTTCTTGCACTAATTGATAAAAATGCAACAAAACTTGATGTAAAAATTCTCTGCACTGTTGTTGCTGACGAGTTGAGACGCTAAAAGTTCGGTTCTTACGGAACAAAACGTCTCGTCGAACCGTTTCGTTCAGTTTCGATGTGTTTACGTTTGCTTATTTTGGGCAACAACATTGAATTGCATTCAAGCGAACATTTTCGTCTTCGCTCGTTACGGAGCAAATCGTCTATTTTGGTTAGGGCTTATCTCTGACCAATCGCTGTGGTACGAATGCCGTAGAGTACGAGCGATGACGAATACGAATGCCTGCGAAACATGAATCTCCGACGAAGCCAGACATTCGCAACATTCGCCAAAAGCAACGAATATTCATGCTTTTATGTTTATTTGCAGCAAGAAAAAAAGTGTAAACTGCAGTCTGCAGCAGCGCTCACTCTTTTACAACAACTTCGATATTTTCATGATTGTTGTAATTCGCCGAATTCAGTGTTCAGCTTCACTCTTACTTCTTAGGCCGCGTTCATAGTGGAAGCTGAAGCTGAAACTTTTTACAGCTGCTGAAAACGCTTTGTGTACAATCATATGGAAAAAGCGCGAAGTGTTCATAGTGCCAGCTTAAATTCAAGGTTACGCCAGTTTTGAGGCTTTTTGATACTTTTTTCTTCTATCTCACTTTGGCACACGGTGTTGATTTTTTGTTTCATGTCGTACTTATGCTTTGGGTTTCAGCTTATTTTAACATACTTTTTGGCACTTTTTCTTCCATCTCGTTTGTGTACACAGTTTTGATTTTTTGTTTCATGTCGTACGTATACTTTGTGATGTAGGTTATTTTCATACTTGTTAACGCTTTTCTTGGCTGTCTTTTTTATTTCTTGTTTATGTTTTGCCCCACTGATTTTGTTTTTGTACTTTTCGGCAGCAATGCCCAGCGCTTTAGTTTTATTTTCGCATTATCGGTTGATACGTGTTGTTGTTTTTGTCTATTTAACAAAGTCAACATGATCGCAGGCGCTGCCAGCATTGCATGTTTTTGTTGGTATGTCTTTTTGTTGTTAGTAAATTCAGCATATGCGATGCGCAAAATATGGAATCGTGCGCTATTCCGACTTTGCCCCAATGCGTGTTGTTGTTTAGATACGTTTTGTTGTTGGTAATTTTTTGAAGGCATCGCTAATTTTCGACGCTTTTTCTTCTTCAGATGCTTACTTCATTCTTGCATCATTTCTTGGTATGTGTGTGAGTTGCACGTTTTCAATTTCCTTTGAATGCATTTTTTGTTGTTATGATCTTACGTTATTGATCTTTATTTTGTGCGTAGAATATAGACAAAATATTTTATTTGTTGCTTTGTAGAGGATAGGTTTCCAACTTTTTTCGTTTTGTATTTTGTTTGGTATTTTTTGACAATTCTGACTTTCGGCGCATGGCAAAAATTTGTCTTCTCTGTTTAAAATTTATCTAACAACAAGTAACACTATGTTTTTTGCACTAAAAAAACTCTTTCCTTCCTTCCCACACTCTTTCCACTTCAAAATATGCATTAACTTTCCAAAATACAAGAAATAATTAAAACAAAACATAAGCCAAGCGCATGCAAAAAGCGCGCACTATGAACAGCAACAGCAAGGAAAAGTATCTAAAAGCGCGAAAAAAAGCGCGCACTATGAACAGCAACAGCAAGAAAAAGTATCTAAAAGCTCGAAAAAAAGCGCGCACTATGAACAGCAACAGCAAGAAAAAGCGTCATCATATCGCTTGAAAAAGCTTAGCCAGCTTCAGCTTCCACTATGAACGCGGCCTTATTCTTTTATTCTTGTAATTGCGCACTGTCGATCGATGCTTGTGGTTTTTTTTTTTGCGTGTTCAATAATTTAAACTTGTCGAGCCAACATGCGTGTTGTTGTTTCTGTCCTTTTTATTGTTAGAATACAAACACATGATTTTAGCTTTTGCACAGCCGCTGGCGTTGTGTGGTTTTTGTATATTTTTTGTTGTTGGCACTTGCTTACTGTGACACGCATCCAACGATTTGTTGTTGGTGTTGGCTTTTTGTTGTTATTGTTGTTGAAAACATAAAAAAAGACTGCGCACTACAAAACGCCAGGAAAAAAAAACAAAGAAAACAAAATTAAAATTCCACTCGAGCTCGAGTTCAGCAGCAAACACTCGAGCTTCCAGCGAATCATTCGAATGTCAGCATTGTCTAGATGCTGCCTCTGTACAAAAACCATATATTATGAAGACATTTCATCAAACCAAGTTCGTCTAGAACCAAATTCTGTCAAGGCGCCGAGATGGGTCCGGACCAAGTGGAAATGAAACCTTTGATAACATGAGCTGCAAATGTTAAATTCTGGCAGCTGTTCGCTTATTTTCTGATGTTTGGTGAGTCTCTAAACCAGTTTGTTTGTCTCTACCCATGCCCCTTGCCATCCCTCATCCACACAATCGGCAGCCTGTGAGCGCAGAACTCAGAGCGCAGTTGTTGTTGGTATAGTCAACACGATCGTTGTTGTTGTTCTTATTAGAGGACGTCGTTGTTGTTGTGGTTCTTATAAGATTTTGTAGCTGTGTGTGTGTAGGATATATTTGGTTATTTTGTTTATATTTTGGGTTTTTCATATTTTTGCAATTTTCGTCCAACTGAAAATATCTGAAGTTGATGTAGTAAAAACGTTGTAACTATTGTGTTTTAAATCGGATTAAGGTATATCCAAGGACAAAATTAAATAAAATTGATCGTGTATTAATATTGCATCAAAAATAAATTTTGACAAAAATTAATTCAAATATACGATATAAAATATAAAATATACAATATAAAAAATAAAAACTATAACATATAAAATATAAAATTAAAATTAAAATTAAAATTAAAATTAAAATTAAAATTAAAATTAAAATTAAAATTAAAATTAAAATTAAAATTAAAATTAAAATTAAAATTAAAATTAAAATTAAAATTAAAATTAAAATTAAAATTAAAATTAAAATTAAAATTAAAATTAAAATTAAAATTAAAATTAAAATTAAAATTAAAATTAAAATTAAAATTAAAATTAAAATTAAAATTAAAATTAAAATTAAAATTAAAATTAAAATTAAAATTAAAATTAAAATTAAAATTAAAATTAAAATTAAAATTAAAATTAAAATTAAAATTAAAATTAAAATTAAAATTAAAATTAAAATTAAAATTAAAATTAAAATTAAAATTAAAATTAAAATTAAAATTAAAATTAAAATTAAAATTAAAATTAAAATTAAAATTAAAATTAAAATTAAAATTAAAATTAAAATTAAAATTAAAATTAAAATTAAAATTAAAATTAAAATTAAAATTAAAATTAAAATTAAAATTAAAATTAAAATTAAAATTAAAATTAAAATTAAAATTAAAATTAAAATTAAAATTAAAATTAAAATTAAAATTAAAATTAAAATTAAAATTAAAATTAAAATTAAAATTAAAATTAAAATTAAAATTAAAATTAAAATTAAAATTAAAATTAAAATTAAAATTAAAATTAAAATTAAAATTAAAATTAAAATTAAAATTAAAATTAAAATTAAAATTAAAATTAAAATTAAAATTAAAATTAAAATTAAAATTAAAATTAAAATTAAAATTAAAATTAAAATTAAAATTAAAATTAAAATTAAAATTAAAATTAAAATTAAAATTAAAATTAAAATTAAAATTAAAATTAAAATTAAAATTAAAATTAAAATTAAAATTAAAATTAAAATTAAAATTAAAATTAAAATTAAAATTAAAATTAAAATTAAAATTAAAATTAAAATTAAAATTAAAATTAAAATTAAAATTAAAATTAAAATTAAAATTAAAATTAAAATTAAAATTAAAATTAAAATTAATTTTAATTTTAATTTTAATTTTAATTTTATATTTTTTATATTGTATATTTTATATCGTATATTTGAATTAATTTTTGTCAAAATTTATTTTTGATGCAATATAAATACACGATCAATTTTATTTAATTTTGTCCTTGGATATACCTTAATCCGATTTAAAACACAATAGTTACAACGTTTTTACTACATCAACTTCAGATATTTTCAGTTGGACGAAAATTGCAAAAATATGAAAAACCCAAAATATAAACAAAATAACCAAATATATCCTACACACACACAGCTACAAAATCTTATAAGAACCACAACAACAACGACGTCCTCTAATAAGAACAACAACAACGATCGTGTTGACTATACCAACAACAACTGCGCTCTGAGTTCTGCGCTCACAGGCTGCCGATTGTGTGGATGAGGGATGGCAAGGGGCATGGGTAGAGACAAACAAACTGGTTTAGAGACTCACCAAACATCAGAAAATAAGCGAACAGCTGCCAGAATTTAACATTTGCAGCTCATGTTATCAAAGGTTTCATTTCCACTTGGTCCGGACCCATCTCGGCGCCTTGACAGAATTTGGTTCTAGACGAACTTGGTTTGATGAAATGTCTTCATAATATATGGTTTTTGCTCTGTATCGATTCGCAGTCGTCACACACTGTGCTAATCAGCAATCGTTGTTGACGAATTCGAGTGGTATGCATGCATTTTTTTTTGTGCGATTGTGGCTGACGACGATTGTTATTCGAGTGGCAAAAAATGACGAATGGTCTCATGTAGTTCTCTGGTATGTACTATGTATTCCGTGAGTGTACTGAGTGCTCTATTTTAGCACAAGATGTCAATCACAACCTATTTTCACAACCTATTAACTCTATGAAAAAAACGACTTGGATCATATTTCGTTTTAAATATGTGCGATCAACACATCTATTTTGGATTTAAAAAATTATTCAAGATGAATTGTTATTTTTGTTTTTAAAGCAAATTAATTTGGATCCCACATACAACTCTCATTTGAGTGTAGCTCGCAATCTATACATCGGACAGAGATGAAAGTGGCACTTATGGATAGACATTTGCTCAGCGTGAGATATAGAGACCATGCGATTTTATAAAAATCTAAAATCGATTTTATAAAAATATAAAGAAGTCCATAATTGAGTTTTATTAATTTATTTGTAAATTTTCGGAAGATAAATATAAAAGACATGCAAAAGAAAATTATTATTAATGGGTTCAAAGAGATATACCAAAATGTTTCCAAGATGGCGGGAATTAATGGCAGTCAGAATTTTTTTTAAGTTTTTTAAAAGCTCTGCATTGATTCTTTTGATTGAAGCAGTCACTTCAACATCTTGAAAAAAGTCCTTTGTATTGTCATAGTCACTATTTCCACAGCATCGAATACTTCGATATGAAGAAAATAACAGGATTCTACGGCATATGTTCGAAACTATGAACAGAGGTAAGTAAAACCCTGGCTTTCGCGAGATGGGCGACAGTTTTTTTTATTGTACTCCTTAGTAATTTTGCCTATAAATATTGCCATCACTTTGTGGTCAACAGCTCCATCATAGTTGGAGATATCGGTTTACTGTCCTTGGCAAAGATGTAGCTAACAGTCCAATGGTCTACCTCAATGCTCTCATTGCCTACTTTTGCCCAGGTTCTTTGAGGTTAAGACAAAACTTGAGGTTTTTAACGATATATACACTTGTACTCACATAATTAAGTCACTGAGGTAAAGAATAGAAATTAAGGAATAGTTATCATCTTTTCCGCTTTGCACCTGCTTTCTTATGTTAATAAATGGTTCCGTTATTTCAAAAAGCAATTTTGCAAGTCAATTGATAGAATTGTTTTCTATATAATTAAGTCATTACTCTGGAAAAAGTAAAATTTTACTATTTATAGAATTTTACTTTTTTTATAGATTTTACTTTGTTCCAATAGTTTATTCAATTGTTTCAATTTATTTAAAAAAAAAGTGTCCAATAATAATAACGGGTAAGAAGAAGAACTCAACTCCAAGCGAGAGAAAGCTTATATGGGACTGCTTCCAAAAATGGAAAAGCTTTGGACGTGTAAAGGAACTTTTGGGTTTTTCTAGAAGAGAAATGAAACCATTAGTGTTAAAAAAAAATTGAATATCCGACAATTTATCTAGAAAGAGACAAACGAAGACAACAACTGACGATAGACAATTGGTCAGATTGAGCAAGTCAGATCCTTTTTTGACTTCTATTGAAATAAGAGCTCAAATAAGAGTATCTGCATAAACTGCCCGTCGAAGAATACAAGAAAAATTTTGTAATGGAAGAATTGCACGGCGAAAACCCAATGTGTCCAAAAAAATATATAAAATAAAATTGGCATTTGGTAAAGAGCATCTGCACAAGGACTTAAAGTTCTAGAATCTGGTGGCTTTTAGCGATGAAACTAAATTTGAGGTATTTGGAAATGATGGAAAACCATACGTAAGGCGTCCTCCATTATAAAAACTAAACCCCAGATACACAAAGAAAATCGTTCAATACGGTGGCTCTTCAGTAATGGTGTGGGGGTATTTTACTGTAACAGGTGTTGGTACAATTGTACACGCAGAAAAATTACATTTTCGACTTTGATTGTAGCAAACATATTCCCCTTTACTGTTAATATAAATTACAATTCTGACCATACTTTGTTTGTTATTCATGTAATTTTTTTTTGTGACAATCATTTCAATATTTGCTTCTTATGCCAGTAAACATGTTTTGATAGATGTGATAAAAAATAGTTTTGTTGAAAACATAGCCGCAATATGTTTGCAACAAAAACAGTAATTTTTTTGCCATGATCATATTATATTTGTCAGAAACATACAACATGATCGTATACAACATTATATGTTCATGCAATATTCGTGTTCGGTCTGCTTAGTTTGTTTGAATTTTTTCGCTCACACGCCATCTGGCGATTGACATAATGGTTAGTGTGTTGAACTATGATGAGCGACGGTCCGCGTTCAAATCCCGGTGATGGAAAATTGGTCAATTGTAATGATATGCAATTTTTCCTTAAATTATTTGCTTGTATAAATTTTAATAAAAATAAAATAAAATTAGGGCTCGGTTTGGCTTGAGAATTGAACCTGGGATATCAAAATTCAAATCAAATTAACAAGCGCTTAGCCAACTGAACCACGAAATAAAAATTTTGCTCGCGATCTAATTGTACACTCTCAAAACAGATTAGCTGTAGGTCCAAAATTTTTGGTTGGGTGTTTCAAAAAATAGTTGCTATAAACATTTTTCGGTTGTTATAAACTGAATTCGTTATTCAGAATCGAAATTTTGTACAAACCAGAAATATTCGTTCATCCATATAAGAATATGTTTGATGTAACAGAATCGCCTCATTTTTCAAGTTGACCTTGAAAATACTGGAAATAAATTACCAAATAATTGATTCCCTCAATTGAATATTGAATTTTACAACCGAATAATATTTTGCACAACTAATTGTTAGTAAAAAATACCGTCAGTATTAAAAATTTGAATCAAGTTCAACTTTATTAAATTTAAATGCAAAATATCTGCAAACCTTGCTTTTATTTTTCTACTATATTGAACTGCGCTTAAACCCGTATGATACTTCATTTTTTTTCCAATTTTATGCACTGAAAATTAATTTAGAAAAGTTGAAATATAGCGCAAGCTTAAGTTCAATTGGTGTGAGTGGATATGCATGAAGTACGAATTGGAGAAAAAAATGTGCGACGGACTGCATTTTAAATGCATTGTTATTGACGTTTCTCTCAATTCGTTGCTCGTCAAATTAATGGTAAAAAATTAACTGTCAGCTGTCAATGTTTTTCAACTATTTTTCGCTGTCAAGAAAAAAAAAACAGCGCCGACTAATAGCCGATACACATTGACTGCAACCTGCGACGAACAACAAACGTCAAAAAATAGAACGCATGTCTTCTTATGTAAGTGTAATTTTTGCATGCAGCACGACAAAGAGAGGATTTGATGACAAATGTTGCAGCCGGAGCAAATTTATGTTCACAGAGTTATATATATAAAACTTATTCTGTAACTGTTTTTGTGACTCAATTGGTTTGTTCGCCATCTAGAACTCGTTATATATCGAATTGAAACCAACTTTAAACCTCGTTATAAATAAAAATTCAGTTGTGCTAAAACGCCACCAAATGTGTTTTAAATTTGTAATGAGTTTTATAGCCTGGTTATGAATTAAACGTCAGTTCTATCAAAACAATACAAAATGTATACATATTTGATGCTTTGACTTTTTCACCACGTTAAAAAAGCATTTCACCAGTTTACAACGTGCTAGAAATCGACAGGAAAAATTGAATGAACAAATTAAAAAATTTATAAATATAACGTGTTATAAAGAAGTTTTTAGATATAACGCGTTATAAGCAAATTTATAACTCTGTGAACAAACCGGCCGTTAGGGTTGTTAAATTAATAACATTTTATACCCACCACAACACTTGAGCAAAGCAAATTAATATAAAATAGAAAAAACAAACAATAAAAATTAAAAATATTAGAGCAAATTAAGATTACTCACAATTTTCATTCTTTAATTCAATAATTGCGAGTCGGAAAGTCAAACTGATTTATGCAATATGGGCTCAATTTGGTAGGCTTGATAATAAAAACCGAATAAGTAGAATACAAGATAAATATTTATATACATATACTAGCAGGCCACAGTCGTCCGAGGCTTCGCCACGGACATTTTCTCTTTATCAATAATACCTTTGTATATTTGAAAAATTTCAATAATAAAAAACGTTAAAATATTAGCATATTATTTGTATTTGGAAGCAAATTATATTAAATAGTTTAACTATAATAAAGTGAAGATATTTCCATTTTAATTATTTAATACTTCAGTATTAACAAAGTTTTTTGATTCATTGGCATTACCAGGAATAAGAAAAATCTGATTATCTGCTGTACCGACTCGTTTGCCATAATCTACTTCTACGTTTTTCAAAGTTTTGTATTAAATATTTATTATACTCCATCCGCAAAGCGTAGCGCGCACAATAATTTTGTCACGAATCTGTCACGCACAATAATTTCGTCTGTCTATCTGTTCATTAGTTTGTCCACACGATTACAGCCGTGTCTTTATTGCAAATCTCTTTAAAGTCCATAATGAAATAATTTTCATGATTTGAGATTTGTCATACAGTGGTGCTCCAGTTTAACGAAAGATATAAAGTCCAAGGTCGTTCGGTAAATCGAAAAGTTCATTAAATCGGTAATACTATTTTCGAGTTTTTTTAACCATATAACAAAGCTAATAAATTTGTCAACTTGAAACAAATATCCTTACATTTTTTGTTTTAACTATGCAATCCAATAATGTTGAATTTTTTAACTTGTTTTAGGTATTATTAATTAATATTATTAAATGTTTAGAAAGCTGCTGGTTAAAATCTGTTCACACTCCAAATGAAAAATCCAAGATTATGTCAATACATTCCTATAATGTTTTTTAAAAAGGAAACCCTACAATATGTATATTAACCCGAGGGGACTATTTGAGAATTAGATAAGTAAATACATATTAATGTTATTACAAATCCAAAAACAAACGAAGCGAGCTCAGAGAAGCAAATGTTGTTAAATAGAGTACCTACAATTTCAAATGTTCGTAATATAGAGTCAACAACATTAAATAAGGGTTCGTTATATTGGAAGTTCGTTAAATCGGTGTTCGCTTAATTGGAGCACCCCTGTAATGCTTAAATTTGAAACATATACCCTGCAGTTGAAATTCAACAAAATTTTGTGAATACTTCCATAGAAAGTGATGTCACGAAAATATCAAAACCTTCATAATTTATACAAAAATTAATGTGTTTAATTGAAAGATCATACATAAGTCTTGTTTTCTTGATAAATAAAACGTAATCTGAGTTTGAAATATGAAAAGTTGGAAAAAATATAACCTAAATAAATCCGAATAAGCTTCAACCTGAGTATTTTGACTTCGGCCAAGTCGAAGATAATTTTTTAATGGTTTTATTTTTTATTTGTCTTTTATTCATCATTAAAGTGATGAATTAAAGTATATTTCTATGTATATATTCCTAACTTTATATTCCATAAAGTTTTTAAAAAAGCTTTTATACTTCAAATATTCATCAGAAGTGCTCAAACATGCTAGTATAGTAGACATTTCATCCAATATCCCAGCAAAATTTTTCGTTAGGTCTTGTTTTTTAATCGATTCTAAAATGCATAACATAAATGCTAATGCAAGAACTTAAATTTAATCCGTAATAAATTCACGGCAATGCATTCACATCAACTTGAAAGTTGTTATTCAAGTATTAATTTCGTGAAATCAATTATAAACCAACCGTTTTAAGCGCTTAATCTTTTCAAGTGACAGCGCTTTCGATTACCTCTAATGACATGGATATATAAAAATAATGGGTTCAGTAAGCGAGAGGGTAAGCGATGAATGAAATTTTCTGGATTACTTTTTCGATTATATGTAAGCGAAGATTTTGCTGGGATGTTCTCCAGCAATACATTTCTCCAAAGCTTTTTATAAAAACGTCCTCGTGTCATAAATGTAAGGTTAAAAAATATACTTTATAATTTTGTGATTACTAAGTTCTGAGACTATACATCGACAAATAAACCTTATTTGCAGCTCTTAACCTGCTAGAACATAATTTTTAATACTAATATGTTTTTGAGTCCTGTTACATAAAACAATTTAAAAGCTCAATTTATTACTTACTTCAAATTTTCTAAAAAAATTTAAAAAGGATTAAAATTCATTACATTTTTTATTTAAATTAAATAAATGGCGTTTTATAACAATTTTATGGCGTTCTGATGTTTTTTTATTACTTACTTCAAAATTTCTAAAAAAAAAAAAAATTAATTAAAATTCATAACATTTTTTATTTAAATTAAAGAAATGGCGTTTTATAACAATTTTTTGGCGTTCTGATGCTTTTTTGATTTATTTTGAAAATGTCTATTTAAAACTCTAAGATGGTTTCCTAACTCCTTTAATTTACTAAAATACATAATTATTATTCTGTTCAAATCAACTAACAAAAACTGTCAAAAATACACTTTTTAAGAAAAAACTATTCTAAAAACTATTCTAATTTTCATGACTCTTGGCCTTGTTCTCCCAGGGCAAGTTTGCTTTGGGAATTATGTAGATAATGACTATGAAACAAATTTTTAAATTAATTTTAATATTTTTTTCTAATTTTCACTTAACTTTTATATAGAAGACGTGGATTGATCTCGAAAAAATATTTAAATTGATAGTTATTCAGGGTCACTGAGGGAAAATTTGTTAACGTTTTACTTCCCGGTCCTATTTTTTCCTCAATTATGCAAAATTATTCAAAATAGATCTTTGGGGATTACTCACTATTGCTAGCCAAAATTTTGCGTAAACAAAACATTTTTGAAAAATTCCTTGATTGCGGAAAATTTTTCAGTTTTGTATAAGTTACCAATTTATCTTTCAAATGAATGATATCTAATATATTACTATCGATGAGATTAATTTTGTATATTGTTACCGACTTTTATAAATAATACAATGAATTAAAATATTTATGTTTACTCATTTGCACTTTAACAAAATAATCATAACAGTAAACTATTATTTAAAAGAATTATATTAATTTCGTAGTACTTTTTAAGCATTGCTTTTATGAGGTTAAGTGTAAATTAAAAATTTGGAAAACTACAATAAAAATATGTGTAAAAATTGTATGCGGCGAAACAAATATGCACACATTGGTTTGCAGCTCATCATTCCACAGCAACAACAACACAGCAAGCTTTATTTAACTTGTATTCCCATCACGTTAAAGAGCGCCAACTGCTTTTGGTTACTCTTCGAATGAGTGTGGAGAGCGAGATCAATAAACTTTAAAGAGAAGGGTTGATAGCAACATGTAGTTGAAACTCTCGTAACACAAACGCGTGAAAAGCAAACGACCAAGCAATGCTTAGCATAGGTGGTAATTTCCTAAAAAACTTAACAACTTAATTAAATATATTTATTGTTAAATTTTCTTAAATAAACCCCACCTATGGCATTCTGTAGCACAAATATGATATTTTAAAATTTTTTTCATAAAAATCGGTCCAGTAGTTTTGGAGTCATTGACGCACTTAATATTTCCACTTCAATTTTATAAAATAGTATAGAGTATAGAAGTATAGATATATATATATATATATATTATTTAATATATGCAACTATATTTGAAAAAAGCAAAAAAAACTTTAAAACATTTTAGGGACCCCAAATCTAAAAAAAATAGTGGGCTACCGTGTACAAAAACAGTGGCGCATAGAGTATTTAATGATACTAGAGTTCGACAGTGGCCAAAATTCGACCATTTCACATATTTTCTCTGTTAATTCGATACGACGAATTATAACCAAAAAACCATATAAACAATATGCTGAAAATCGGCATTTGACTGCAAAGTTCGAACAAACATATTCTAATATAGCCTCTATTTTCACCCCTCACTCTCAGAATCGACCTAACTTTTTCTAACCAAAATTTGTTCCATAGTATTATCATAGCATTGAATAGTGAACTAATTATAAAAATCGGTTCTGTGGTTACTGAGAACACTTTAAATTACGATTAAAAAATAATATTATCAAAAAGCATTATCATCGTTTAAGGACTCATAGGACATCAGCTATAGCATTAGCTTGTATCAGCACGACACTCAGCAATCGGCATTCGTATGGGTGTGAAACTATGAAATCGGTATTGGTGTAATATTATGGCAACGGTATCGATTTAAAACTTTTAAATCTCTATCGGGTTGATACCGGCATGGGTTGAACTTTTATAGTCGCTATTGGCTACCATATAGGTATGAGTATTATTATTGGAATCTGCAAAAACATCAGTGTCAGAAACAAACATTAATCATTATCACCCTAACATATATCGATTGTTATTTGAGAACAACTAGTTTGCTTAAAGTCGGAAGAAAAAATAATATTGAAAAAAAAAAAATAAAATTTACAAGCAGTTTATTATATATTTAATTAATATAAATATTTTTGATATTATGAATATTTTGGTTTGAAATCAAACCAATATAAATAGAATACATTTTATTGCTGGCGAATTCTGGCCGAAATCAATACTTTTGAAAGTATGTACCGCTTATGTATTTGTTATAGTTTTGGATATTGTCTCTAGATGTTTGAATCGTGTCGGAGACACTCCACTTGGCACATATTTTTAATTTACCACGACCATGGCCACGATGAACACAACGACCGCCATGACCACCTAACTCATGACTTCCCGTTTTTTTCAATAAAAAATTTTTCTGATCGGTCACCATCTCTCTGCAGACAATGGCAAATCTCAGAGAGTAAATAATGCCATGTAAAGCTTTTTGAGAACATGAACTTTAGCCGTTCGGAGTCGGCATAAAACATGTAGGTCCAGTTCTCGGTCAATGGTGTGCAAACATTTAATAACACACACAACACAATTGATCATAAGAAGCTCGGTCTTAGTCCTTTCAATGGCTGAAATGGCTAATTTGTTTTTTTTTAAATATTTCATCTCATTATTTTTCATACAAGCTGTAAAAAAATTGAAGTGCTGAATTGAACTATAGACTTCTTCATGGTTGAACTCTTTAATTAATACAAAAATTCAAAATAACATGCATCCTGATATGTACTGATGTTAATATAGACTTGACATTTGAGGAGTTTACATTCAAAACCAGATAAGTCACATACATAGATCGAATTGTTGGGGGGGGGGGAAAAAAAAGTCAAATATTGCAAAAAAAAAATATTTCAAAGTTGGACTTGTCTGGTTTTGAAAGTTGGAAATGAATTAAAAATAAGATTTCGCCGTTCGGGGTCTCAAAAGTTAGAGGAAATCATTAAAATAATTTCTGCATACTTTTTTTTCAAATCGGAGGAAATCCGCCGAAGCAATTTTAAATCTCCTGAATGTCCTTTTTTGCAAAAAAATGTTTTTTGCTTTTAACTTTTTATTTTTTACAGAACGCATACTCAAATCCGCTAAAATTTTTAGATTTATTTATATTTATGACTCATACCAAAGTTTAGACACAAAAAATTTTTAAAGTTTGAATCAAAACTACACAAATTAGAACTTGCTTGGACATATCTGCTTTTGATTGAAAATTAACAGTGAACAATGTACATTAGGCCGTATCGAAAAATTTAGATCGTATTCTTAGAGGTCTCAAAAGTTGCATAGGCTTGTCAAGATCACCCAAAAAAAATTTTATAAAAAAATAAAGGACATCTTCCTGCCCCGCAAGGACTAAGTTGTTTTTTTGGGAAAAACAATAAAAAATAACGATCTTAATATGCTTTGATTTTTTTAAGAAACTCCACACATGTCTTAAAGCAAAAGTAATAATGCAGTTTAACTAACAATTTCTTGCCACACACGGTGCTACTCATGATTTTTACCAACAGTATTCTGTATGAAGGATATTCGAAGCGAAAGTTGTACTTGGGATAGCACAAGACTTTATATTGTAAGCATTGGATATAAATTTTGGTGGTACTGTTTATAGTGTTGATGTATTCCATAAATATAATGAATTATTAATTTGCATAGCTTTGCATTTATATTCTCTTGTTTTAGAGAAATGTATACTAGGACGCAATTTTTTAACTTTTTCAAAAAAATGAATATAAGATTTAATGTCAAGTGAATCAGAAGTGGTGTCGAAGATAATCTTCTTAATTTGAGTTTTTGGAAAATTTCTGAACATGATACTGCCTAAAAATATTTATTTAGTATATCAGCTTAAGACCACGATTTTTTTTTCTTTTTCGATATTTTTAAAAAAAGTTATTTCCTATCATCAAATTTCTCAATTTGAGTTATGTCCCCTTTATGGTTATAATTTCATTAAAACACATTTTAAAAACAATTGTTTAGTCTTTGGAGACCGACTGAATGGCATAAAATGTATTTAAACGATATTATAACCATAATGAAGATATAACTCAAATTGAGAAATTTGATGTTACGCAGTAAAAGTTAATTTTGGCAGATTTTGACAACCACATGAAACTTTTGAGACCTCTTAGAATGTGAAATTCGAAAAAAAAATTTAATTCGATACGCCCTAATGTACATGTCTGCTTTTGATTGAAAAGGAGATATTTTTAATTTTTTTTTAAATAATTAAGGATTTTATGGATCGATGCATTGTAACATTAGCTTTACAATGGCATTTCTAACTAAATTTTTTTTTTCCTGTGACTTATCTGGATTTGAATGTAAACGCCTCATTTATGGTTAGAACGAGATTGATTTGAAAAAAAGCATATAGTTTAAATTTTGTCTTGGGAAGTAAGCTGGTAAATTCATGATGAGAGCGTTACGAAAAGTGTGATCGGGCGAGGTGAACGGAAGTTGAGAGGGAGATATTAATGAGTAAGTGAAGAGTTAGTGAAGAAGGAGTAACATTTCGTATATTACTGTTGCTCTATATTACGTATATTAGCAGTGTGGCCACGACCTGAAAACAAAAGAAGCTAAATTGGCAAAAAAAAAGAAGTCAAAAAAAGCTAAAAGTTTTGAAAAAAGAAGCTAAAAAAAATCCAGATTTTTCATACAACTTCAAGTTTTATTTTCGTTTTAACGTTTTATTTATTTTTAATATAGGTACATCAGTATCATAGGTACAAATTTGTAAAAAGTAAAAAATCATATATATATATATATTTATAAAGCAAAATTATATCAGCATTTTTTATTCAGAATGACTAACTTTTCATTAACTACACCAACTTTTCAATGCATTACATATCGAATTGATGTATATTGATGTATAGTCCTATTTAGAATAATTTGCTCATGGGAATCATAAAAGGGAGTTCTCATTTTTAATACAGCAGGATACAGACATCACAAAACACTCATTAATATTCACTCATGAACATTTGTTGATGAACGAATTTGTAGGTATTTAAAATTTTCCAAAATTTCTTGAGCCTTAAAAATGGAAATCTCCTTTTTCCAATTTTCGGGAGAAATTCTAAATGAAATTGAAGGTTTGAAAAACTTATCACTGTCGTGCTAGGAACTTATATTATTTCAACATGGTTTATATCTCAGATATAATTATTCCCTCTTCATCAGATAAATCGGAGGAACTGCAGCTTGCATAAGCACTACGTGAATCTAACAGACGTATGAGATCATCAGTTACCTCAAAGTCATGACAAAATTTTTGTAATCTTTTCAGTGACATCGAATATTAAGCAACAATTTAAGCATTTTAATTTTAAATTTATTTCTTTGCTTAGTTTTTAAAATTTTCATTGTACTAAAAATTCTTTCAACCTCAGCGTTTCTAAGTGGTAAACTATAAGACCGAATTGACGAGCTCAGAAAAAGGATTTTCATGCAACGTGTTTTTAAAGTGCTGTACTTCTACCCAAAACTCAATTGTAGAGGACAGGATTGACTATTTGCATGTCAACAGTTTGCACCATTGAAGTTCAATCGTGGTTACTTCGTCTGCGGAATATTTGGACTTTTCATTTGCAAAATGAGAAAATATACTTGGCTTTACAACGTTATGAGAATTTTCAATAGAAAAAAAAAATCGATCTTTTGCAGCGCATACGTTGTCGTAGCTGTTGAACTAGCTTAACTAGGAAGCTTTTACAATTTTCGCGGATTGTTTTCTCATCGTCTTCACTTATTTTTTCATAATTTTTACTTGGTTAAATGTGTTCTTCAAAAATGTAAAAAAAATTCGGAACGTTTATTAAGAAAAGTTCGATTGGAGACGATAAAGGATCAAAGGTTCCGCAACGTAACACAATCTGATAACATAAATTATCGAGCAATGAATTAACATTTGACCAGTAGTCGTCATAATTTGAAATGAAAGTAAGACGAAACAATTACGTATCATCTAAATCAATACAGCTTCACCACTGATTGCTTATCGAATGACACATCGTTTACATTAGACAGTACTGTTAAGACAGTCAAGAATATGTATTAGTTGTCAAAAATTCTTAATATTAATATTATTGAAATTGTTTCCGCTGATAATGTTTTTAAAAATACATAATTCGTTTTCTCTTCAATTTCCAAAAATTATTTGACGTTTTTCCGTTTCCGTTTTTTTTTCTATATAGAAAATGTCATTTTACTGTCCCAGCTACTGTCTACTGACCAGACAGTTGCAAAAGTGAGTGTGTATTGGTAAAAAATTGTGAATGTGTTGCAACTGTCTTAACACTACCCAATCAGCCAAACAAGCTTGGAATAAGCTTTAAACAAGCTTACAAACGTAAACCTCAAGATTGGATAACACTTTCATTTACTATTGTAGAACGCTTACATGTAATTGTAGGATAAACAAAAGTGAACCCTTGAAATAATATTCCTTACTTCAAGCTTAATCCAAGTGTTGTTTTTACAATTGGATATAAGTGTTTTAATAGGCTTTTTCCAAGTGTGCTACATTCAACAAATCAATTAGCACTCGCGAAAAATTTTCATTCCGTGGCTCAGTTGGCAAGCCACTTGTTTATTTGATTTGTTGTGATTTGGACATCTAGGGTTCAATTCCCAACCGGAACATTTTTATTTTTATTTATTTTTTATTTTCGTTTGTTAAAATTGAAGCATATATTGATATGAAAAATTGCATGCCTTCAAAAATTTTTGTGTTTGCTACACCAGGGATCGAACGCGCAAACCACCGCATATGAGTCGGACACTCTAACAGCTTGCCGTAAGCCTTATGGCTGCTGAGCGAACAAAATGAAAATAAAATATATTTATGTATGTATACATGAGAGCATCACAACTTTGAACAGTTGTAAAACTATTACCGTTGCCAGCGTTTTCTAAGTATGATTGCAAAACACTTACTTAATGCAAGCCTTTCCAAGTATTATTGTACATCACTTGCTTTTTGGGTTTTACGTAATAGTTATACAAAGCAACTAGGAAATTTATTACCCGGGCAAGTGTTTTTCAAGCGTGCTTGTATAAGGCTTGCTGTTTGTATTGCATGTAAGCTTAATCCAAGCACTATTTCTAAATGGCTGATTGGGTACTGTCTAATGTAAACCCAAGTGAGCTAAATAACATTAATTTACATGTGAAACGAGAGAAATCTTAAGGGCTCAGCGTTGCTGCCAGATGCAAATTTGCATGACTACTTATTTTTAACATACAGTGTTGCATTTAGTCAGCCAATTTTTTAATTTTTAATAAATCTTAAAAAAGGCTGTTTTCAAAGTAAAAAAAGGCTAAAAAATCACGAAGCAAAATCGTAAATTTTGAGGCTAAACCGCAAAAAAAAGGCTAAATCTAGCCTCGAAAAGGCTAAAATGGCCACACTGTATATTAAATACACATTTTCTTTCTCTCCTTCTCGCATAGCCAGTTACGTTTCTTATATCTAAGACACAGTGCAGGCCTATTGATCATGAAAATAGTGTAAAACAAAATAAATCTATTCAAAAATATTAATGGTATTCAATGAACGACGTATATATACTGAAGCGTTTAACTATAAGTTTACGCTGTGTGCTTCTACGAACCCACCATGAATAAAAACCAATTTAATAGTAGTAAACAAAATTTGACATCTCAAAATTTATTAAAACTATAGCACTTTTTTTACATATAGCAAAAGTTTATCATATTTTAGTTAGCACGAAGTTTAAAATATTCTTTTGAAGTACCAAAAACAAGTTGCGAATTCCACAGTTGCATTATACGAACTATACGTTCTATTTACGCCACGATTTTATAGTGTAAACTGCGTATGTTTAATCCCTTACAATTTTGTTATTGCAAATTACGCTGCCGTAAACTTACCGAACATACGCTGTTTACATCACCAATACGGCGTTCATTGATTACCACTATTAATTTATCAATGAAAACCGATAAAACTCCAAATGTAACAAATGTAACAAACTCCGAATGCTACGTCCGAACGCTAGGATTTACCCATATTTGAATCCTTTGTAAACTGCATTGTTAAAGTCGTCCATTCAAAGTTCAATTCAGCATTTCCACAGTTTGCATGACAACTAATGCGATGAAATTTTCACCTTGAATATGTAGTTCGAAGTTGTTAGATTAAATTCACCAAAAACAATAATTTTGCCAACAATTCGAAATGCAGACACGATCAAAATGTTAAACAAATAGTATTCATTCTTTGAAACACAACTTCTGTCTCATTGACGTCATTTAGCCACGTCAATCTATTGTTCCAAAACACTTGATTGAAATACCATGCAAGACTTAAAAGTAAATACCATATAACGAAAACAACTTTTGTTTTTTAACAAAATAATTGCAATATTAAAAAAAGCTAGAAAAATTAATAAAAAGTTAAAAATTTAACAACAGCCAAAACAAATTTGAATCGCGTATAAATAGCGGAGCCAAAAGCTTATATAATAAAAACTCATTTTTCAGTTATTTGCAAAGATTACTGAAAATAATCACGAAAAATGAAATTCAGCGTTTGTAGTATTTCTGCCATTTTGGCTGTTTTGATGATACAATCCGTTACGGTCCTGCCTACAGTTGATGCCGCTGATCCTGCAACAGCTATAAGTGCTCAAATACAACTGATACTGAATCAATTGATGCAATCGTTTACCATCTTAGCACAACTTATTTCTGATTTAATCGCAGCGACACAAGCAACACCAACGACACCAGCAACACCAACGACACCAGCAACACCAACTACACCAACGCCAACAGAAACACCAACACCACCGACACCAGAAACACCAACACCAACGACACCAGAAACACCAACTACACCAACGACACCAGAAACACCAACGACACCAGAAACACCAACGGCAACAGAAACGCCAACAACACCAGAGACACCAACGACACCAGAAACACCAACTACACCAACGACACCAGAAACACCAACTACACCAACAACACCAGAAACACCAACGACACCAGAAACACCAACTACACCAACGACACCAGAAACACCAACGACACCAGAAACACCAACGACACCAGAAACACCAACTTCACCAGCAACACCAACGACACCAACAACACCAGAAACACCAACGACAACAGAAACGCCAACAACACCAGAAACACCAACAACACCAGAAACATCAACGACACCAACAACGCCAGAAACACCAACCACACCAGGAACACCAACGACACTAGAAACACCAACGACACCAGAAACGCCAACGACACCAACAACACCAAGTACACCAAGTACACCAAGTACACCAGAAACACCAACAACACCAAGTACACTAGAAACACCAACGACAACAGCTACACCAACGACACCAGAAACACCAACAACACCAGTAACACCAATGACACCAGAAACTCCAACGACTCCAACGACACCAACAACACCAGAAACTCCAACAACATCAGAAACACCAACAACACCAAGTACACCAGAAATACCAACGACAACAGCAACACCAACGACACCAGAAACACCAACAACACCAACGACACCAGAAACTCCAACGACACCAACAACACCAGAAACGCCAACGACACCAGTAACACCAACTACACCAACGACACCAGAAACGCCAACGACACCAAAAATACAAACGACACCAGAAACACCAACGACACCAACAACACCAACGACACCAGAAACACCAACAACACCAATGACACCAGACACAACAACGACACCAGAATCACCAACGACACCAGAAACTCCAACGACATCAACAACACCAGAAACACCAACGACACCAGAAACACCAACAACACCAGTAACACCAACGACACCAGAAATTCCAACGACAACAGCAACACCAACGACAATAGCAACACCAACGACACCAGAAACGTCAACGATACCTACAACACCAACGACACCAACGACAACACCCACAACAACAACTACTCGTAGGCCATGTCATGATGAAAGTCACAAGCGAGGTGGTCATAGTGGACGTGGTGGTGGTGGCGGTCGTGGTGATCGTGGTGGTCGTGGTGGTCGTGGCGATCGAGGCGGTCGAGGCGGTCGAGGCGGTCGAGGCGGTCGAGGCGGTCGAGGCGGTCGAGGCAGTCATGGTGGTCGTGGCGGTAGCGGTAAATAAAAAATGTGTACCAACTAGAGAATCTCAATCGTCAACAATAATACAATATTTTATTTTTCTATTGGGTTAATTTCTGTAAGCAAACCCCAGAAATGTTGCGACATTAAGGCATTAAATAAACTCCGTTAAAATCATTATTCAATCTTGTTTTCTTTTCCGACTTTTGCTAACAAAAAGAATAATTTTTTTCCTGTTTTTCTTAAATAATTTTCGATTAATGCTGTGATATACAGTGGCCGACATAACTCTACATACGACCGGATTACTACGGATTAGAAAGAAAAGTAATGATGCAGGTTTGTTTTGAATTTTATTATTGTATAACAAATAAATTGTGGTATTGTGGTGACCGCGGCATGCAGGTTAAGTGTGTGGCTTAGTATGTTCGGAGCCCGAGTTCGATCCCCAGCCGCGGCGAAAAGTTTTTTTCTATAAAAAATTTTTCTGATCGGCCACCACCTCTCTGCAGGCAATGGCAAACCTCAGAGAGTAAATAATGCCATGTAAAGTTTCTTGAGAACATGAACTTTAGCCGTTCGGAGTCGGCATAAAACATTTAGGTCCAGTTCTCGGTCAATTGTGTACAAACATTTAATAACACACACAACACAATTGATTATAAGAAGCTCGGTGAAAGTCCATTGAAGGGCTGAAATGGACAATTTGTTTTTTTTTTTTTGTTTTTGTTTTATAATAAATACGAAAGTTTTGAAGTTATTCACTTAAAACTGAAAAACGGCACTAAGAAAAATTTAAATACGTTTTATTGGTTTCGCTCTTTTTCCTATTTTTCTCCGCTGAAACATTACCGTTATGGTAAATTACCGTTTGTGTAATTTAAATTATTATGTTCAAGCAAATCGACAGTGCAGACCATATGTAATGACACCTATTCCAGGATCCGTCGTAATAAAGTTACGAATCTGAAGTAACGCTACGAATACGAAAAGTATGCTATGATAGGATCCGAACGGAATCAAGTTTAGCATTGCCTCATTAAAACTGAATTTCGAAATTTCGGAAACAGCTATTTTTTATCATACATTTTAGTGCAAATTCATTTTTCATATAATTCCATTGATTTTGAGTGGAACTCACCTGCTGGTCCAAAAGATTTATTGTGTTTTGTTGATGGCATGGAATTCTCGCTCACGGACTTCATGGTTGTTCATGGATTCATTCAAATACTCCACGTTAATAAAGCAGGTCTCCTCTTGATTGATTGCTGTAGATTTCCACCCAGAAGATACTGCACCAATTATACCCGAAGTTGATGTTTCAAGACCTGTTAGTTTAACAACAGCTTCCTTCTAAATCACTTAAAATGTGCAATTTATTTGGGCCATCACCAATTTGCTATGGCTTCAGATTTGTTGTGGGATAACTTCCGCTTAATGTAGCATTTATAATCTAACCAAACCTGCAAATATAAGAAACGTTATCTTTTTCCAACTCGTATCATCTTTTGTTGGTGGTCCAAGACTATTAAGTTGTGCACTCGCCGTCTCCCAGAAACTAGTAACACTTTCTTTGTTTTGTTTTGTAAAACCATGCGCAATGTCAGGACTTTCCTGCTGAAATTTCTTTGAAGCTGAAATTGTGCTGCTTTTTATATAAGAAAACTATTTTGTATTGCATCCGATTGTTTTGTATATTCGTAAAATATAATTAAAATTAGCTGTCAAAATTTGATGCGTTCGGATCCAAGAATACAAATGTTACGAATTTTGAATTGCGTTCGGAAAGATTTGAATCGTAGAACAATAAATTTCGGATTCGTAACAAATTCTTATTACGAAGGATCTTGGAATACAGCTGAATAACTTTAAAAAATCAAGTTCCGTTGAGAGCAAGCCGCATACTGGTCGTCTGAAGAAGCTTGAACGTATAGAAGTTTCATTCATTTGCAAAAAAGTGGACCGAAATCCTGAAGATTATGCCACTAAGTTGGCCCAGGACATAGCTGAGAGATTCAAAATTGTTATTCACCCAGGCAGAGTAAGAAGGACTCTCAATAATGAAGGATTTCACTGCATAGCTCCTCACAAGAAGCCGTTATAAGCGACAAAAACCGGAAACTTCGCTTGGAGTTCGCTGAGAAGCATATAAATAACGGAATTGAATTCTGTAGTGGAATTCTGTAACACATTTCGGTAGATATTCGGTGTCGCAAAGTTCTGTTTGCGACAATTTTCGGAAAATGGTATTCAGTAAACACCTTTTGCGATTTTGTCGGTGAAAGTATAGAAAACTTTGTCGGAAACTTGCGACGAATATTTTGTTGACGATAAGTGAACCGAACAAATTTGTAGGCAACCGAATTTCGTAGCAAAGTACAAGTTAGTGAATACCGTTTTCGGTATGACAACCGAGAATAGTCGCAAATTACGATTCCGATCGGAGTTGAGAACAAGTTACAGAATCCCACTCAGAGATCTCACTACTGGGATTGTTTTCTATTTACGGATGAGTTCAAATACAACATATTTGGATACAACGGGAAAGTCAAAGTTTGGAGAAAACCTAATACTGCTATGAATCCTAAGGACCTAATGCCGCCTGTTAAGCAATATTATGGCCTGGTGGTGGTAATGTTATGGTCTGGAGAGCAGTTGCAGCCTCAGGCGTTGAAGATGTGATATTTGTTGAAGGCATTATGGATTTTTTTCAATACAAGTCTATATTGGAACACAATTTGAAGCCATCCGTGGAAAAGTTATGCCTAGGAATGAGCTGGATCTTCCAATAGGACAATGATCTATAGCACACGTTGCAGGTTGTGAAGGACTGACTGCTGTATTATGCTCCATGACAGCTGTATTCACCTCCACAAAGCTCGGACATGAAAATAATAGAACACGTTTGGGAAATTTTGAAGTGAAAGATCCCAAAACTCGCTTTCAATGGTTCTCCAACTCTAAATGAGAAACTACAAGAGGTGTGGCAGAAAATAATGCCGGAAGAGCTCGAAAATAGCTTCAATGCCCAGACGGTTCCAAGCGGCCATTGATGCTGGTGGTGGCCCAACAAAATATTAAATTTTGTTATTTATTGTTGATATTTCAAATTATTTCGTAAAAACTAATTAAAAAAAAAAATTATATTATTTTTAATCCGTACGTACAACTTTATCAGAAAGTTGCGAGTGAGTTTTTTGTGAATAACTTGAAAAGTTAATTTTATAGCGTTTTCTTTTCTCAACGAAAAATGCCCTCTGAAGATGCAGAATTTTTTCCATTTTGACCTGAACCCAATAACCAACCAAATTCTGAACTGTTTTTAGCTGAGAAAAGATCACAAAACTTCAAAAATTTTTTCAACGTTTTCGAGTTAGCTGCCTTTTTGAAAAACTTCAAAAGTATTAAAAAATTATAAAACTTCAAACTCAAATATTTTTTCCCGCTAGACGTTAACTCTGTGTCGACAAGGAATAACAGCTAAACTAATTTTCAATATTTTAGGAGAGCACTTTTAAAATTAAAATTGCTACCTAATATAAGGGCACCCTGACTTTTGCTGTTTGGATTTGTTGGCCTCAAACATTTAATTTTCAAGTTAAAACTATAAAAATTTGCGTACTTGTGTTTTTAGTTGCGAAAAATCCCAATGAAAGTAAGTATGTACCTCAGTTTATCCTAACTCGACTTTAGCGATTATTCCTTGTCGACATAGAACTATTTTCTATATATGTCATTTATTTTGTTTATTCAGTTGGTAGCATTTGAGGTCAGAATTTTATTTTTTCTACTTTTAAGGTCCAACTTTTCGAGGAATGAAGACGATACAATATCAGAGAACATAATTTATTTGAGAAAAGAACAAAAGAATACAAAAAAATCAAATAGGGTAGAACATATTCAAAATTGTTTGAGAAAAGAAAACGCTATTATATTATAATCTCTATAGAGTATATGATTTTTTATTTTTTATACAATTTTAAGATTTAAAACAAACCTACATTATCACTTTATTTTCAAGTGTATAAGGGTATGGTAAATTAAAGAAACAGGAGTCGTACGTAGAGTTTTGTCCGCTAATGTAGTTATCAATACCTTGAATCAAGAATGTTTTGATAAATATGTTTTTAATTTTTTACTATTAATTAGTAACCAAATTATTAGAGGTTATTAAATATAGATGCATCTGGAGCGTCAGCTTGATTTTCAAAACTTTTTAAAGTTGCAGTTTTTGATAACAGAGTCAGCAACATTCGACATTTTCGTTCGATTTATTAATAGCACACTTTAAATAAATTTATTAATTACATCCATTAATTACGTCAGATGATTCAAAAATAACTCAAGACATACTGTACAAAGAGTCACAATAAAGAAGATTTTTTCGTTTTTCAATTTTTAGAAGCCCAATAAAATTTAAGAAAATTTTATAGACAGCAACCTAACATCTTGAGGATTGAAATACTTTTTGTGAAAAATTCAAATTTTTCTTATCTGATGCAGTTAAATTTTGACGCCCAAACCAATCGATATGATAATGTAAGAAATGCACAATCAATGACATTTATATTGTCAAATGAGGAGAGCAGTTCACCTATATAAGTACGCGCCAATATTTCCATCGAACTTTTCCCAAGTAGTATTCAATTACGTCCCATACAACTAACTTCACAAGTTCGCATATATGCAAATCCTAAAAAAGGTCAACCAGAACCAAAAAATATAAGTTTGTATTTTCGTAAAAGTTTTATTATAATTACTAAGCTGCATTACTACTCTCTTATATCCGACTCTTAAAATGCACTTGTTTTTTCATAATTTTCTACATTTGGAGTCTCTTTGCATCACTTATACGAAAATCTTATTTTCTCCTTTTTTACTTGTTTCTGTTAAGCTTTTAAAATCAATCTTTCGCTCTATTTTTTATTTTTTTATATTTGTTATCTTTTTTTTTATCTTCTGCAATGAGATCAATCTAAGTACTACTGTATAACTGTTAATCCTGTTCATTGTCAAGTACCCGCTGTATGAAACGTCCGACACGGAAATATCCATTTAGTTTGCCACAAAACCGCAAAAAGTGAAGTTATCGTGAAGAAGGTATATTTTTTAAACAAGCTGAACTAATTCTTTATATAAAAAAAAAATATTGACAAAATTAACGGAATTTAGGTTTTAAAGCTAATTTTGTATTGAAACGTCCGAACGGTAAGTCGTTAAGGAGCTAATTTATTCATAATAAAATTAGATTTTACTTGTGTTTATGTTAATTTATTTGTGATTATTTATGCAGATGTCTAATTCATTATGAGCTAGGTCCAAAGTATGGAGAAACAAAATTAAAAATAACGAAAAATATAGAGCAAGGGAACCTCAAAGAAAGCGAATTTACAGGCAGAAAGTAAAAGTGCAATCAGCACGAAACTCCTCACTCAGCGAAAAACTAAAAGTTAAAACCAATAATAGGTTAAAGTCTTTTCGAGAGAAAAAAAAAGAATTAGCAAGACTTTCATCATTTCAGCCATACACTTGTAAGCAAATTTTGGGTAAAGCTGTACGAAAAGCAGAACGAGCCTACGAATTTTATACCTGTTCTAAAAAATATATTTCCGGTACACAAATCATTTATATTTCAACAATAAAAATTGATGATTAAGTTGTATCCATTAGTAAAATCTGCAATGGTGTCAAACCTATTCCAAACCTAAAATGTTATCACCGCTTAAAATATTCAAAAAAATAAACTTTATAAAAGTATCTAAAACTGCGGCTTCAAAAATATTTTTGCAATGTAAGTTTAATTAATCACTTCATGTATTAACAATAAAATTTCAAAAATTAAACCTAAATATACTCGTTTTTATTTAGAGGAAAAACCTGAAACGTCCGACACGAAACGTCCGAACAAATAGAAAAATTTACTGTGACCTCATTAAGCGCTTAATAAAGACGCGGTATGATTTGTTTGAAAGCTTGTTAAATTTATAATAAGTATTGTCTACTGACTTTTTTTTGTATGCCTGATAATTTCGCAGATCTGGGCATAGTATTAACTTAAGCCTAAAGGTACTTCCGTTTCGTGAAACGTCCGAACGCATATTTAAAATAAAAATTTTTATCAAAATTTAAGTTAAACAAAAATTGTTTTATTTTCTATGTATCATACCAATGAATAGCCTCTCGATAATATACATCTTTCCCAAATATACTTCAGGATCATATAAAAAATATTAAAAAGAAAAGTCCGACACCCTGGATTTGCCCATATTTCGAGTGGTAATATTTTTTCGTATTTTTCGAGTGGAACATATTTTGGGAAAAAAGTTTTCGATTTTCAAAAATACAAAAATTTCACTCGTCGCATACCTTTAACTTGGAGGTGAATTTTATGGACAAGGTCTGTGACATAGGGTAAATTTGACCCCTTGTAATTTTACTAAAAAATTATAATGAACAAATAATTTTTTGACAGTTATGTGTTCTTTTATTGTTCTTAAACAAAATTAAAATTAATTTGTATATTCAACTGACACTGACATAAGCCTTTTTACGAAAGTATTCAAAAACTTACACTCATCGAAAAAAAACCCACGCACTGAAAAATTTTCTAATATTCCGCTTATGAACTGAAATCATTTCTTCCAAAATTGTGTTATGGCAACTCTGCTTTCGGTTTTTATGTCACACACTATTCTACCGTTATTCGTCAAAATTTTTAACGCGACACGTGTTTTTATCGGCAGTTTCAATCACATTATTTCAGTGAGCAGTGAGAAAAAGTAAAATTTACGACCGTCTTTTGATAACCTCGTTGACTCGTTTGGGCATTAATTCAAATAAGCGTTTGAGGTAATTTTCATCAATTTCGTTATACTACAAGTCTTCTATGACTTGTGTCATGTTTTTGAGGCTTGTTGGCCGTTTTTCTCTAATTTTTTCCCCCATATAAGCCAGCAGTTCTCAATGGGGTTGAGATCTGGACTGTTACCTGGCCAAGAAAGAGACTCAGACAAAGAGACTCAGACTAAAGAATTTTCTTGTGTTACCTGAAAATATTTATAATGAATCAATTATTAAAAAATATTAAAATTTTTTTTTATATTGCAGTTCATTCCTAACCATTTTGGCTCTATGACAAGGCGCCGAGTCATCCTGAAAGCAAACATTTTGGGTATGTTCCGATAGTTGCTCAATTGTCGGAATAACTCCATCTTTTAAAATTTCTATATATTTTGCACCATTTACGGTTCCCTGCAGAATAATTAAATGCCCAACACCGAACTTGGTTTGGCACCCCATACCATTAAATAAGGTGAATGTTTTACAGTGGGCAAAACACAATCATTAGAAAATCACTCCCCTTTTCTACGCCGAACTGTGGCATTTCCGTCGGGTCCAAATAAATTAAATTTGGATTCTTCGGAAAATATAAGATTTTCCCATTGCGGGATTGACCACGTTTGGTATGTTTTTGCCCACTGGTGGCGCTGTTTCCTCATTTTTGAATTGAGCAACGGCTTTTTAGCAGGGCGACGTGCTCGTAATCCCATGTTATTCAAAACATTTTGCATGGTACGGTCACTAATTTTTATTCCAGTTGCTTTGTGAAATGTTGAATTTGTGCTTCCAGTATGTTGGAATCGATCAGATACACATATTCTTTTGATTTGACGTTCGTAACTTTCTGTTATCGTTTTCGGGCGCCCACTGCCCTTTTTCCGATCTAATGTTTTAAATATCGAATAATTTTAAGTAGCATTACGTACACTCCAATCACTAATTCGCATTTGTCGTGAAATTTGCCGTTTGGACACCGTATTTTTAAACAAAGCAATGATTTCAGCTTTCTTTTCAATAGACAAAGTCATCGTAAATTTTACTTTTTTTTCACTGCTCTCTGAAATAATGTGATTGAAACTTCCGATAAGAACAAGTGTCGCGTTAAAAATTTTGACAAATAACGGTAGAATAGTGTGTGACATAAAAACCGAAAACAGAGTTGCCATAACACAATTTTGGAAGAAATGATTTCTGTTCATAAGCGGAATATTAGAAAATTTTTCAGTGCGTGGGTTTTTTTTTCGATGAGTTTATAAAGACAGGCCAGTGTTGGGCATCAATCAATTAAAATTTCAATCAATTAATTAGTTGATTAAAAAATTAATTGCAATTGATTTAATTGCAATTAATATCAATTGCAGTTATTTGCAATTGATTTAATTGCAATTGATTCAATTGCAATTAATATCAATTGCAATTAATTGCAATTGATTTATTTGCAATTAATATCAATTGCAATTAATTGCAAATGATTTAATTGCAATTAATATCAATTGCAATTAATCATTAATTGTAGTCTGCAATTAATTTATTTAGACTAACCTGAAGTAATTGCAAAATACAATTAAATCGTTGGCAATTAACTTTTTTAAATTAAAGGTACAATTAAAGGTTCATTTGGACCAAAATGGATGATTCTCTGGCCAATCGGATGCAGTGGGATTATCTGAGGTCACAGGTGGGTCATTGGCACTTTTATGGGTTCCATGGAACATTTGCACATAATTGGATGATTCTTTGGCCAATCGGATGCAGTGGGATTATCTGAGGTCACAGGTGGTTCAATGGCACTTTTATGGGTTCCATGGAATATTTGGACTTTATTGGATGATTCTATGGCCAATCGGATGCAGTGGGATTATCTGAGGTCATAGGTGGGTCATTAGCACTTTAATGGGTTCCATGGAACATTTGGACATAATTGGATGATTCTTTGGCCAATCGGTTGCAGTGGGATTATCTGAGGTCATAGGTGGGTCATTGGCACTTTAATGGGCTCCATGGAACATTTGGACATAATTGGATGATTCTTTGGCCAATCGGATGCAGTGGGATTATCTGAGGTCACAGGTGGGTCATTGGCACTTTAATGGGCTCCATGGAACATTTGGACATAATTGGATGATTCTTTGGCCAATCGGATGCAGTGGGATTATCTGAGGTCACAGGTGGGTCATTGGCACTTTAATGGGTTCCATGGAACATTTGGACCAAAATGGATGATTCTATGGCCAATCGGATGCAGTGGGATTATCTGAGGTCACAGGTGGGTCATTAGCACTTTTATGGGTTCCATGGAACATTTGGACATAATTGGATGATTCTTTGGCCAATCGGATGCAGTGGGATTATCTGAGGTCACAGGTGGGTCATTGGCACTTTAATGGGCTCCATGGAACATTTGGACATAATTGGATGATTCTTTGGCCAATCGGATGCAGTGGGATTATCTGAGGTCACAGGTGGGTCATTGGCACTTTAATGGGCTCCATGGAACATTTGGACATAATTGGATGATTCTTTGGCCAATCGGATGCAGTGGGATTATCTGAGGTCATAGGTGGGTCATTGGCACTTTAATGGGTTCCATGGAACATTTGGACCAAAATGGATGATTCTATGGCCAATCGGATGCAGTGGGATTATCTGAGGTCACAGGTGGGTCATTAGCACTTTTATGGGTTCCATGGAACATTTGGACATAATTGGATGATTCTTTGGCCAATCGGATGCAGTGGGATTATCTGAGGTCACAGGTGGGTCATTGGCACTTTTATGGGTTCCATGGAATATTTGGACTTTATTGGATGATTCTATGGCCAATCGGATGCAGTGGGATTATCTGAGGTCACAGGTGGGTCATTGGCACTTTAATGGGTTCCATGGAACATTTGGACATAATTGGATGATTCTTTGGCCAATCGGATGCAGTGGGATTATCTGAGGTCATAGACGGGTCATTGGCACTTTTATGGGTTCCATGGAACATTTGGACCAAAATGGATGATTCTATGGCCAATCGGATTCAGTGGGATTATCTGAGGTCATAGGTGGGTCATTGACACTTTTATGAGTTCCATGGAACATTTGGACCAAAATGGATGATTCAATAGCC
Source organism: Tetanocera ferruginea (assembly GCA_958299015.1). Classification (NCBI taxonomy): domain Eukaryota; kingdom Metazoa; phylum Arthropoda; class Insecta; order Diptera; family Sciomyzidae; genus Tetanocera; species Tetanocera ferruginea. Next base: position 142,227,550 of record OY282642.1, read on the forward strand.
AATCAGATGCAGTGGGATTATCTGAGGTCATAGGTGGGTCATTAGCACTTTAATGGGTTCCATGGAACATTTGGACATAATTGGATGATTCTTTGGCCAATCGGTTGCAGTGGGATTATCTGAGGTCATAGGTGGGTCATTGGCACTTTTATGGGTTCCATGGAACATTTGGACATAATTGGATGATTCTTTGGCCAATCGGATGCAGTGGGATTATCTGAGGTCACAGGTGGGTCATTGGCACTTTAATGGGCTCCATGGAACATTTGGACATAATTGAATGATTCTTTGGCCAATCGGATGCAGTGGGATTATCTGAGGTCACAGGTGGGTCATTGGCACTTTAATGGGCTCCATGGAACATTTGGACATAATTGGATGATTCTTTGGCCAATCGGATGCAGTGGGATTATCTGAGGTCACAGGTGGGTCATTGGCACTTTAATGGGCTCCATGGAACATTTGGACATAATTGGATGATTCTTTGGCCAATCGGATGCAGTGGGATTATCTGAGGTCACAGGTGGTTCAATGGCACTTTTATGGGTTCCATGGAATATTTGGACTTTATTGGATGATTCTATGGCCAATCGGATGCAGTGGGATTATCTGAGGTCATAGGTGGGTCATTAGCACTTAAATGGGTTCCATGGAACATTTGGACATAATTGGATGATTCTTTGGCCAATCGGATGCAGTGGGATTATCTGAGGTCATAGGTGGGTCATTGGCACTTTAATGGGTTCCATGGAACATTTGGACCAAAATGGATGATTCTATGGCCAATCGGATGCAGTGGGATTATCTGAGGTCACAGGTGGGTCATTAGCACTTTTATGGGTTCCATGGAACATTTGGACATAATTGGATGATTCTTTGGCCAATCGGATGCAGTGGGATTATCTGAGGTCACAGGTGGGTCATTGGCACTTTTATGGGTTCCATGGAATATTTGGACTTTATTGGATGATTCTATGGCCAATCGGATGCAGTGGGATTATCTGAGGTCACAGGTGGGTCATTGGCACTTTAATGGGTTCCGTGGAACATTTGGACATAATTGGATGATTCTTTGGCCAATCGGATGCAGTGGGATTATCTGAGGTCATAGACGGGTCATTGGCACTTTTATGGGTTCCATGGAACATTTGGACCAAAATGGATGATTCTATGGCCAATCGGATTCAGTGGGATTACCTGAGGTCATAGGTGGGTCATTGACACTTTTATGAGTTCCATGGAACATTTGGACCAAAATGGATGATTCAATGGCCAATCAGATGCAGTGGGATTATCTGAGGTCATAGGTGGGTCATTTGCACTTTAATGGGTTCCATGGAACATTTGGACATAATTGGATGATTCTTTGGCCAATCGGTTGCAGTGGGATTATCTGAGGTCATAGGTGGGTCATTGGCACTTTTATGGGTTCCATGGAACATTTGGACATAATTGGATGATTCTTTGGCCAATCGGATGCAGTGGGATTATCTGAGGTCATAGGTGGGTCATATGCACTTTTATGGGTTCCATGGAACATTTGGACCAAAATGGATGATTCTATGGCCAATCGGATGCAGTGGGATTATCTGAGGTCATAGGTGGGTCATTGGCATTTTAATGGGTTCCATGGAACATTTGGTCCAAAATGGATCATTCTATGGCCAATCGGAAGCAATGTAAGCCACTGCTTAAATTGTATTTACAAAATAAAAGCATAAGAAGAAAAAACCTCCTAATAAGAAAAAGAAATGTTAGTTTCGCAGAATTTCGCGTGATAAGGCAATGATTCAAAAAGAAGTGAAACATGCTTCGTTCTTCAGAACGGAACGAGGAATGAAGCATGTGTGATTTCTCGGTCAATTTCTCTCGGGAAGTTCTAAAACTTATCACTTTGGAGTTCTTTCGATTGTATGTTTTTGATACATACATATACATACAGTGGTGGCAAAAAAAAAAAAACAGTTTCTATTGTAGTGCAGTTATAAATGTGGATTAGAAAGTCATTTAATTAATTAATAAGTCGAGTAAAACGATTAAATAACTGAATAAGTAAATAGCTGAAACCTTTCTCAAAATATATTTCACAAAGTTAAATCAAATGCTCAAAACTGTTCCAAATGTTCCATGGAACCCATAAAAGTGCCAATGACCCACCTATGACCTCAGATAATCCCACTGCATCCGATTGGCCATAGAATCATCCAATTATGTCCAAATGTTCCATGGAACCCATTAAAGTGCCAATGACCCACCTGTGACCTCAGATAATCCCACTGCATCCGATTGGCCATAGAATCATCCAATAAAGTCAAAATATTCCATGGAACCCATAAAAGTGCCAATGACCCGTCTATGACCTCAGATAATCCCACTGCATCCGATTGGCCAAAGAATCATCCAATTATGTCCAAATGTTCCATGGAACCCATAAAAGTGCCAATGACCCACCTATGACCTCAGATAATCCCACTGCAACCGATTGGCCAAAGAATCATCCAATTATGTCCAAATGTTCCATGGAACCCATTAAAGTGCTAATGACCCACCTATGACCTCAGATAATCCCACTGCATCCGATTGGCCATAGAATCATCCATTTTGGTCCAAATGTTCCATGGAACCCATAAAAGTGCCAATGACCCGTCTATGACCTCAGATAATCCCACTGCATCCGATTGGCCAAAGAATCATCCAATTATGTCCAAATGTTCCATGGAACCCATAAAAGTGCCAATGACCCACCTATGACCTCAGATAATCCCACTGCAACCGATTGGCCAAAGAATCATCCAATTATGTCCAAAAGTTCCATGGAACCCATTAAAGTGCCAATGACCCACCTGTGACCTCAGATAATCCCACTGCATCTGATTGGCCATTGAATCATCCATTTTGGTCCAAATGTTCCATGGAATCCATAAAAGTGCCAATGACCCACCTATGACCTCAGATAATCCCACTGAATCCGATTGGCCATAGAATCATCCATTTTGGTCCAAATGTTCCATGGAACCCGTAAAAGTGCCAATGACCCGTCTATGACCTCAGATAATCCCACTGCATCCGATTGGCCAAAGAATCATCCAATTATGTCCAAATGTTCCATGGAACCCATAAAAGTGCCAATGACCCACCTGTGACCTCAGATAATCCCACTGCATCCGATTGGCCAAAGAATCATCCAATTATGTCCAAATGTTCCATGGAACCCATAAAAGTGCCAATGACACACCTATGACCTCAGATAATCCCACTGCATCCGATTGGCCAAAGAATCATCCATTTTGGTCCAAATGTTCCATGGAACCCATTAAAGTGCCAATGACCCACCTGTGACATCAGATAATCCCACTGCATCCGATTGGCCATAGAATCATCCATTTTGGTGCAAATGTTCCATGGAACCCATAAAAGTGCTAATGACCCACCTGTGACCTCAGATAATCCCACTGCATCCGATTGGCCATAGAATCATCCATTTTGGTCCAAATGTTCCATGGAACCCATAAAAGTGCCAATGACACACCTATGACCTCAGATAATCCCACTGCATCCGATTGGCCAAAGAATCATCCATTTTGGTCCAAATGTTCCATGGAACCCTTAAAAGTGCCAATGACCCACCTGTGACATCAGATAATCCCACTGCATCCGATTGGCCATAGAATCATCCATTTTGGTCCAAATGTTCCATGGAACCCATAAAAGTGCTAATGACCCACCTGTGACCTCAGATAATCCCACTGCATCCGATTGGCCATAGAATCATCCATTTTGGTCCAAATGTTCCATGGAACCCATTAAAGTGCCAATGACCCACCTATGACCTCAGATAATCCCACTGAATCCGATTGGCCATAGAATCATCCATTTTGGTCCAAATGTTCCATGGAACCCATAAAAGTGCCAATGACCCGTCTATGACCTCAGATAATCCCACTGCATCCGATTGGCCAAAGAATCATCCAATTATGTCCAAATGTTCCATGGAACCCATAAAAGTGCTAATGACCCACCTGTGACCTCAGATAATCCCACTGCATCCGATTGGCCAAAGAATCATCCATTTTGGTCCAAATGTTCCATGGAACCCATTAAAGTGCCAATGACCCACCTATGACCTCAGATAATCCCACTGAATCCGATTGGCCATAGAATCATCCATTTTGGTCCAAATGTTCCATGGAACCCATAAAAGTGCCAATGACCCGTCTATGACCTCAGATAATCCCACTGCATCCGATTGGCCAAAGAATCATCCAATTATGTCCAAATGTTCCATGGAACCCATAAAAGTGCCAATGACCCACCTATGACCTCAGATAATCCCACTGCATCCGATTGGCCATAGAATCATCCATTTTGGTCCAAATGTTCCATGGAACCCATAAAAGTGCCAATGACCCGTCTATGACCTCAGATAATCCCACTGCATCCGATTGGCCAAAGAATCATCCAATTATGTCCAAATGTTCCATGGAACCCATTAAAGTGCCAATGACCCACCTGTGACCTCAGATAATCCCACTGCATCCGATTGGCCATAGAATCATCCAATAAAGTCCAAATATTCCATGGAACCCATAAAAGTGCCAATGACCCACCTGTGACCTCAGATAATCCCACTGCATCCGATTGGCCAAAGAATCATCCATTTTGGTCCAAATGTTCCATGGAACCCATAAAAGTGCCAATGACCCACCTGTGACCTCAGATAATCCCACTGCATCCGATTGGCCAAAGAATCATCCAATTATGTCCAAATGTTCCATGGAACCCATAAAAGTGCTAATGACCCACCTGTGACCTCAGATAATCCCACTGCATCCGATTGGCCATAGAATCATCCATTTTGGTCCAAATGTTCCATGGAACCCATAAAAGTGCCAATGACCCACCTGTGACCTCAGATAATCCCACTGCATCCGATTGGCCATAGAATCATAATGAAAAAAAGATACTTCATTTTTCTGCAATTTAATTGTTAGTTTTTTAGTCTAATTAATTATTGCAATTAACAATTAATTAATTGCTAATTGTAGAAGTCGCAATTAACAATTAATTAATTGTTAATTGCAAAAGTTGCAATTAACAATTGATTAATTGTCAATTGCAAAAGTTGCAATTAACAATTGATTAATTGTTAATTGCAAAAGTTGCAATTAACAATTGATTAATTGCTAATTGCTGGGCACACAATTAACAATTAATTAATTGTAATCATTAATTGTAAAAACAATTTAATTTTGCCCAACACTGAGACAGGCTAAAATTTTCTAAAAAATTTCACAGTGAAAGGTAAAAGAGAGCTAAGCAAATTGTCCTTTCCATTAGTACCACTTTCGTTTCCGCCTGTTGTATAGTTTATTACAAGCTACACTCAAATAAGTAGAGAATAACCAACACAGCAAATGAGTCAGTTCTTACAAAACAAGAGCAACACGAGCAAAACCAACGAAACAAAAGCAACAACATGAGCAGCTAATGATTGATTTTCTCTGGGGAAAATGTAAATTTTTCTTTTACGATTTGGCTATTTTGTGACTTAATTGAAATAGTGACAAAATTCATACTTAGATCTTCGTTAAGTTAACGATATATCTAATATTTCAGCATATATATTATCTTTGAACGATGAGCATTAAAGGCTATAGGGCTATAGGGTAAAGACTAAAGTATTACTCAAAAATGTGTCAAGTGCTCGAAAATTTTTATACAAACGGCACCGTACAAACCGCGCTATAAGATGATCTACTTTGTTAAAGTCAAACCCACTAACAAGAATGTATAATGATTAATAGTAATTTATTTATCTCGCAATATATCTGGAGTTTGTTGATAGTAACCAAACCTATAGAATTAACATAGAATAAATTTGATGCTATTGAAATCATTGTATTTTTAATAAATGCTTTTGAATTATCGTTATGGATATCCTCTGCTAGATACTTGAATCATCTCTGAGTCACTCCAATTGATAAAAATTATTTACTTTCCACGAGGTCCAGGGCGACCAGGGCCACCTGGGCGACCATGTGGTGGACGTGGAGGCCTTGAATGCTGAGGAAGAGAAGGACAAGGTGTAGTTGTCGGTGGTATTGGTGTTGTCGCTGGTGCCGGTGCTGGTGTTGTTGCTGCTGCTGTCGCTGCGGCAAGATCAGCAAGAAGTTGTGGTAAGGTGGCAAGCGCTGCTGAAATTTGATTCACAACCGCTTGTATTTGAGCACTTATTTCTGCAGGATCAGCGGCATCAACTGTTGGAATAACGGCAAAGGATTGTATTAACAAAATTGCCAAAATGGCAGAAATACTGCAAATGCTGAATTTCATCTTTCTGAATTGTTTTCGGTAATCTTTAACTTCTAATTGAAAAGTTAAAGTTTTTATGATATTATAATTTTTTGGCTCCACTATTTATACTTGATTTGTGTTTGGTTTTTTAGAACTTTAGATATTTGTTGTTAAATAACAAATATTGTTTTCGTCTAACTATCGGCATTTAAACAAGTGTTTTGAGAACTGTTGATTGACGCAGTTTAAAGATAAGTATTATATAACACAATTTGTGCTGTGTGTTTTAAAATTCTAAATTTTTTCAAGTCAAGAAAAGGTTGAATATACATATATCAGTTATTTACTATCGTGTCTGTTTACTATAAACACAGACTTTTCGATTTGAGGCAGTTATTGGTCAATTAGGGTTACAAAATAGTTTGTTCTGATTGGCTGACTGAACATACCTACAGGCTTAACTATAATACTTAGCGGAATGAAATTTGAAAGGGAAGTAAAACAACATTTTTAAAGAATTCATCTCTATTGGTAAAAAGAGATTGAAAAATGACAGACAGATGAACGGACTTTTGAAGTGTCGCTGATCAGGACAATATATAACTTTCTATACTGGATTCGCTTATTTCTGGGTGTTACAAACAATTGCACGAAGTTAATATACCCTGGCTTTTGAGATTAAGGGTATTAAAATGGGCAAAATCCGCCTACAAAAACGCCGTCCTCCCATACAGCCCATAATAGTAAGAAGTCTATAAAAAGACTTGTATTTGGGCTATAGGATTTCGATATATATATCCTAATATATATACTCTAATATATAAAAATCTCGTGTCACGGTGTTAGTTAAGAACTCCGAAACGGCTGGACCAATTTTAATGAAATTTTTTTTGTACGTTTGGTAGGTATGAGAATAGGTTATAAAGTATTTTTGGATCTCCTACCTTCAGCCCCTATGTTTTAACCGCGATTTTATTACATTTGTATGAAAAATATCAAAAGAAATCAAGTCGTTTATTGAAGTGAAGTCATTTATTATTTATTTATAAAGTGTCACGTCAATCCGTTATATATCAAAATAAAGTGCGTGGGAAACTGTTCGCTATTTATTTAAATTTACAAGAAATATATACGTGTTTTGTAACAGTGAAAGGTTGGTAGAATGCAAAACAATAAATAAAATTGTGTGTGTTTGTTGTAGTGAAAAATGCCAGCAAGACGAAGGAGAGGAAATTTTGTTCGTTGAACGAATGATGCAACAAATATGCAAAATAATAGAGCAGATAGAACAGACGAACAAATCCAACAAGAAAACGAAAATGCGCGTGTGAGCATGTCGCAATTGCGTGCATCTCAATCACAAGAGGCACGATCTGAACGGAATCAACAACGACAATTGGAACGGAGACAAGCGCGTCGCACAGAGGGGTGAAATCGCAAAAAATGGAGATTAATTAAACTATTTATCCTATTTTAAAAATTCTTTCACTATTGGAATGCTACGTTATCACTGAGTGACATAAACTATAATTTTATTGGAAAAGTGGGCGGTGCCACTACCACTTATTAAAAATCGCTCTGGCGGCCGAAATAATAGACCGATTATCATGAAAATTTCCCAATGTGGTACTGTTGACGGCTAATAGTCCTAAGCTATACTTGGGTATGATTGGATAAAGGGGCGTGGCACCGCCCATATAATCTGAAACTTAGAATGGATATATCTCATGAATTATCAGAGGTATGAAGATGAGATTTGGTATATATGTTAATCGTACAGTATGAATTACATCCAAGGTGGAATAGGGCGGTACCACGCCCCCTTTCAAAAAATGCTCTGGCTCAGTCGTTGTTTTTTTTTTTTCCCCCAATTTTTACATAAGGGGGATTATTGTATCATATATGTAACTAAATTCGGGACTCAAAGCAGATATTAAAATTGTTCTATCGTGTACGGATGTGTACGGTGAGCGGTTTTTTCAAAAATATAAATAGCTTGTTTTTTTTTTGATTTTTATAGCTTGGATTTTTCCCACAAAGTTGGCAGCTATGGTAACGGCGCAATTCCGTCAAATCTTAACAAGTGCAATTTGAAGCGTCAAGTTAAAATTGGATATGAAAAAATTTACCGTCAAGTCTACAATTTGACATGCATGACGCCTTAATTTCTTTGCTGACTCTCGAGAGTAACACATCGATAAAATTATTTTTAAATATTATAAAGGTCAATGAACTCTGTCTAAAATCGCACATACGAAACACTTGCCATTAGGAGTATTCACTGGTTGATGCAAATTGCAAGAATGCGAAAATGTAAGATATTTGATATGTCATAAAATATTTCACGATATCAGCAATTTCATAACATGAGCGGTCTACACTTGCAATATCGATGTCATAAAATCTTTCCGTATGTGTAGATCGCCTGTTAGGTGGGCATTTCATTTCATAAAATTTAATTTTTTAACATAAATTCAAAAGTTTACTTACATAATATTTTCGTCAATTCGCCACTCCAATCGTTATATTTTAACTTTTTAATTTTTTTTCCAATTTCAGATGTTCAGAAGATCATTTAATATGTCTTATGTCTATGATGGCTTTTATTGTATTAATATTGTGAGAAATGTCCATTAAGAAATAAATTTACACAACAGACTTACGCAAAATCTATTTTACTTTAAAATCAAATTTTTCGTCATCTTATTAAATGGCATCCGCTACGTTATAAGTTTTACTGAGCAATACCAAAAATTATAACATTCAGTGAATTTTTGTTGAACAGTTGAGTTCGCTGAATGCTACCATTATAAAAAAGTTTATTATTGTGATAATTACATGAAGTAACGAGCAAAATGGCCGCAATGCACGTTTCATATTCATCTTTATTAATTTTTGTTTTTATTTATTTTGTAATTCCCAACGACAATAACATTCATAATCATTTTGGTTTTTCATAGATTTGGTTTTGTTTACTTTTGCACACATAAAAGAATTTCAATTTCTAGACAGCACGTAATTTCTAAGCACTATAAAAACTCGTGTTCATTCTTAAGAAACACTTGTTTATATATCATTCCTGATGAAAACGAAAACAATTAGAAAAAACACAATGTATTTAGAAAAACAAAAGCAAAAGCAACTAACCTTTTTATAATACAAATAAGCCGAAAATTGTAGACAAGTGCGTTTTAGAACAATCTTAACTCTACACTTAAAAAAAAATGAATTGGGCATTTAAGCCCTTGAAGGACTTTGGCAGACATACTGAACAGGACCATCAGAACTACTCTGTACATCATGACAAAAAACAATAGAAGTTTAAATAAAGTCAAAACTTAGTTGTAAAAAGCTGTCTACTAACGTAAATAAAAAGTTGCCTACTAACATCGAATGGCGAATATTATTAGTGTCCGACTGAATACTTGGTTTCGGCCAGTTTCAGCCCTTTTAATCAGTTTCGGCTATTCGGCATCTATATGGCCGAAACCGAATATTTGGTTCATTCATTTCAATCGTAGATGTGAGTTCGCTTTCATCAAAATTTTTAATGATGTTAAGTAGAACAAATACGTGAAATTCACAGTCATTTGATTGACCGTGTGAGTTTGGCCCAGCACAATATGATGAACTTATTTTGTTTCATTTTGAAAATACAAACAAGCTATTATTTTTAGCTTATAATATTAAGTTATTTAACTTTAAATACTAAAAAGTTCCTTAAAGTAGTATTTAAAATGAGCTCTTCATTTATTATTTTAAAGTTGAACTTTAATACTCAAATAAAATTTATCGCATACTAGCAGGCCAGTCGTCCGAGGCTTCGCCACATTTCTCTTTATCAATAATACCTTTGTATATTTGAAAACTGTCAATAATAAAAAACGTTAAAATATTTGCGTATTATATATATTTTATAACGTTAAATAGTTCTAAGACTATACATCGACAAACAAACCTGCAGCTCATTTGCAGCTCATTTGCAGCTCATAACCTGCTAGAACACAATTTTTAATAGTAATATGTTTTTCGGTGTCCTGTTACATAAAACAATTTAAAAGCTCAATTTATTACTTACTTCAAAATTTCTAAAAAAAAATTAAATTGATTTAAATTCATTACATTTTTTATTTAAATTAAATAAATGGCGTTTTATAACAATTTATGGCGTTCTGTAGTGGAATTCTGTAACACATTTCGGCCGATATTCGGTGTCGTAAAGTTTTGTTTGCGATAATTTTCGGAAAGTGGTATTCAGTAAACACTTTTTCCGATTTTGTCGATGAAATTATCGTAAGTTTGTCGGAAACTTGCGACGAATATTTTGTTGACGAAAAGTCAACCGAACAAATTTGTAGGCTACCGAATTTCGTCGCAAAGTATGAGTTAGTGAATACCGTTTTCGGTTTGACAACCAAAAAAATTCGTAAATTGATTCGATTGCGATTCCGATCGCAAGTTGAGAATAAGTTACAGAATCCCACTACTGATGTTTTTTCAATTTATTTTGAAAATGTCTAATTAAAACTCTAAAATGGTTTCCTAACTCCTTTAGGCCCGTTAACTGATCTCCGAAGTTTAAATTCCTTAACCTCAGATTTCGTAAACAGAGTTTAAATTTTAAACTCAGTTAAAATTATTTTCGTAACTTATCTCATTTTTATCGCCAGTTTTCTTAAACTCTGTTTAAAAATTTAAACTTATATTAAAAAAACATATTTGAGCGGCACTGTAGTAAAATTCTACAACTTTGACGTAGAACATCAAAATATTTCAAAAATTTTTGATAAAATAATGCAAATTGTCAGTTTCATTGAAATATTTTTTTTTTCAAAACTTAAAATATGTTTGTTTTTTGTTTATTGTTTTGAGTTTTTTGAAGTATGATTTTTTTATTTTTTATTTTTTGTTTATGATTGACAATATGAATGAATTATGTGAATTATATGAATTATGAATTTTTTAAACCTAGAATTAATTTTAAATTAAATTAAAATTAAATAAAAAATTAACTTACTTGTTTATTGTTTTGATTTTTTTGAAGTATGATTTTTTTATTTTTTATATTTTGTTTATGATTGAGAATATTTCCAATTTTCTCAGAGAATTTTTGACAAAATCTTAGTTTAAATTTTTCAACCTAGAATTTCTGTGTTTAAATTTAAACTTGCCTCACCAAGTTAAACTTAGATTTTTTGAGATGAGGTATCGGCGTTAAAATTTAAACTGAGATTAAGGAATTTTAAACTTTGTTTAAGCTAAACTTTGTTTAAAATTGAGATCAGTTCACGGGCCTTAATTTACTAAAATACATAATTATTATTCTGTTCAAAACAACTAACAAAAACTGTCAAAAATACAGTTTTTAAGAAAAAACTATTCTAAAAATTATTCTAATTTTCATGACTCTTGACCTTGTTCTCCCAGGGCAAGTTTGCTTTGGAAGTTATGTAGATAATGACTATGAAACAAATTTCTGATATCAATTTGGTATCACTGTGATATTGTGATATTTATGGTCGAGAATAAGGCAGTCAAATATTACAGACCTCAGTCTTGTCTATTAAAGTCGAAGCTAAAATGTATAAAGAGTACTATAAAGAAAATTATAAAAATTAGAAAAAAAGTTTTTTAAATTAATTTTAATATTTTTTTCTACTTAAGTAAAGAAATTTTTAATTTTTTTCTAATTAAGTTAAGTGAAACTTTTGTAAAGAAGCCGTGGATTGATTTCGAAAAAATATTTAAATTGATAGTTATTCAGGGTCACTGAGGGAAAATTTGTTAACGTTTTACTTCCCGGTCCTATTTTTTCCTCAATTATGCAAAATTATTCAAAATAGATCTTTGTGGATGTACTCACTATTGTTAGTCAAAATTTTGCGCAAACAAAACATTTTTGAAAAATTCTTTGATTGCGGAAAATTTTTCAGTTTTGTATAAGTTACCAAATTATCTTTCAAATGATATCAAATATATTAATATCGATGAGATTAATTTTGTATGTTGTTACCTACTTTTATAAATAATACAATGAATTATAATATATCTGTTTACTCATTTGCACTTCGACAAAATAATCATAACAGCAAACTATTATTTAAAAAAATTATATTTATTTCGTTAAATGGTGCACAATTTAGTTTCCGGCCCGAGTGCCACAACCCTAGCTACGCCACTGCCTCACTCCGATTGCATGACCATCACGTCAAAGAGCGCCAACTGCTTTTGGTTACTCTTCGAATGAGTGTGGAGAGCGAGATGAATAAACTGTAAAGAGTAGGGTTGATACATAGTTGAATAACAAGGTTGCCTCAAAACTGACTGTGCTCTCTTTTGCTTATCCGAAAGTGTCAAAATCAACTGGCTGTCGAAAAAAAGAACAACAACAACAACAGCTGAAGCAGTTCGCTTTGACATTTGCGGCAGTCGCGCTCTCCGTGTTGCGGCTACCTTATTCAGTGTACCCTGGTCGAAACTCTCGTAACACAAACGCGTGAAAAGCAAATGTCAAGCAATGCTTAGCATCGGTTGTAATTTCCTAAAAAACTTAACAACTTAATTAAATATATTTATTGTTAAATTTTTTTAAATAAACCCCGCTTATGGCATTCTGTAACACAAATATGATATTTTAAAATTTTTTTCATAAAAATCGGTCCAGTAGTTTTGGAGTCTCTAGCGCACTTAATTTTTCCACTTCAATTTTATATAATAGTATAGATATAGATATACCATGGACAGAAAATAACTCTTATTTTTAAAATTTTAAGGGAAAAAATCATTATGTAAAACGAAAGGCACTAGAGTACTTAATATACCAAAATATATGTTGAGCTCTTCACTAGTCAAATAGATAAAGATTTTAATATTTTTAAGTTTTATTGTTTTACTCACAAAATAAAACTTATTTTTGAGTTTTATTTTTCCCTCACATATAACTGTTATTTTTTTAGTTTTACTTTTTTACTCCCAAATAAAACTTATTTTTGAGTTTTATTTTTTTCCTTACCAAAAAAAAAAAAATTTTTGTAAGTTTTATTTTTTTTTTCATGAAATAAAACTTATTTTCGAGTTTTATATTTTCCCTCAAAAATAAAAGTTATTTTTTAAGTTTAATTTTTTTGCTCTCAAAATAAAAATTAGTTTAGGTCCGTTAACTGATCTCCGAAGTTTAAATTCCTTAATCTCAGATTTCGTAAACAGAGTTTAAATTTTAAACTCAGTTAAAATTATTTTCGTAACTTATCTCATTTTTATCGACAGTTTTCTTAAACTCTGTTTAAAAATTTAAACTGAGATTAAAAAAACATATTTGAGCGGCACTGTAGTAAAAATTCTACAACTTTGACGTAGAACATCAAAATAATTCAAAAATTTTTGATAAAATAATGCAAATTGTCAGTTTCATTGGAATATTTTTTTTCAAAACTTAAAATATGTTTGTTTTTTGTTTATTGTTTTGATTTTTTTGAAGTATGATTTTTAAATTTTTTATATTTTGTTTATCATTGAGAATATTTCCAATGTTCTCAGAGAATTTTTGACAAAATCTAAGTTTAAATTTTTTAAACCTAGAATTTCTGTGTTTAAATTTAAACTTGCCTCACCAAGTTAAACTTAGATTTTTTGAGATGAGGTATCGGCGTTAAAATTTAAACTGAGGTTAAGGAATTTTAAACTTTGTTTAAGCTAAACTTTGTTTAAAATTGAGATCAGTTAACGGGCCTTAGAGTTTTATATTTTCCCTCACATAAAATAGTTATTGCTTAAGTTTTATTTTTTGATTACAAAACAAAAATTGTTTTTGAGTTTGATTTTTTGGCTGACATCACCAAAAAATAGAGGCCGTCCAAAATAAAAAAAAAACTTAATAAATAACTTTTATCTGTGAGGGGAAAAATAAAACTCAAGAAAAAATTTTTTATTCAGACCCAAAAAATAAAACTTAAAAAATAACACTTATTTGTCAGGAAAAATTTAAACCCCGATAATAAGTTTTATACTGTAAGCCCAAAAATAAAACTTGAAAAATAACTGTTATTTTCAAGGAAAAAATAAAACTCAAAAATAAGTTTTTTTTTGTTAGCAAAAAAATAAAACTTAAGCAATAACTGTTATATATGAGAGAAAATATAAAACTCGAAAATAATTTTAATTTTGTGAGCAAAACAAAAAAACTTAAAAGTTAACCGTTAACCGTTATAAGCAAGCAGAAAAATGCAAGTTGAAATATAAATATTATTTTAGGATTTTTTTAATAAAACTTATAACAGTTATGGTCCCTGATATATACGTTATTATAATATGTTTGAATAGTTGTAAGCTTTCAACAAAAAATGAATACAAAAAAAAAATGTTTCTTAAAAAAATTTTCATGAAGAATTTTCATTCAGTTTCGATTTCGAAATAACGAAAGTTATTCATAAAAATCACGGAGAAGAATCATCGGTATTTCATGGATGCTGTTTTTACAAATACGGCAAAACTATTTTTGTAAATTTGACATAAAACATCGGTTTGGTGAACACCTCTTTACATTTTATTTGATCATGATGCAATAGTTAGAGTGACAGTTATTTTCGCTACTTTAGCGAACCAACATCTGTCAACAGCTATTTCATTTTGGCAATGAAGGGAGAATATTAACAAATAGAATACAAATTGTACACATAATTAAAATTTTCTATTTTATTTAGTAGAAGGCAAAATAAAATGAATTTCAACGAGTAATTAAAAATGATAAAAGCAAGTCAATTATTGCATATTTCGCTGCTATTTACACCATCTAATAAAGTTTGCTGTTCATGTTATTGCATCATGACTGACGGTATCTGGAAGCATGATATAATAACAAGGCACGGTAAAGAGATTCACCACACCGACGTCGAATGTCAAAATAAATATTAGCGATGCCACTTTTTGATTTGGTTGAATATTGTGGGACAAATACTTTGAGAGGGGTCCAGTTTAGCCCCAATAAGCAATTAAACACCGCTCTTCAAACGAAGGCCTGCATTGACTGCTACTTTTGAAGACCAAACACTTGCTTTCCTCGCTGCTCTTATGAGCCCTTCTTGAAGGCCTTCTTTTTCTGCACAAAAGGCAGCAGAATATACTTCATATACTTCAGGGCAACTTTTTATTTAAAAGTTAGAATTTATATCAGTTTAAAAATATGCATAATAATGGCACTTCTTATTGCTGTGTCAAAGATTATAGATTGAAATTAATCTGACTTAAAAAAACATAGGTGAGAAGATAAAATCATAGAATATATAATAAACAGAGAAAGGTTTAAAAGAAAAAAAAAAAATTGTTCAATACTTTTTGTATACCACTTCTTTTAGATATTCTTAAAAAGTGCTTCAGGCCTCTTTAGATTCGAGACAGAGGAAGGCCTAGAAAATTTGCTCGTTTCATATTAAAAAGTTTATGGGCTTGGATATGAGTGTGGGTCTACAAAATCGATATGAAGGCCTGCTAGTAGCGCTTCAAAGCCCTGCTTTTGCTCACTTCGAGATGGCTTTGAAGACTTTGTCTTTGAGGATTCATATTCCAACTGGGATATAAAATGTATATAAATATAAAAAAAAAAATACACGTGCATCAAAAATCTACACAACTAAAGTATAGGTACATTTCTACTATAGCTTTAACTTGAGTACTTAAGCAGTTGTGTAGTTATATACATTGGAATTTGACAGCTTTAAAATAGTAATGCAACAATTAAGAGTTTATGCACCAATTACTTAATAAATAATAACCTCAATCAATGAAATCATAATAATAATCTCAATAATTCTCATAATAATAATCTTAGTTAAAAGTGTGGTGCGTTCCCAAATACCTAACTGCTCAACCGCACAAGTCATAAACTGCACTGGCTAGTGCACTGTATTCTTCTTATGAATATCACTGAAAATTTTTGCTTGCTTTTATTATTTTTTAATATTTCTTGATGTTTGTTGTTGACCGATTGACGGTATATAAATTGATGTTGGTTGTGTTTTTGGCAGCAACCGAAAACAGCGGTAATAGTAAAAGCAGAGAAACACACTAGTCAAAAGAGAGGAACTTTCTTGTCTAGTTTTAAGTTAATAATATAACTTTATAAAAAATTTCATTAAAGAATATTTTCTTGGATGCAACTTGACAACTCTTTCCTTAAGAACAGTGAAGTGATTCGGGCAAGTGAAACTTTTCGATTTACACTAAAAAAGTTTTAAATTTAAATAAATGACTTCGATTTAAACTAAAAAAGTTTTAAATTTCACTCAAACAAAACTTTCTTTGACTAAAACTACATTTAAACTAAACGCATTATTATTATTATTAGATTGTGCATTATTTTTATTATTATTTGTATTATTATAAATAACGCCATAAATCTGCCTTTTTGAGGCAGAGTGAGTGAATGAGAACAGGCTCAAAGAGAGCACCGTCAGTTTTGTAGCTACTTTATTCTTTGTACCATGCTCTTGTCGATAATAAAAAAATGTCAGTTTATTTTTAAATCTCACAAAAGATTTCGGTTACTTTTGTAGAATATTTTTTCCACAGGATATCGTACTATTTTCTTTTGTTCAGAAACGGTTCATAATATTATTATGAAATTTTGCATGTTGGGGATGTAACCTGAAAAATCTAAAATCTGAAAAATAAGTGAAATATAAGGTGAAATTTGCTTACATATCGTATTTTAATTTGCTTATTTAATGCTTGGAAATGTGGTGTAAAAAATTATGTTTTTGAAAGAAGTTGACAGCTCACGACCACTGGTTTTACGGTACCATTCTATACAAATATTTTTAGAGCTGGTTGGAATTTCAAATATAAGTCTTTGAAAATGATAACCTACTAAGATGGTGGCTAAAAAGTTTCAATGAACATAATTTTTAAATTATCAGTTTCTTAACTTTATTCGAGCCTTCAACTATTGTCATACAGTGCTCTCATCATCTTTGAAAGAAACTCTTCGTGTTAAATAAGCAATTTTATCAAGAATCAATGCTGTAAGATAATAAATATTAGAGCCACGCCCCAAACATCTCAATTAGAATTACACTATTAGAAAGTTTTGGATAGGATAGGAAATAAAAGAATTCAAATACATTTTAGCTCAAAATAGCGAACACCAAAGGTTAATTTATGATTTTTTGGAAAAGCGATTTAACACCTATGGTCCGTTGTTTTTATAAGTTCCCCATTTCACTGACTACTTTAGTGGTTGTACTTATATTTCTAATGTACTTAAAAAACTAACAAATTTTTTGCCTCAAGTCTTTATTTGTTGATGTTCATGAAATAACTAAACGAATATTTTTACAAAATATGTAGGTATGTGGAAATGAAATTATTCAGCATGAAACAGTGCTATAAGTTTTTGATTAATGGTATTTCTTATAGGTTGTTGTTTTTGTTACTTGAAGCAATATATAATCAATAACAATTAATATAACTCTTACTGTCCTCCACTTGAATTGGTTAAACAAACAAAACTTATGATAAAAAAAATTTGGAAGTAAAAAAAAGAAAACATGCTGTTTAGACGCTTGTGTAGCTATGTTGTTCGCATTTACTTATGCTTTGGGTTTTCTTATACGCATTTTTTGCTCTGCATTTTCGACTAAGTTGCATTGACGCACAACATCGATATTACCTGAACGCATCATCTTTTCCTCCCATACCATAATATCTTTTCTAAAAAACAAAAAAAAAAAAAATAGTTTTTGGATGCAGTTGGTTTAATTATGTCAAATATGCTTACCTCCACTTTTCAAAGTCTACACGCGCGTCTTTCAAAAGTAACTCCTTTTCTTCGTCAGAGAGGCATGCCCACTTTTCAGTGCATTTTTTATGCCAATCACGATAGCTCTCTTGGGGCAGTTGCGGCGTCGATAGACGTTCTTTGGCTATGAAGCGCAAAAAACTCGATGCAGGTCTTTTTGGGCGTCCCAATAGTTTGATACGACTACGCATCAATCTGCGTCCCTTGGCATCAGCCTTTTCTTGTTTTAGCTGCTTCATCTCAGAACGCTGCTGGTCGGTAATCTTGGAATCGTAGTGTGTGCGAATTTCAACATACTTTTGCAGATCCTTTCTAAATTCTTCTTGAAGTTGCTGTTTTAAACTGGGATCTGCAGTTTCCCACTTTTTTGATATAGCACGGACAACATCCAGGGTACCCAATTTAGGATTTTCTGCAGCCACTTTAGGGCGAAGATCGCGCATGAAACGAAAGTATGGTGTAAGTGGTTTTTTGGGACGCGGAGGAAGTCCTATTTGTTCCTCAAGTGTTTTAATGCCGGCAGAGGGGCTGCTAAAGCTGACAACTGCTGTGGCGGGTCTGTTGGTTGGCGTCGCGTGAGGGTGTGGGTGAAAATGTAATAAGTTAAAAGTTATTCAAAATTGTTGTAAAATATATATAATTATGATCACTTGCCTGCATCTGTTTAAAAGCGAACCAAGGAACGATGTTTTGGAGAAGAGGGAATTGGTTAAGAACATAATGTTGGATTTGATTCTGTTCCCAAATAATAACTTGATTTATAGATAGATATATTTAAGTATTTTGTAGTATTCAATGCGTAAATGAAGAAACGAACGGTGTTTACAAAAAATTTTTACATAAGGAAAACGCGTTCGTGTTTTATGCTATGGTTTTATGTCATAGTAGCTTTAACAAAGTTGAATGTCAATGCCACTGAACGTACCCCAATTTAACGCTTATATACATTGAGCTCGTTCAGCCAGCAGTTAAAATAGTGAAAATCAATTTCAACATAATTTGCTTAACTCGTGTAATCTATTTGGTGGACACTCTCTGGCAGAGCATGTATGTAAGTACAAAAGTGTATTGCAAAAAATATTAAATTTGATGGATTTTCTCTTAATGTTGACTGAAAACATAAACAATTAATTGTCTGCATTTTTTTTTTGATACAACAAACCGACGCTTAAAAATAATTTTTGCCAAGTTGGTATAAAACTAAAACAAGTATGGTTTAGCGGGAAGATTTTTTTATTCTTAATTTTCTCATTCTCAAAAAAAAAAAAAAATCAGCCTCACTAGGTAGTTTTTAATCAATTTTTTATTTATTTTTAGTTATTTTCTAGCGTTTTTTGGCTATAATTTTTAAACTGAAAGAAATTTGTGAACTTAAAATTAAAAAGTGCTAAAATTATTTATATATAAATGTTCCTTACTTTTTCCAAACCGAAACCAAAACCGAATATTCAGTCGGACGCTATTAATTCGGTTCTTTCATGTATTTCAGTCGTAGATGTGAGTTTGCTTTCATTAAAAATTTGTGTTAAGTAGAATAAAAACGTGAAACTCACAGTCATTTGATTAATCATGTGAATTGGGCCCAGCGCAAAACTTAAGCTCTTTTTTAGACTATAGTATTAAGTTATTTAACTTAAAATACTAAAAATTTCCTTAAAGTGTTATTAAAAATGATCTCATAGTTTATTGTTTTAAAGTTTAACTTTAATATTCGTATTTAATTATCTTATATACACGTTGTTGTAATCTATTTGAATTGTTGTTTTTGAAAGCTCTTAACAAAAAATTTGATAAAATTAAATGTTTTTTAAATAAATTTATAGTTATTCTAATTCATGTATACACTCTCAAAAAAAAATTATTAATTCTAACAATAAAATAACAATAATCTTGGTTAAAATAGCATCAACAATAGCAATTGTTGATTGCTTGTTAGAAATAACAATAAAAATTGTAAATTTTAAAAAATTAAATTTTGAAGGTTGTCTTGTCATTTGTGAATGTAAAAATTTAAAAAACTTGAAAACGTCATATATGAAATGTCAAAATTTAAACGTCAAAAATGAAATGTCAAAATTTAAACGTCAAAAAATTATCCGTCAAAAATTAAACACGCAAAAAAATAAAAATCTTG
Source organism: Tetanocera ferruginea (assembly GCA_958299015.1). Lineage (NCBI taxonomy): Eukaryota > Metazoa > Arthropoda > Insecta > Diptera > Sciomyzidae > Tetanocera > Tetanocera ferruginea. The sequence goes on from OY282642.1 coordinate 142,247,769, forward strand.
CATTTAAAGCACTAATTTAGTTGGATTTATCTTGCACTAATTTAATTGGATTCTATATGACAATAAAATTTAAGTTTAATTTTTATTAGTAATAATCGCTGAAAGTGGTTATAGTTTTTTAACGAGTGCACCAGTGCTCCATCAGGCTATTCCTAGTGGAAAGGGGATGACTCTGTTTTATTCGAGTCTTCACTTCAGTCTGTTGTCGCGTTCGTCTACGTCTTCCAAGACCAAGGTCTAAATCTACGTCCTCTCAATGCATATCACGATATCTTAAAAAAATATCTGCACGAAAAAATCTTGATATTGCGCAATATTCTAGAGTGACGTTGGTTTAATCCCGAAGAAGTTCGTTAAGGATCACAAATTATGTTCAAGCACCAGTCAGGAAATATAAATAAACACCATAATATATTTAATACAAATGAGTTGATATATAATCATTATGTTTGCCTTTATTTTTGATAATTATTCTCCTCTTATTGAAATCATCAGCAGAATAAATTATTTTTGAATTGTATGCTGCTGAATTGAAGTTTAAATTTTTTCAACTAACAACTCAGTTGCTGAATTCGACAATAAAAAAATAACAAAAAATTTAACAATTGTACAATAAATATTGTCAATTTTTGAAAAGAAAAATTTAAAAAAAGGAAAGGAAATTCCTCAAATCAAAGGAAAATTTTAACAAGGGAATTGTTAAATTTATTAACAATTATAATTGTGATATTTTAACAATAATTTGTGGAGAGTGTACATTCAGCTTTGGTGTCGGCCAAAATTTTGGTTTCGGTCGGACTTTAGTAATTACCCATACAATATGTTGATTTGGAAATTACCTCAAACAAGGTTATTTCAACTTTTCTTGCGTAAATTGCGTTTTTTGACAGCTCGTTGATTATAACGAAAAGCGAGAAGAAAGTAAAGGAACGAGTCAGAAGCAATTACTTTCAGGGATGGCTCTTGCACATAGATCTTAAACATTTTAAATGTCTTAGATTTTGTGTTGATAATTTGTTAACAGGACGTGTTTAATACGTAGAATTTAAGTTTTTATGATTATAAATGAAAACATTTTGAGTACTTTTGTGTAAAAATGATAAAAATTACTAACAAATATGATGCTAAGAACATACAAACTGTTTTATAATGTTGCAGCCCTTGCTTGCTCTGAACGTAAAACGCAGTGATTGAACTCTACCATCATTTTCTTACGTAAATTGCTCTAGCGAGTAAACGGATGAAAAACGCAAATGCATCGAATGAACTTCCAGCTTTAGCCTTCACACATTCTATTGCATTACGTTCAACGAGTAGACGGATGCATATGCATATGCAGTGAATGAACTTCCACCTTAAAGCTGGAAGTTCATTCGATGCATTTGCGTTTTTCATCCGTTTATTCGCTGGCGTCATAAAATAGAAGTATGTGAAAGCTTATGGGAGCGAGTTCAATGGTTGTGAACGTTACGCTGGCAAAACGCTAGTTACGCAAGAAAGTTGAAAATATTTCAACTTTTCTTGCGTAAATTGCGTTTTTTGACAGCTCGTTACTTATAACGAAAAGCGAGAAGAAAGTAAAGTAACGAGTCAGAAGCAATTACTTTCAGGGATGGCTCTTACACATAGATCTTAAAAATGTTAAATGTCTTAGATTTTTTTGTTGATTGTTTGTTACCAGGACGTGTTTAATACTAAGAATTTAAATTTTTATGATTATAAATGACGACATTTAAAGTTTTTTGTGTAAAAATTATACAAATTATTAAGATATATGATGCTAAGATTTTATAAACTGTTTTATAATGCTGCAGCCCTTGCTTGCTCTGAACGTAAAACGCAGTGATTGAACTCTACCATCATTTTCTTGCGTAAATTGCTCTAGCGAGTAAACGGATGAAAAACGCAAATGCATCGAATGAACTTCCAGCTTAAATCCGAAAAAGCACTCAGGTAGCGAAGTAGCATAAAGTGACACTTTCTGCTGAATGGGTTTTTTTCGAAATACCATATTTCTAATAAACTGCTTGTTCATCTGTCGAAATGAAGTGAGCGTAAAGCGTTCAACCGACGTAGCATAAAATATTTTCGCTACTTAAGATGGTGACCGCTCAGGGAACATGTTGTGTCAGCAGTTATGCTACATACCATTCAGCCAGAAAGTTGTGTAGCAGCTACATAGCAAATTTACTGCTGAATGCACAAAATTAAACATGGCACATGATAATGGCCACATTCAGACACTTAACTTTTTTGACCCTTAGGAAAGCAATTCATTCAGTGAAACTTAGGTGCACAATATTTTCAATGAATTAAAGTTGTACAATTGATAAGATGTACGACTTTGAGCGAAATAAATTTGCAAACTTAATTTGAGTAAGATTTTCTGTTTTAAATTGAACATTTAAGTTGGGTATGCTAAATGTGGCCAATAATGAATTGAAAACAAAATAAATCAAATGTCAAACAAAATAATTTAAGCCCTGTGTGATAAATTTTATACAATTTCGAAATTATCTCACGACATTACCTAATTTGATCTCAATGTGAACACAGTATACCTTTATTATATCTATTAGTTATTTTAAATACTCCTGAACATTATGTTCTTATAACGTGAAGAGAATATTTACATCAAGAAATTATTAAAATTTATTTGCAAAAATATTTAGAATTCTTATTTGGAAAAAAAAAATTCCAACTTCTGTTATTATTCCTTGTAATTTATTGTCTTTATACATAAACACAAAACGGAGCGTCCTATTTGCTTGAGGATTTTATTGTTGTTTCCTCTTGGCAATTCTATTCTACGAACATCAAGGAAAACCAGAAAATCCAGTCAAAATCTGTTCTAGCCGAGTTCTAGATATTGAACCGAATGACTTTTCGATTGGTGTGTGGCACCAATGGACACACTTTCACGCCGAGAGTCATAGATGCCAGTTTCATGTGATAAATCACTTTTCGTGATTTTTTGAGGGCTGTGTGACAGTGTGTGATTTCTGAAATGAAGCGAGTGATTTTTCACTCATGCGTGATTTATTTAATCACTCACTTTATTGATGAAGAGTGAGTTTAAGTAAATGCAAAACACGTATATTAACGAACAAACTCAACACTGCAATTGAAATTTGCTGGCGCAGGTATAAAGTTTAATCTTTTAAAAAGTTGATATTAAATTTATCGGTAGAAAACAAGAAAAAAACATGATTCGCCGAACGAAAAATTGATAGCTTTATTAGTTATCGAGTTATCGATTTTTTAAAAAATTTTTTGTTAAAAGATCTGTTCAAAAAACATCTATATCTTTACCGTTACTCAATGGATCTTTAAGATTGATATTTCATTTGAAAGGTCATTAAATGACCCTTTCAAATATATTTGTTATAAATATCATTGCTACAACATTTTTAGTTTTATAAGCGAATTTATTCCAGAGTTGAATTTTTTAATAAAAAGAACCGTTATTTTCTAAAAATTGTACGTTATTAAGTTACTAAAAATATATTTTTTTGAAAAGCTTACAGTTAGACCTTTTGTTTGACATATAAAAATTTACATATTTTATTTAATTTCACACTATATTACATAAAATTTAAATTTTCCAAGTGTGTTCTTTCTTAAAAAATCTGTTCACAAAATTTTCTATATCTTTGCCAATATCCAATGAATATTAAAGATTGACATCCTAGTCGAAAGGTAATTTAATGCCTTTTCAACAATAGCTGTGTTTTTTACCAAGCGAGTAGTTAAAAAACGACCGCTTATCATATGTATACTCGCTTAAATAACACAGGAAACTGTTACTCGCTTAAAAGTTTGCCGACCAAACGAAAAAAAATGCTTCCAAGTTATGTTTCAATAATTGTATAAATTTCCTACAAAGGTGGCAACTATATCTGATTGATAGTCAATAGTGATGTATGAAATGAACATTTTTTGTACCAAATACTTTTCACGAAATACTCATAATTTGCTTCAGATCAATATTTCAATGAAAATACATTATAATTTAACAGGTAAGATAAACAAAATTTATCAAATATACTCATTATGTAAAACTATGTTGTTTTCTTAAGCTTTTAGCACTGAAAATCTTTTGAGTATCGGGTTTGTTTTCAGAACCGAGTCTCCACTGCTTAAAATCTGAAAATTTATGCATCACTAAGTGTCAGAACTTTGATATATAAAATAAATTTGTCAAAAATTGTTTACAAAAATTTTATCAGAACATAAACAACGTTTTTGACTTTTCAGAAAATGCTTCCAAGTTTTAAAAAAATTCTTAAGCGAGTAAGCAGTCGTTTTTTGACTACTCGCTTGGTAAAAAACACAGCTAATATATAATACAAATATAATTTCAAAAAAGTTTTTAAATTTATAACTGAATAAATATCAGATTTGAATTTTTTAATTAAAATAACCGTTTTTTTCTACAAAATTTACGTTTTTAAGATACTAAAAATATATATTTTTTTGAAATGCTGAAAGTTTTATTTTTTTTTTCGATAAATAAAAATATGTATATTTTTTTATTAACTGATCGAATAAAAAATACAAATTTTTTTCACTGACTCGAAAATCCCGTTAATTCATATAAATATTGTAGCTACAATGTTGCCTTAAAAACAATTATTTATTGTAATGGCAATATTCGTCAATATGGAGTAAGAAAGCCAAACATCTAAGGTACAAATGAGTGAAATAAGCAATTTTCCGTAAAAGGGCAAATCATTGTATCATAAAAAACACCACAAAAAGTCAAATAAATTATAAATATTATATACCAAATGAAAGATAAATTTTCAAGCTTTAATAATTTACTTTTTATAATTCATAGTAATAACAGTAATTTTTGAGAAAATGACGTTTTTGTGTAAGAAAATATATTTTTATTGAACAAAAATGCCTATAAAATACAAAGTACTCAACAGATTTCATTAGTTTTTCTAAAAGCCTTATATATAAGGTTTTATATAATACCTTAATCATTAATATCGGTTATATATTAAGAATAATATAGTCGATTTTCTTCATAGACTTTATAGCAAAAATAAAAATTTAAAAAATCGATAACTCGAAAACAAATCGATAACACAACATATCCTTTGGCTATTCTTATTTTTATTAAGAGTACTCTTCGAATCCATCGTCAAATCGCGGCGCCCCGGAAATCGTAATCCCTCTATTTGACAGTGGCCGGTAAGGTAAAGAAGTGACAATAACTGCCAATCCTACTCTCTAAATATTTTTCATGTTCCCTAATACCATCTAATTGTATCATGAATACGACCTTATTTTATTAAGGCGACGAAATGTAATCGATGAACATAGCCAATTTAACCTGAAAAGTTTTAAATAACCAAAGTTTTGATCGTTTTTCGACCGGTTGTACGATGACCAACAACGAAGCTGCTGCTGAATGCAGCTCATCGAGTGGATCCTCTGCTAAAAAACATTCAACACTGGAAATAAAAGACAAGCTACGCGTGCTGTGTTTGCATGGCTATCGACAGAATGGCGATGCGCTACGCAATAAGTTGGGTTCTTTTAGGAAGCACGTAGCAAAATATGCAGAGTTCGTTTTTGTTAACGCGCCCCATTTGGCTGCTCCGATTGAACCAGGAGCACTGGTTGCACCCGAGCAACGCAGTTGGTGGGCTAACAAAGATGATGGTACATTTAAAGGTACCAATAAAGGTGGACCTGCATTTGGGTTTCAAGAAAGTTTAAAACACGTTGAAGAGGTGTGGAATGCGCAAGGACCGTTTCAGGGCTTACTGGGATTCTCGCAAGGTGCCTGTTTTGTGGGACTCATTTGTGGACTGGCCAAAAAGAAATGTTTGTTTTTGCATTATTTTGAGTTTATGATATAAATTAAGTAGTTAACAATTCTAGTGACTTCTATTAAACCTGAGTTTGCGATACTCTCATCTGGATTTCTATCAGGCAGCTTAGTGCATAAGAGCGCCTATGAGGAGTCTATAGCGATACCAACTTTGCATATATATGGCATCAGCGATGAGATTATTCCACAATCTATGAGTCAAGCTTTGGCAGCCCACTTCAAGAATGTCGAAATTCTCGAGCACAGTGGCGGCCACTATTTCCCAGCGACGGCGCAGCAGAAACAAGCCTACGTGAATTTCTTTCAAGATCGCTTGCAGGAGTACCTGGAACATCTGGAATTGCATAACTCTAACAATGTGGTATTTGCGGAGGAACAAATCGATGAGGCATTTAGTAGCAATGAAAGTAATTAGTTGGCTTAATCTGGCCATGGAAATTATCTTTGTAAAATTTAACTCTTCTACATATGTTATACTCTTCCATCTCTGCTGTCTGTTCCCACCATTAATTAATTGCGCCCATTTCGGTTCGAGTGAATATAAAAATTTCCAATTCTTTTTAAGGTTTTTAATTATTAATTCTTATTATTACAATTATAATGTTAATTAAATTTTTAATAAAATTAAAACCAATAGCAATGCGTATGTGTGTTTGAGTGTGTGTATTTGTGTTTGAATATCGAGATTTTAATAAGGCTTTAACTTTACTCCGTCGGTTGTTTTATTGAATTTAGTTCAAATGTGTTCACTTATTATGTAATGGTTTTTGCCAATTTCATCATCATTACTATATGCATTACATAAATTTACTTTAAGCTTGTTAATAAATATAATCACAATGATGATACCTTGAGCCCTTTTTTGTTCAGTTAAAAGACAAAAAAAGAGTTTTATAATTAAACAAAATATTTACGTCTTTTTACTAAGCAAAGATACGCATACATTTGAATTAAAAAAAAAAAAATTAGCGGGTTTTGTATTCTGTTAAATTCATTGCAATAATAATTAATAAGAACATGGATCTTGATGTGAATTCGCTTCAATAACCTAATGCTGAAGTGTAGTTAAAGTTTCGATTCAATAAATCGATTCAATTCTTAAAATTTCAATGAACAAAGAAGGCAAATATTTTCAATTATTTAATTAATCTTTTGTTTTTTTGTTGTTTGTTTTTGCATTCGTGTCGTATTCTCGATTATATTTGCTGTTTGAATTTTCTATGCAACCTGTTCCTGCCCATTAGCTGCGTCTTGATTTTTCATTACTTCGGGTAGATCTGGTGGAGATGAGTATGGCGTAATTTCAAGCGTTTCAAAGTCACCGTTTTCTCGTCTGCAAAAATAAATTTTTGGAAGAGGAGTTTTAATTAAAGAACATAGCTGATGCATTCAAAGAAAGTTATTTATTATTTATTTATTGTTAAATGTTCTAAATGTTAAAATATGTTTAATAAGAAAACTTTGATAACGGAATCTATATAATTTAAGGGATACTAATGATGAAAAGAGCTATATAATTAAAATGTTAATGCAAAAAAGCGAGCATTTAATTATGTAAAGGTTATAAAATGAAATAATATCTAGTTAACTTGAGTTTAGTCCAACCTTAATACCTTTAACTTCATAAAATTTGTGAAAAAAATTATTTACTACAAGTTCATTCACTTCTCATTTTCAACAGGTAGAGGAAGTATGGAACGACTAAGAAAATAATTTGCGTTAAAATTTTTAATGAAGTATTGTAAGGAATTCATCATTCTTGTAAGTAGTAACAAAGTAAGTCACTTCTGTAACCGTTCAAGGATTAAGAGGGCGTGTCAATCATTTTGTGAATTTTTGAATGAATGAAACACAGGTTTTTTGACAAATAATTTACTTTTTAACAAAGCCTCCTTTGTGCTCTATACACTTCGATCAACGTTTCTCCAATTTTTTTTACCTTCCCAAAAAAAAAGTTTTGTCGACATAGGTATTTATTTGTTCGATGATTTCACCATTGCAACGGATTAGGGAGCAATACGAAGTCCATCCTTGCATTGTCTCAGTTTAATTAGTTGGCATAATAATCTTAATTGATTGTTCTTCCCTTTTGACGGTTATAATGTGGAGTAGATTATACCGCGTGCTTCACAAAAAACGGTCGCTATGACTTTATTGGCTGACAAACCCACCTTGGCCTTCTTCATTCGCCCGGTTTGTTTGGAATGCTGCTTGGTCTCTGGTGTGTTGTGTTGAATTAATGTTTAGTTCACGGTTTCGAAACGGCGCAAGAACTCGGCCATATTGCGGTTGAACAACGCCAAACACTGCTTCGAAGTTGTCACACGATTCAGTAAACCTATTTTTTTACCATTGAAATTGATGGTGCGACGATAACGCTCAGCAGAAAAAATAATTTCTGTTCAGGTTGGAATTCAAGCCTGACAGGTTGTTCTTTGAAAACAGCCCTGATTTCTTCAAAAAAATGTCCGTCTCTTCATGTCTTAAGCTTGGAATTTCGATTAAAAATTTTTTTTATTAGAATGAATCAATTCTTTGTGGGTCCTCTTATTTTAGGAGCTACAGACGTGAACCTATTTCGCTTATTCTTAGTGGCGTATATATCATCCAATATATAATACATATCAGGTTTGATTCCGCACCCACTTCAAGTAGTTTGAAATAATTTCTTAAAACATATTTCGAGCTCAAGAGAGAAGAAAAACAATCAAAAGGTCGCTTTTTCGAGCTTGAAGCTAACTTGAACCATGATACAATAATCAAAATCAAAATTTTCAATTGTTTTTCAAAATAAATGCGCTTATTTTCCTCAAATATAAGTGCTTGTGTTTTAATATGATGCATAATGTGTTTTTTGTAAGAAATCATAAATTTCAAGCAAAAAATAAATTTTTTTCTATCGCAAAATTGTCATGTGTTAAAAATTAGCTTGAAGTCGTTTTCGTACTTAATATTGCTGTGTCATTCACACCGTGACGAATGTTTTGCAGACTATGTATTTGACTACTTATTGCATTGTTCAAGACAACTTTGAACAACTCTCTCCTAGATCAATATTAACGTAAGTATTAAGTCAAATGGAGAAGTAGCTTTGATAAGGCTCCATCAACTGTTTGACAATGGGTTTAAATCTTTTAAATAACTTATATGAAAAGGAGACATTACTTTATTTGAGGATTCGGTAGAGCGTATAGAAGAAACACATATGTACAATATAATGGACTATGATTAAAACTCATTAAAAAACCCACAGCTTCGGAAATAATGCTCAAAAACATGTAATGCTGCAAGTAATCTATTTAAAGAATGCTAACTTTTATGCGTCAAAGCACGTTTTTTTTTAGAACGGGATATAAATGATCGAACAACGACCTTGAAATGTTATTAAAATTAAATGTCATGAGGGGGAAAGAGCACATTAACAAGTTGAAAAAAAAATTAAAAATTCCAAGGTGTGAAAAATTATTTTTTTTTTTTTAAATTTATAAGTGGTCTTTTAGTGTGCTGCATTTTCTCATTAGCATATTAATATATCACTCTGTTCAAGCTTAATCACTTACCTTAAAGACAGTCCTAGTTGCGCCGGAGCCTGTGCCTTTGCTGTGGACATTGTTATGCCGTAATCCTGCAGCGTATTTTCGTCCTCCATTTGATCGTCATCCAAATTGAAGAGCAACTGATCGAGTGGCTTCACCTTTAAAATGCCTGAAAACATAAAAACAAATATGAATTATTACAGTATTAAAAACACATTTTAGAAGTTTTGAAAATACCTTCAATCATACGCTTTAGCTCCCCAACAGTGGTGTTCTCCTTGGCATCGGTGAAAATTGTTGTCTTTTGCCTTCGGATCATAAGGAAAACGTCCTTGAAAATATCAAATAAAAAATATAAGCATGAAAATTACAGAATACAAATTAGCACCACATATTATTCGATAAGCGTTTGATTTTGTTGTTTCAATGATTTTTAACAAATTTTGGTCAAAGTTCATTTTAAGCAGCATTAACAGCAGCAGGTGCTGCTATAGTTGTTGTTACCGCTGCTGCTGTGCAGTTGTACATCGTAGACAGTCTAGCTGTCGCAGCAATTATCGTCACCGTCGTCGTCGTTGTCGTCAGTAATTTCTTACCATTTTGACCAGCTCTACTGATTGGCGACTTTTCTTGTTAGGCTACTCCAAGTGACACTCGCGAACACTTAATGCGCTGATCCACCGCTACTGCAACTAATTGGCCTAAATACGTTACGATTTCGACAATATGTTATTGTTAAAACCATAAATTATAGTTTTATGCTGTGGTATAAAAAATATAATAAGTATTTTGCTGCTTTCTTTCTTTTTTTATTCCCTGCACCACCGCGATTATTAAATGCCGAAAAATGACAAAATGAAGTGACAAGTTGACGTCTGGACAGAGGGGCGCGTTCAATTTTATAGAACTGTCAAATAGTGCAAAGTGCAAGTTGAAAATGTATGAGGCGTGTGTTCAGTGCGAGGAGAAGTGTTCAACGAGCTAACTAAAGACCAAGTACAGTAGCACAAAATGCAATATTTTCACATAGAAATTTCGGATGTCACGACTCGGATTTTCTATTTCCTTTGTAATCCAATGTGTATGAATATGATAATATCTTGATAACATCATAGCTGCTAACTAGTGTCCGACCGAAACCAAAATTTTGGCCGAAACCGAAACCGAAACCGAATTTCGGCCATTTTTGTAATATTCGGCTGAATGAAACTGAATGTCTACTTGAAAATTGTTTTAAAAAACAAATTATTTTTTTTAATTTTTTTGTTAAAAGCTTTCAAAAATATAACAATTGAAACATATTATAATAACGTATATATACGATAAATATTCTTTTGCCTTTATTCATAAAAATTTACGAGCCTCTTATAAAGCCTTTACAAAAAAAAATCTCAAAAACAGTATTCATAAACGTCCAATAACATCTCTTATAAAGGCTTCTTTAATGAGTAACCTTCAATAAACCCTTGATAAAGCCTTTTTAAAATTTTTACTCTAATGTGAGCACAAATATTGTCAAAAATACTTCAAACTGTTTCAAAAAATATGGAAACATATGGAAAATATGGAAAATATTGAAAATAAAAATTATAAGTGACAATTTTTTTCAGAGAAGAACATAGATATAACATTTTTTTGACTGTTTGCATGTCAAAATATTGATAAAATTATGACAAATAAACAAAATATTATTGAATTTATCAAATTCACAAACCATTCTTGACACTGTTCCCATTTCAAATTGAGAGTGTTCCTATTTTAACAAATAAGCTGAGACAATATTTTTATGAATAACAAAATTTTAAAAAGCATTTTATCTCTAAAAAGCTTTTTGACTATTGAGCACTTTAAATATATTTCAAGATATTTTTATGAATAAGACGTTTGAATATTAATGTTCAACTTTAAAATAATAAATAAAGAGTTTTGTGCTGGACCCAACCCACACGGTCAATCAAATGACTGAATTTCACGTTTCTGTTCTCCTTAACATTAAAAATTTTGATGAAAGCGAACTCACATCTACCATTGAAATATATGTAAGAACCGAATTAGTAGTGTCCGATCAAATATTCGGTTTCGGTTTCGGTTTCGGCAATATTGATGCCGAATAGCCGAAACTGATTAAAAGGGCCGAAGCTAGCCGAATCCGAAACCGAATATTCGGTCGGACACTACTGCTTACCCATGTTCCCACAGAAAATACCTCTTTCCCATAAGCATATTAAAAAGATTATCACACAAATTCCCATAGTACTTTTTCATAAAAAAATACTACTGTAATGAAAAATACCACAAAAATTCCCACAGCCATTAAAAATATCTGAAAATTCTTACAAACGTTCGTAATTTTGTGTAAAAATGTGTGTAGAGTGTGAACTCAACCCAATTACGTAAGAGTTACTCAAATGCTAAAACTAACTGCTTTTCAAACACATTCGTCAAGAAAATAGCTTTGAACAATTGTGACATTTTATATTATATTTATAACAAAAGCGTTTTTAATGGTGTTTTCCGACCTATTAAAACAAGCGGAAGTAATAGCTCTTTTGCCTACAATCTCAGAATACACAATCTAAATCTTGCTATGATACCACAGTACAATTTGCAAATTTTTTTTTATTTTTATACTGCAACTGTTCCGAGACTCTTTTTTAATAGCTTATCTTATAATATTAGAAGCATACGAAATGAGTCCATGTTTCTCAAAAAAGTAAAATTTTGGCTTTTAGATTTCAATTATAAAGAAGACAGTGATCTATTATATCGATGGTTAAGCGCACTTAAGTGATAAGTGACCTTTTGACGAAAATAGGTTTATTGCATTTTTCAATCCATCAGTATAATATCTACCTTGTCTAAATTTATTGAAAATGCATAGCCAGTGAATCCGAGCCAGTACACAGTTAAAATTCGTGTTTTGTATTGAGATGTATTGAAATTTAAAAACAAAATCGACGTTCCTGAACATTTGAAATTTTTCACTTATCACTTTAGTGCGCTTAACCATCGATATGTACCTCGCACGCACTGTCACTATTGTGGCTTTCACATCTGGAATTAGTGTGGCAAACAATATGGCGGCTTGTATGTGTTCGAGAAAGCGCGCGTTCAAATTACGGAATTTGTTTGGCACACACAGGGTTACATATAAGAAGAGTAGAAATGTACTCTTAAAAAGTATTTATTGCTTCGAAATAAAATTATTTTTGTGTGGGGAAAATAAATCAAAAATGCTCTCCAAGTCTTCCACACCGGCTTACTTTTTTTGAAACAAATTTTTTACTGAATCCAAACATAGTTATCACATATACTGTATGCAATTAACATAGAGTACTATCAAATAGAAAACAAAAAGTACCAAACATTTCTCATATCGTATTATACTTATGTTTCAATACAACCTTGGTTTTGTAATGACTATAGAAATGTTATTCTTTTGCTTTGTTGGACAGAGAAAATCAAACTGGCGAACTAGTTTCTTAACTATCGAACTTGTGTGGAAATGGCCGCCGTGTGGCACACAAAAACGCAGATTTGAAGCTTGCATTAAGAATGAACTTTTTAAATTTTTCTTTAAGTTGATCACTATGGCTGTGCTCACACGTGAATCAAATGATTGAATGAACTCAAATTTGTTGTTGTTTGTTCAGCTAAAAAAAAAAATGAACTCTCTGTGAGAGAGAAAATGAACTCTGAATACGTCATCGCTTCATTCAAAGTTTTGACCACGCTCTAGACCTGAATCATTCAGTCAAAGCGTTGCAAACTTTTACTCGGCTGCTGCTTAGTAGTAAGTTATTATAAGAAGTTAGTAGATTTAACAAAAAAATACTTTTATAAGTAAAGAAAGGAGAAAATGTTTGTGAGTGTAGAGTGTTGTGTATTGTTTTTAAAATATTAAAAGTGAAAAATTACCATTTCGTGGACAAGACAGCTAACCGAATATTGTTTTCCAAAGAAAAACAAAAATATTCGGCATATTGATTTCCTAACGAAATCAATTTTATTCCGTAAAGATACAAATTTTCACTGCCGTTCTCAATTTTTGTCAACTTTTATGCAGACAGCACGACAAAACACAACGAAATAAAACAGTAGGAAAATGATACTAACCGCAAACAGTAGGTAGCAGAAAAGCCTGCTTCGGAGGTTCAATCAAACAACCACGTGTGAGCAGACTTCGGTCAAATCAACTCAGAGAGAGTAAAATGCACAAAAAATCCCGTTATTCTTCAATCATTTGATTCACGTGTGAGCACAGCCTATGAGAGTGAATGCGCTTGCATGGCGCTTACACGATGTTATTTCAGTGACAAAACTAATAGCATTTGCTTTAATAATTTTGTATGACTCATTCTGCAAACACACGTGCAAGTGATCACTAGTAAGTAGAGAATAGATATTACCTCCGAAAATTTCAAAATAGGCTGCAAGTACTTGCAAGTCAAGCAAAAACAAACAAAAACAAATTGGCCATTTCAGCCCTTGAAAGGACTTTGACCGAGCTTCTTATGATCAATTGTGTTGTGTGTGTTATTAAATGTTTACACACAATGACCAAGAACTGGACCTACATGTTTTATGCCGACTCCGAACGGCTAAAGTTCATGTTCTCAAGAAGCTTTACATGGCATTGTTTACTCTCTGAGGTTGCAAGTCAAGCATTTTTTAAAAAAAAATAGTTTTTGTTATAAAAAATCATTTCATTAAATGTTGTGAAACTTCATATAATATTACCACCATGTGTAATGGTGCATACTTATGAACTCTCCATTAGCATTTTTCATAAAATTATAAAAGGTACAACACTAGGGGTATTCACGATGTGGTGTATTTTTGATAAATTCTTACAAAATTTACAATATTTACAACGCATTGTGAACAAACCTTCATTAAAGTCTGGATAGTCCAGCATTTACCAGTACGAGAAAATAAAAGAATTGAAACGAAACACAGAATTAAATGAACTTTTATTAAATAAACACACAACCCAGCCAGTACCTTCATCCACGCTGAGTCAAAAAGTTTTTGTGATCAGTTGATCAAATATACAACGAAATTTACAAAGAATACAATAGGGTTTCGTCATTGTATTTTTGCTACAGGGTTGTATTTTGAACACTGTACATTAGACCGGATCATTCTTATATGGATACAAAAAATTTCAACCGGTCGGGGTCTCAAAAGTAAGAGGAACTCATTAAAATGATTTCTACATACTTTTTTTTCAAATCGGAGAAAAACCGCCGAAGCAATTTTGATTCTCCTGAAGGTCCTTTTTAGTAATTCCACGTTTTTTTTAAAAAATTCCAAATTTTTTTTAATTCCACGTAAATCTAATAAAAAATGTGTCTTTTACAGCGGTTTTAAAAAAATGCCTTTTTAAAAATAGCAAAAAGTTCAATTTTTGATGGTCAATAAGAGTTATAATGAAACAAAATTTTAACAATTTTGATATGTCAAAATGTTAGTATGAGTAAGAAGTTTAACATTTAAGAAGATTTGGGTATACGTTCTGTGAAAGATAAAAAGTTACAAGCAAAAAACATGTTTTTTTTACGAAAAAGGACCTTCAGGAGAATCAAAATTGCTTCGGCGGTTTTTCTCCGATTTGAAAAAAAAGTATGCAGAAATCATTTTAATGAGTTCCTCTAACTTTTGAGACCCCGACCGGCGGAATCTAAATTTCGATCCGGTCTACTGTACATTTTGTTTTTGTAACTTTACTTCATATATCAAATTTATCAAAAATACACAATACAAGGGCAAATACACCACATCGTGAATACCCCTATTGTTTTTTCCTTGTTTGACAACATTGTTTGTTTCCTTTTACTTGATGCAAGTTTCAAAATTCACTGCCACAAGCGGGCTGCAAGTGACTCAATGTGAATGTAGTAGTAAAAATGTTTGCATATATTGAGTTTTCGAACTTGCACTTGCCGGTGTGAACGCTAGGTTAAATAATGAAACAAAATAACGTCATTTATACAATAATGTCACTTAATAGTGTAAAAAAATGACAAATCTTTAGCACGTGTAAATATCACATAAAGCTTTTTTATTGCCAGCAAATGCAGTTTGAATATGAAAAAGCAGCATTATTTATGAGAATTTATTAACGTAGTATAACAAAACAATTTTATTGATAAATGCATGATGTCGGATGGACCGACAGAAAAATCAAAAATTTTCGATGTTCATCCAACATGTCGGTTTGACCGTTGTTGTATCTTAGACCCATTTTACATTGATCAAGACTTGAAATCAAGTCTGCGAGCTTGTAGGCAATTCACCCCACATAGGAAGTGACGGAAGGGAACAAGAACCGTAAATTTTTTTGTGTTCGTTATGTTAGTTTCACGTTGTTGGCTGTGCTCTTTATTTTATTTTTCGTATATCAACGTGCGCTTGTTGAGCTGCAGCTATAAATATATGCTATTTCATTTATTCAGAGCATTTTTTTTGGTATTGTTATTATTTTAAGTTTAACAATTCATCATTTGTTGTTTTTAAGGCACAAAACGCACAATTATTTATTTACTTCTATTTGCTGTTTTTATTTCATAGAAAGCAAGTAAAGAAGAAATAAACTTGAATTTAAAGCCCTAACCAAAATAGACGAAACGAGACGATTGCAACTCGACGAGCGTGTACACTCGTTACGTCTGTTTTGACATTTAACCCAAAATGAAACGTTCTTGAACTCGTCTAGGCTGGTCACCTGCCAACTGTTTCAAATGCATATAAATGCCTTGTTCATCCCTAACAAGGCACGATTACGATTTCCGGGGCGCCGCGATTTGAAGATGTTTTCTGGTAGAGAACAACAAAAAAACATGATTCGCCGAACAAAAAATCGATAACTCTATTAGTTATCGAGTTATCGATTTCTTAAAAAAAAATTTTGTTAAAAGATCTGTTCAAAAAAACATCTATATCTTTGCCGTTACTCAATGGATCCTTAAGATTGATATGTCATTTTAAAGGTAATTAAATGACCTTGCAAATATATATCTTATAAATATCATTGCTACAATATTTTTATCATTGCGAATTTATTCCAAAGTTGAATTTTTTAATAAAAAGAACCGTTATTTTCTAAAAAATTTACGTTATTAAGTTACTAAAAATATATTTTTTTTGAAAAGCTAACAGTTCAACCTTTTGTTTGACATATAAAAATATACATTTTTTATTTAATTTCACACTATATTACATAAAATTAAAATTTTCCAAGTGTTTTCTTTGTTAAAAAATCTGTTCACATAATTTTCTATATCTTTGCCAATATCCAATGGATCTTAAAGATTGACATGCTATTCGAAAGGTAATTAAATGCCTTTTCAACAATATATAATACAAATAAAATTTCAAAAATGTTTTTTAATTTATAAGCGAATATATATCAGATTTGAATTTTTTAATTAAAAAAACCGTTTTTTTCTGCAGTATTTTCGTTTTTAAGGTACTTAAAATATATACTTTTTGATAAGCTGAAAGTTTTACCTTTTTTTCGATAGATAAAAAAATTTATATTTTTTTATTAACTGGTCGACCAAAAAATACAAATTTTTTTAACTGACTCGAAAATCCCGTTAATTCATATAAATATTGTATTGTAATGGCGATATTCGTAAATATGGAGTAAGAAAGCAAAACATCTAAGGTAAATATGAGTGAAATAAGCAATTTTCCGTACAAGGGCAAATCATTGTATCATAAAAAACACGACAAAAAGTCAAATTAATTATATATATTATATACCAAATGAAAGATAAATTTTCAAGCTTTAATAATTTACTCTTTATAATTCATAGTAATAACGGTAATTTTTGAGAAAATAACGGTTTTATGTAAGAAAATATTCTTTTATTGCATAAAAATACCTATAAAATACAAAGTACTCAACAGATTTCATTAATTTTTCTAAAAGCCTTATATATAACCTTTTAAATTTTACCTTAATCATTAATATCGGTTATATATTAAGAATAATACAGCCGATTTTCTTCATAGACCTTATAGAAAAAAAAAATTTTTTAAAAATCGATAACTCGGAAACAAATCGATAACAATACATTTCCTTTGGCTATTCTTATTTTTATTAAGAGTAGTTTTCGAATCCATCGTCAAAACGCGGCGCCCCGGAAATCGTAATCTCCCCAAATTTTTTTCACTGACTTGAAAATCCCGTTAATTCATATAAATATTGTAGCTACAATGTTGCCTTAAAAACAATTATTTATTGTAATGGCAATATTCGTCAATATGGAGTAAGAAAGCAAAACATCTAAGGTACAAATGAGTGAAATAAGCAATTTCCCGTACAAGGGCAAATCATTGTATCATTAAAAAACACCACAAAAAGTCAAATAAATTATATATATTATATATCAAATGAAAGATAAATTTTCAAGCTTTAATAATTTACTTTTTATAATTCATAGTAATAACGGTAATTTTTGAGAAAATAACGGTTTTGTGTAAGAAAATATTTTTTTATTGAACAAAAATGCCCATAAAATACAAAATACTCAACAGATTTCATTAATTTAAAATTTTTCTAAAAGCCTTATATATAACCTTTTATATAACACCTTATTCATTAATATCGGTTATATATTAAGAATAATATAGCCGATTTACTTCATAGACTTTATAGCAAAAAATAAAATTTAAAAAATCGATAACTCGAAAACAAATCGATAACAAAACATTTCCTTTGGCTATTCTTATTTTTATTAAGAGTACTCTTCGAATCCATCGTCAAATCGCGGCGCCCCGGAAATCGTAATCTCCCCCCTAACAATGGCTATTAATCCATTAAAATATTGTTTTTTGCACTAATTGATAAAAATGCAACGAAACTTGATGTAAAAATTATCTGCACTGTTGTTGCTGACGAGTTGAGACGCTAAAAGTTCGGTTCTTACGGAACAAAACGTCTCGTCAAACAGTTTCGTTCAGTTTCGATTTGTTTACGTTTGCTTATTTTGGGCAACAACATTGAATTGCATTCAAGCGAACATTTTCGTCATCGCTCATTAGACCCCTTTTCCACTCGGCAATTTTTCTTGCTGGCAAGTCGAGTTTGGGTGTATCGGGACGTGACGAAAGGGGATGAGTACAGACTTGCTCGTACCGGCAATTTTTCTTTTGTCCTGCTCTTTCTTTGAAGTTTCACTTTAGTTTTATTCAGAATTGCTCAAGAATACTTGCTGAGTGGAAACGCAAATGGCAAGTTCAAAAGAGAATTGAAAACTTGCTACCAATAAAACTTGCCGTGTGGAAAAGGGGACTTACAGAGCAAATCGTCTATTTTGGTTAGGGCTTTAGTCTTGAACAATGTAAAAAGTTTCGTCAAGTTCAAAAGAAAACGTCAAAAAAACTTCCCTTCAAGTCTCGATCAATGTAAAAGGGGTTTTACTCATGGTACTACTTGTCGTCCAACATGTAATGTCTGTCCAACATTTTGAACCATGTGAAAACCTCTACTGTGTTGCACTAAAAGAGCTATGACCCCTTTTCCACTCGGCAATTTTTCTTGCTGGCAAGTCGAGTTTGTTGGCATCGGGACGTGACGAAAGGGGATGGATACAGACTTGCAATTTTTCTTTTGTCCTGCTCTTTCTTTGAAGTTTCACTTTAGTTTTATTCAGAATTGCTTAAGAAAACTTGCTGAGTGGAAACGCAAATGGCAAGTTCAAAAGAGAATTGAAAACTTGCTGGCAAGAAAAATTGCCGTGTGGAAAAGGGGACTTACAGAGCAAATCGTCTATTTTGGTTAGGGCTTTAGTCTTGAACAATGTAAAAAGTTTCGTCAAGTTCAAAAGAAAACGTCAAAAAAACTTCCCTTCAAGTCTCGAGCAATGTAAAAGGGGTTTTACTCATGGTACTACTTGTCGTTCAACATGTAATGTCTGTCCAACATTTTGAACCATGTGAAAACCTCTACTGTGTTGCACTAAAAGAGCTATGAGCCCTTTTCCACTCGGCAATTTTTCTTGCTGGCAAGTCGAGTTTGTTGGCATCGGGACGTGACGAAAGGGGATGAGTACAGACTTGCAATTTTTCTTTTGTCCTGCTCTTTCTTTGAAGTTTCACTTTAGTTTTATTCAGAATTGCTCAAGAAAACTTGCTGAGTGGCAAGTTCAAAAGAGAATTGAAAACTTGCTGGCAAGAAAAATTGCCGTGTGGAAAAGGGGTCTATCAGCGAACTGGTTTGTCGAACAACATGGCGAGTCGAAACTGTTCGACAAACCTAGCGTTCAAATTGAACGAGTCTGTTCGTAAAACATGCATTTTTTTGTTTTTCACCATTATTTTGCCATTTGCTTTTGTCTGGTCTTTTACGAATAAGAAACGAAAAATTAATAATGACTAATAAATGAATGCATTAATGCTCAATGAATAAAGATTCTTGGTGAATTGCATTTGTGGCGATACACTTTGTACCGTCACCCCTTCGTCATGCGCTGGTTCACGGCAACGGCATTTGTTTCTTTTTCGTGAGGATATTTTTATTCCATTCTTGTCAAAGCTAATCTTTTTTCATTCAATTACCAAAACGGTCGCTTCTTTCATGTGGTCTGATATTTCTTAAAAACAAATCTTTAAGTGGGTCAAAAACAAAAAAAAAAAAATTCTGGTTTTTTAAAATTCTAAGGAAATGTTTAGCAGGATATATGTGTAACAAGACTTTGAAGTTGTTTGCATTTAGTTTTTAAAAAAAATATCTATGTTAAGTAGCTCATTATACTTAACCTAAAATTTTAGTCCGGAAATTTTAAAAACTAATGATTACCCTTTTTAGAAATAAATTTGAAGCTTTTAATTCGTTTATAAAAACTTTACTCCCAACAAAATTTGATGTGCACAATTTTTAGAGTTCAAACTAAATCTTTTGTTATATTGACTCATTTTGTTTTTCCATAAATAATTTGGCAAGTTTTTCGTTTTTGTATTATTTCTTTGTAAGTATGATGGCTCTAATACCGGAAGTCAACTCACTTTGCGAAGTGTTATTATTTTAAAGCTGATTTATTAGAAACGAAATGCGTTGGGACAGTGAATTGTCAACCCTTGTCAAATTGTGGACGCACACAAGCACACACAGCTATTGATATTAATAGATTTATGTTATTGTGTGAAACCTTTGAAGATTAGCACCAGCCCGAGAAGGATGTTTTCTGGTGATATTCTATTTTGAAAGTAAGCTATTTTAAAAGCTACTTTGTGTCAGCTTCGAATTTTGAGGAGTGGCAGTAGGTTGACATTTGTTAAGCATACGATTGAAATGTTAGAAGAGGGACATAAATAAAATAATTTTTTTCACATACTAAAATGAATGTTTTAAAATTTAAAATCAAATGATAGAACGAAAAATTGTATTAAAGAAATACTTTGAAATTAATTGTATGCGTGGATCTCATAGAAAAGAGTTTAATTTTTTGTTTAGTAGTGCCTGATTTTATATTAAGTAAGGCTGATAACAGAGTGAGTCGTTATCCCTACAAGCGAAGCGATATTTGAATATTTGCTAGTAGATGCTATAAGCAATGCTATTCTATGTCAGAATGAAACCGTTTTTTTATTATAAATTTCATATAAATCATTTCAAACATCGATTGTATGCTTGAAGCTTTCAAAGTAGCTTCATGTAGCTTATAGCCTTGATATCATGACTTCAATGTAGTATTGACATTACTGTTGGAAACGGACTGCTGTCAAAAAATAAAACATGAAAGGAAGCACTCACAGTCCGTCATTGCAAACAATTAATTTTCACTGGTCACATTCAGCGTACTCAAAAGTTGGCAACTGTCAACTTGATGCAGTCAAAACTTGATGCACATAAATAAGAAGTTGAAAAAGTCAAAACTTGATGCACATAAATAAGAAGTTGCGCATTAAAATCCATTTAAAAATAGAAAATTTTTTATTTGTCGGTAAAATTTCCGTTGGTATTTGAAACAATGCTTGACTTGAACATAAACTTGCACTCCCCGATGTGTTGCTGTCACAACAGTTGACACAGCTGAATGTGGCCAACGCAAATAACAACGAACAGCTGTTTTTGACAAGAGTTCGTTTACTTGTAGCTAAGAGAATCAACACATGTCAACACTACCTGGTAAAGTTATTATATCATGGCTTATAGCATTGCCTTTACTGTGGCACCTTTTGCAGTTTTTCATAGAAAAAGCCAAAGGTTTGTTGTTAAGAGTTGCGTAAAAGTATCGCCTCGCTTGTAGCGTTTACTCTGACATCAGCTTAAGGAAATCTTGCAGCTTTCAAAAAACTTTTTTAATATTTATGAGATATATTCATGTTGATTTATTTTTTGAACTGATGAAAATTGTTCTAGAAAATCTTTTGATTCTTCACATTTTCAAATATACTCTAGGTCAAACTGTTGGTCAAACAGCAGAAAAATTCAAAATACTTTGATTTTCATTAAACAACAATTTGAAAAACAGTGTGATGGAGTGTTCACAAATAGTCATCAAATTTAAAAATGAGGTTCGAATTTCAAGAGACTTAGAAGTGCAGATAAATAAAGGTCAAAAAACAATATAACAAGTGTTTATTTTAGCCGTTCAAATGACTAAGGTCGCGATCATAGTGGCAGCTGAAGCTGTCAAGCTTTTTCAAGCGATATCATGACGCTTTTTCTTGCTGTCATGGTGCTTTTGCTGTTCATAGTGCACGCTTTTTGCTGCCGCTTTAAGACACTTTTTGAGATAGTTGAGATGCTTTGATTAGAAAAAAATACTCAAAAGCGTGTTAGCACATACAAGAAATAAAACAGCCAAATTGTGCAAACAAATGAAAAAGAAGAAAAAAGCTTTAAAAAGTATGAAACAACAAAGCATAAGTACGATATGAAACAAAAAATCAACACTGTGTAGCCAAGCGAGATAGTAGAAAAACGTATCAAAAAGCCTCAAAAGTGGCGTAACCTTGAATTTAAGCTTGCACATGAACATTTTACGTTTTTTCCCTCCTAATTATATATAAAGAGGTTTTCAGCAGCTGTTAAAAGTTTCAGCTTCAGCGTGCACTATGAACGCGGTCTAAGGTTGGTTTATAGAGAACGCGGAGTCAGACAGGCAAGCAGACAGGCAATGTGTACAAAATAGATATATAGTTATTTGCATCTCGTTTTTTCACACAGATTTCAGCCTGCCTACCTGTCTGAATCGCGTTCACTATGAGCGCGGCCTAAGACTTTGTGTTACTATTGAATTAATGTTACTCATACGTCATGTTGTACATATTATAATGATTTTATTTTATTTATTAAAATTACTTGTAGAAATTCATACAGATAGCTAATAATAATATGGATAATTGAAAAATGAACAGTTAAGCAATGAACGAGAGAGAATCCTAGTCATAAATAAGTTTTGATATGATAGGATGTGTGTTTCCATAAGATAGAGGGATTAATTAACGTATTTCAATTCATTACAAAGTACATTATACTGCAATACATTACAATACATAACTTTAAATAATATTACATTACATTACATTACATTACATTACATTACATTACATTACATTACATTACATTCATAACATTTCATAACATAACATTATATTACATGACATAACATTACATAAACAAATACATGTGTTGTCAGACTAGGTTAGGTTAGATTATCATAGGTGAACGCGACAATCTCTTATGAGACACACATTGGCCAATTAGGCCCGTTGTCATATCAGGGGTTGTTTATTTTACCTAATCTATCTGAACCAGTTGAAGCTATTAAAAAAACTTAATAGTCTGTAGACCGAAGATTTTGATTGACCGCCTAGGTCACTTTAAAATCAGTTATATAAGAAAAGGTCGCGGCGTATGCGCTCGACAGCTGCAGAGAAGATGTGTTGTAGGTTCTTCCTGCTCTTCGTCTCTGCATTTTCTGCAAAAATCGCTAGCACACCGATGACAGCACTTATTTGATACCTTCTTAGGGAAATTTTTAGTTCTTTTGAACGTTAAGGTTTGTAACGCTGACAAAATCTTAACGTTTAGCTAACGGGTTTCAACACACTAAATACAAAAGTGTGTTTACAATTTATACCCACTTTTACTTCTTTTAATTTACACTTTTACCTTGCGTGGCTGGTTTTACACACTTATTTTTTTGTTAATACTTACAACAGAGATTAAAACAAAAGAAACAAAATAACACAATATCATTCAGCTTGCAGTTAAGTTAACAGAAATCTTTATAGAATTTCAAAAGCCTTCACCTCAAATAAACTATTCATAAACAGGATGTCCTTCAAACGCCAACTTAGCCGCAGTAGGAGCTTAACAAACTAAACAGACACACACACACACACACACACACACACACACACACACACAAACATACTTTTATGCAAACAAAAATTGCATTCATTGCGGTCTTAGTTAAAAACATAAGAAAAAAGGTATTTACAATTTCCCCCCACTCTTTTTACATGGTTTGAACAAATCAAGTTTTTAAAAGAAAAACTCACGCACACTTTGTTCGAGTACTTCATATATGTAATGTAAGCAAACATTCAGGCAAGCATAACAAGAATACCACATATAACGGAATTTACACATGTACACATATTTATGAGTGTTAAGCTGTTGAATAACCTTTAAGCATATTTTACGACCAGCAATGTTTGCAGAAACTACACAATTTAAGCCGGCCTAGCCCAGTGGGAAAATCCATCCTTACATAATGAATTATTCCTTACTTATTTTTCATCCGCGGGGCATGAAAACTTCAATACCAAATGCCCATTAATTTTACACAGGCATGATCGCCACTATAAGCTTTCTTTTGTAATGTATGATATGCATCATACGTACTTACGTGACCCTTTACTAAAATAAAGTGCACGGAATGTACTCTCGACAATCGGAATCAATCGGGCTTCCATGCTTATGCACTTTATTTAATAAGCAGGATATATGCATGAAAGCGTAAGGCACCCGTACTGTATTGATATACGACGTGCATATAATCCATTTAAACCTTCTTCGCAACGGAAATTGTAAGCTGTGGCCTTACGTTCACCTTCTTTTGTAAGTTTTAACGTAAGCAGTGCTTATAATTTCCGTTGCGAAGAAGGTTTAAATGAAGGGTTGAATCGTATTTATTACAGAGAAGATATATAAGACAACAATGAAAAAAGTAGTTTGGTGCTATTTGCACCTTATTTTTTTTTATTTTAAAATTTCTAGTTTTCCTAACTTTTGAACCGATATACATAAGGCTATTGAACAGTAAAATAAATAAAAAATCTTATTTTTACACATAGCCATTTTTGTATGCGCAACGACGAATGATCTAACTACACCGCCGTTCACCATAAGATTGTTCTTTACTCGTGTTTTCTTTTGGTTTTGTGCTACATTTAAGATCTTCGTAACGACAGTCAAATACCGTTATGTCATCATACCGCTGCATGACTCTTACTTTACGAAATAATGTACATATGGAAATGATCACACGAAGACATGATCGGCTTAAACGTGCATTCCTTTTGCAGTTGCAGTCGTAAGCGAAGACGTAAGGTGCTCTTAATGTAACAAACAACATACTTATTTCAGCATGATCCTGTTTTCACCACCATAAGCTTAAGGAAAACATAAATTATTTAGTAAGCACCTTACGATCTTTCCCACTGGGAGTTGGCTGTGAAGTGTGGTTTATGCAAGCAGCTACAACAAAATGCACGGTAAGCGAAACAGGGTTACAACAAGTGCAACTAAGTTAGTCAAGCATGTCTCAATGGACTATAAATGCAGCGTTATCTACCTAATGAGATCTCGTTGGAAGTAGTTTTGTTTCTTTTTAATAAAGTTGAGCGCCGAGAACATTTCATTAAGTGATGGGTAGTTGAAGAAAACCCGTAATTATATCATTTTTAAAATTTTAATTAATTGCATAAAATTTCTGTCGGACAATGGAAATGGCGTACATGCAGGAGCAACTTAAGCCCAGCAAGGAGAAAAATTTCAGCTTAAAAATTATCACAAACTAATTTATTTGGGAGTGATATCAAGCCCTAAACACGCCCATTCGTGGATTATGTATGTGATGTTTGGATCATTTATCAACAAAATTAATATGCCTACTTGCGTCCAATATAAGAAACTTTTGGTTTGTTTGAATATGCTGACTTTTTGCCAATATATGTAATTTTTTTGGTGTTGTTTATGTTGACTCCAAACAAGTTGAAAATACTATGTATTATGATTTAAATATGTTAGTTTAAGTGAAACTAAATTAAATTTCGTATTTTTAAATTTTCTCACTTTTAAATCGTAAAATTTGAAAATATTTTCGACAATTCTGTCAATAATGTGTGTTGTGGTTTTATCAAGGGCTTAGGTAAAGCTCAGGGTTCTCTGAAGGATCCACTCAACGTTCAGCAATCAAGTACACATTTCAATTTGTTTTTTATATTTTCAATTTTTATTGTACAAATCCAATAACTTATTCTTGGTATTCGGTAGAACTGGTATGTAGTTATAATATTCGTAAATGATGGCCTTCGGTAACATTGGTAAAGCAGGTTTACAGTAATGTTATTCGGAAATGAGGGTATTCGGTAGCAGTGGTAAAGCAGGTATACATTAATATTATTCGAAATGACAATATTCGGTAATATTGGTGATGACGTTTCAAAAAAGAACATCGGTTCGGCGAGGGCAGCTTAACTATAACTATAAAAAATAACTAAATTTCCGTTACGAGGGCGCCTGAACAGCTTCATAAAAGTTAGGTTCAGGCAGCACAGCGAGCACAGAATACGATTTATTCGGTTGTGAGGGTAGACGAAAGGCAGAATATTGTAAGGTTCGAACCACCAGCTTACCGGAATATGCCATAGAACTTCAAGTGAAGTAAGGTACGGTATGTTGAAACGTGAGGGTAATGCACCGACGAGTCACACCAGTTGCAACAATCTGCGCTTACTTAACCATTTGATATTCAATACCAGTTGTGAATTATATCATTGAAAGGTCACATCAATCGAAGGTTGGCTACGTGTTGTAATGTAGTTGTCAACCCAATAGGCAATTAAACCAGCGCTCTTCATACGAAGGCCTGCATTGACTGCTACTTTTGAAGACTAAACACATCCTTTCCTCGCTGCTCTTATTAGCACTTCTTGAAGGCCTTCCTTTTCTGCACAAAAGACAGCACAACAAATTTGTTTTCCCTACAAAGACTGATTTTTCATATACTTCAGGGCAACTTTTTCGTTAAAAGTTAGAATATATATCAGTTTAAAAATATGACGCAAAAATATGACCCTTCTTACTGCTATATCAAAGATTATAGATTGAAATTATTCTGACTTAAAATAACAGGAGAGAAGATAAAATCATAGAATATATAAATAAATAGAAAACGGTTTAAGAGAAAAAAATATTTTTTTCAATATTTTTTGTTTTCCCCTTCTTTTAGCCATTCTAAAGAAGTGCTTCTATCAGGCCTCTTTTGAGCTATCGGAGCGGAAGGCCTGCGAAATTTTCCCACTTCATATAAAAAAGAAAGTGTAATTGTATATGAGTGCGGCAGTACTACAAAATCTTTTCGATGTTCCGAAGTTGAGCGAAGACAATCCAAAAATCGAATCAATGCTTACAGAATTTTTTAAAATTGAAATTTATTTGAGATAAAATTGCACACAGAAAAAATTTTCTCGGAATATGATAAAAATGGCATCATATTTACTGAAAAATGGTATTGACCTTGCTTCAGAGAATACTTTTCTCTAAATGCGATCCTAAAAATTCTCTAAAAATGATAAAAACCTTCTATGAAAAGAGAAATATATAAAAATAATTCGATTTTAGAGAAAAAGACTCTTTATTTTTGAGAAAACATTTGTTTTTATTGAAGAAAATACTTCTCATAGTGAATTTTTTATCAAAATATAGGAAAAAAATTTTCATTTCCAAAAAATTTTCCTGTATAAATGAGAATTTTTTTGTGCGAGAAAAATATTTGTCATTATAAGAGACATTGAAATATTTCCATTTCCTAGAAGTGAAGATATATTTCTTCGAAAATTTATTCTAATTGAAGAAAATTTTATTTGAAAAAAGGGAAATTGCTATTATCGAAAATAGAGAAATTTTTCACCGGAGGAAGATATGTGTTTTTTTTCTGAGTGTGGGTGTCCATTTTCCTCAGAAACCAGACGTCAGAACGAGATGTTGAAGATGTCATTTTTTGTTTTAATCATGTCTGGCAAGTACAGTTTTACGGAAATTTGACTTAACACTTTCGACGGAAAGAGGGGGCAAAACCCCAAAAAACGATAATTTAAAAAATTTTAAAATTGAATTGATAAATTTAAAAACGTAAAAATGAGAGCAGTTTTCAAAATCGTCCTCTTTCTGTGCTCGAGGATCAACCCCGAGTAACACCGGGTTACATCCGCTAGTTGAATTATAAAATAATTCAATTTGATTTTTGGTGTTGACGTTAAGCAGGTACAGTGTGTTTAATTTTTCATCATGTTAAAATTAAGTGTTTAATTTTTTCATGTTTTTCATCATGCTAAAATTAACTGTTCTCCAGATATTGCAAAAACCCTCGTGTTTCACTTAAAAAACAATTTTTTTGTACTTTTCTATGTCTAAAGTACCAAAAACGGCCTTAAAAAATAAAAAAATATTTTGAATTTTTTGCCACTAATTTGTTCTAATTGTTTCATTGTGCAGCGTTTTTAGCTGCCAAGTTCATTTAAACACGCTATTCATATGGCTGATATACAGCGTCTGTACGGCCAAAATATCCTGCAAGTGCTTGTGCTAAAAAAGTGCTAAATTATCACTTTTACTCGGCAAATTAACGTTTAGTATTGAAAACATCTCGAGAAACGTCAGAGATAAAAATTGTCACCTTAATGATGTTGCCTCGATATTGCAATGATATATTTTGGTTTGCATTTTGAGCTTAAAACTTTTCTCAGTTTAGTCCATGGCTTAATTAATTGTTTTAGTCTGTTGCTAGCACACTTGAGCTGTGATATTGTAGTCGGTCATTTTGAGCTCATAGTTTGTGGTTTACACGAGCACCTCAATTTAGTTTTTGGTTTATTGTCAGACAATAAAGGATAATTTTTGCCTGACTAGCGTGCAAGAAACTAAATTTGATTTTAAAAGCGGATTAAAATAATTTTTGGTATGGTGTTGAGGTGTATTTGTATAGCTGAATGTTTAAAGAGCACTCGTTCTCTATGCCTCGTTCAAAGGCGGGACAAGATTTGTAGAAAGAGAGAGAGAGAGAGGGAGAAAATCTTCCAATACACTCAACTTATATGTGAGTTGCTCAAGTGCTACACCAAATACTTACAGTACAGCCAAGATGGAACTTTATGCAGCAATGATTTGATGTCATTTCTTAAGAGCTTTGTATGAAACACATTTTCTCAATTTTTAATTTCCGCTTAAAACGTCTTTGAGGCTATAGCCTCATACGTATCTAATGCATAAACATAAAACCAATTTAATTTTATGGCAAGAAAACGACATAAAAAGGATTCAGTATTAAATTTGTAGTTATCACAGCACACGCTTCATCAGCAACATCATGATGGGTACTTTATCGACACCCTAACCACCTATTTGTAATGCAAACACTCCCGGACATTGTCGGATACCTACTAACTAATGTCAACTTGTGTGGAAAAAACGCACAATTTATGCAAATAACAACGCATAAATATTGCGCGATTTTTCTTTGTTGTTGTCCCACACTGCTTGACTGACATCAAATTACATCAAAGCAGGCAGTAATACGCTGTGCATATGTGTGTGTGTGTGTGTTTGTATGTTTGTGTTGGCAACACTGGTTAAGCTAAGCTGACACTGAAATTTCACGCATCACGCCTTTAAAGTATTTGTGCATTTTTGTTTTTTTTTTTTTTTTTGGCATCAGAAATAAAATCACAAAATATATCTTTGCGATATTTTTTGAAATGTTTTTTTTTTTTCCATCCATGCAGGATTTTTATGTGCTCCTGTTTGTGTGGGAGTATGTTTTGCTTGTTAGGTTGAATCTTGACTTGCAAGCGTTTCAACTTCATATATCGTCTTGTTGGAAATTTATCAGCATCCTTGCAGGCATCGCGAAATATACATAAATCGCTGATATATAGTCCTGATGTTTATTGTTGTTGTTGTTGTTGTTGCCTTGCTTTTATGACTTTCGCTCGATTTGGATATGAAAACGCCTCGACAATTGCTTTTAAAACAGATTCCGCTGACGAATCTAAAATCAGTTCGCTTAGATTTTATTTGCGTTGATGTAGCTGTGAGTGTGTGTATATGTGTGTGTATGTGTGTATGTGCGTTGTTTTTTTTCACACCCGTTACTCTGCCTGGCATTGATCCATGGAGTATCATTATCCATTTTGATTGAATCTTAAGTCTTCTTGACGATTTCGAAGTTATTTAAAAAGCATAACAATAAAAATATTTCAGGCGAATAAAATTTTCACAGCATGACGCAATGGTATGTGTAACGATAAATGGTAGTGGGAAAGCCCGAATTTTATGGCTATGTAAGTAAGTATCAAAAATTATTGCCATTTGCTATGTGTATGTTTGAGCCTGCATTTTACCGACTGTACCCTAGAAACGAGAATTTTTTAAAAATAAACAGCGGGAAGGAAAATTTCAGATAATTAAGGGCCGACTTCACAAATCATATTTAAGTATGTAATACTTAAGCAAAAATTAATAAAATTTGTTTCACCAGCCATAATTTCAGAAAACCAAACTGCTAGAAAATGAGACGAATGTAGTATAAGCGATAATTTTTCCTTTTTGCAGCTACTTACGACACATTTCATCGTTAGTGTCCGGCAGAGTTTGAAAATGTTTTTAAAGACAAAAAAATTAGAAGTGTTAAACCTTTAAAATTTACTTTAAATTTTTAGAATGCCATCTATAAATTGTCCGATAAAAATCATTAGAAATGTTGAAGTATTCTTCAACAAACATGAAACAATCGATAAGAAGTCTTTAAACACCCATACGTCTTGTGCAACTAGGTTTTAGGCCGCAAACATAGTAAACGCTGATTCAGACAAGCAGGCAGGCAGAGTGTGTAGAAAGCGAGATAGAGAGCTATTTGTATCTCGCTTGTTCACACAGATTTTAGCCTGCCTGCCTGCCTCTCTGTCTGAATCGGCGTTTACTATGCACGCAGCCTAAAGCTTTAAAAAACGTACGCTTTAAAAAGCTTGGGGTAGTGATTTACCCCGTGTGGCCGTTATGTGGCCTGGCTGAGATGTAGCCGCTAACGGTCAATAAATCTCATCGGAAACGCGTTTTTTGGTGTTCTATGGTGCGGCGGTGGCATCTTTATCTTTTAAACCGATAGAATTATTTGAATGCAGTCTTTTATAATAAAAAAAAAAATATGATCCTTTTATACGATTTATCATAAAAATTAATTTTTATGCGAATTTTAATAAAGTTACCATTATATAATTATAAATTTCCATATCTTTTACAGCAAAAATTGCAATTTTTCAGTTAAGCGATATTTTTTTAAAATGCAGATTTTTGCAATTGAAAAAGAAAACATGAAGTTTTCATAAAAGCTATTGTTAACATTTCTTGGGATTTTTTCATCACTTTTTTGTATGGGAAGTTGGTTTTTTGCAAAAAGTAGAAATACGTAGGGAATCACCACTGTTTATATGCATAACATTTTTGACGGCTGACAACCTCAAAATGAACACACTTTAGGTCTGTTCCCGTACTCGAAAGTTTTAGTCCAATTTACCAGTTTTTATCAGTTGTAGTCCGAGAAGAGTTCCCGTATTCAAAAAAAACAAGTAAAGAAAGTCTAAAGTCGGTCTAGGCCGACTATGAAATACCCTAAACCCACTTTTCAAAAACAAAAAAATTTTTATTGTAAATGGGCGTGTCCGTGGGCGCATGAAGCCTATATTTTATATGCATTTAAATGTTGAAGAAAAATGTACACATACCAAGTTTTATTCCTGTAGCTCACAGTTAATGCCTTTATTATGCTTTCATTATGGGAGGTGGGCGTGTTCATGGACGGACTACTCCCGATTTTTGAACACACCTTAGTTTTGGTATAAAATACATACATACCAAATTTAATTTCTCTATGACAAACAAAACCTTATTTATTGAGTTTTAAACTTTTTGGGTTGTATGGGAGGTAGGCGTGTCCGTGGGCGGATGACGTCCATCAAAAACGTCTTTGTCAAGTCATAATAAACATATGTGCCAAATTTTAGCTCTGTAGGTTAAACACAGGCTTATTTATTGTGTTTTCAATTTTTGGGTTGTATGGGAGGTGGGCGTGTCCTTGAGCGAACGACACCCATTTTTCGAAGACATCTTTGTGTTGGTATAAAACACATACATATCAAATTTTGTTGTTGTAGGTTAACTATGAGCTGAGTTATGCAGTTTTCAATTATCGCGTTGTATGGGAGGTAGGCGTGTCCGTGGGCGGATGATGTCCATTTTTCAAAAACATCTTTGTCTTATTATAAAAAACATATGTGGCAAATTTTAGCTCTTTAGGTTAAACACAAGCTTATTTATTGCGTTTTCAATTTTTGGATTGTATGGGAGGTGGGCGTGTCCTTGAGTGAACGACACCCATTTTTCGATGACATCTTTGTGTTGATACAAAACACATATATACTAAATTTTATTGTTGTAGGTTAATTATGAGCTGAGTTATGCAGTTTTCAGTTTTTGCGTTGTATGGGAGGTAGGCGTGTCCGTGGGCGGATTCCAAAAATATTCAATAGTGCAGATCCTTGGGTGCTTGTGACCATGTGTACCAAGTTTCATCCAATTATCTCGACTCCTTCTTCTTATCCTGTGTATACGGACAACACACAGACGGACAGACGGACGGACGGACGGACGGACGGACGGACGGACGGACGGACGGACGGACGGACGGACGGACATGGATAGCTCGACTCACGTGGTGACGCTGATCAAGAATATATATACTTTTCTATACCGGACTCGCTTCGTTCTATGCGTTACAAACGTTTGCACAAAGTTAATATACCCTGACCTTTCAGGTTTAGGGTATAAAAATGGTAAAAGAAGGTGCAATCGAGAGAGTAAAACATTTCCCCTCCTTGTCAAAAGTTGCAAGTTTAAGTCCGAAAAATTCCTTCGGGTAAAAAATTTCAAAAGTGTGAAACAGCTTAAAATCAGCTGTTTACAAGTTAGCAAAGAAATTGCGATACATCCAAACTTCTTTGAAACTATTAAAATGGAACCCAGAAACATGGGAAAATGTGTAAAAACTAATACAAATTCTTAACTTGAGAATTAATTTCATTATTAGCTGTGTTTTTTACCAAAATTTTTTACCGAGTAGGCAAAAAACGACCACGAAGTCGCTTAAGAATATTTTCCAAACTTGGCAGCATTTTCTTAAATGTCAAAAAAAGTAAACAAAACAAAAATAAACCTGATAAAATATTATTCAATTTCCGACCGAATATTAGAGGAGCATGAAGAGTTTGTGAGGAGCAGAAAAGAGCTACAACAACAATGAGTGAAGTAGAATTTAAGAGCTATAATGGTTACATGTTTTATTCATTCTAACCACTTACATTTATTATTATTAAAAATCGTAGGCATTTCTTATTTGACAGCTATCTTATTTGACAGTTTTTACAATTTTAGTCCGAGAAGCGTTCCCGTACTTTTTGTGTTTTTTTTTTCTCTTTTTTCGAAATATTTTTCTCATTCTTAGGCTTTTGACAGTTTAACCATTTTTAGTCCAAAAAGTACGGAAACAGACCTTTTAAATGTCAGATTGATCTGTCAATGAATAGTGACGTTACAGTGTTCTAAATTAAATAACTTTGGGCATTTTTATAAAAATGGAGAAAGAGGAATTTCGCACCTTGATTTAGCATTACTTTTTTGCTTAAAACAAATGCGAGAGAAACAAAAGCAAAGATCGATGAATATTATGGTTAATGTGCTTCGTCTTAGGCTGCGATTATAGTGAACGCGATTCAGACAGGCAGGCAGGCAGGCTGAAATCTGTATGAAAAAACGAGATGCAGAAAGCTATCTATCTCGCTTGTTCACATTGCCTGCCTGCCTGCCTGTCTGACTCCGCGTTCACTATAACCGCAACCTTACAAAGGTGTCCAGCCAAAGTGCGTTTCACGGTGAACGAGGGCAAAATAAAGTATATGCTGTTTGCAAATAGGGAAGCGCGGTGTCTTTGCAAATAGGGAAGCGCAAATAGGGAACTTTGAAGTTGTCAAGGAGTTTAGATAACAGCAAAAACAATGTCTACTACAAGTTAAGTAAGTAATTAGATTCCAGAGCCCTCTCTCGATCGACAAAGTCAATACTCTACAAGACGCTCATCATACCTGTGTTTCTCTATGTCGCTGAGATATGGGTGGTATCGCTAACAGATGCAGCCGCTCTTGGGCTGTTTGAGAGGAAAGTTCTCCGCAAAATCGTTGGTCCTGCTCGAGTTGGCGGTGACTAACGCATTCGAATGAACCACGAACTGTGCGAGTTCTACGATGACATTGACTTAGTTCAGCGTATAATAATTCAGCGACTTCACTGACTGAGTCATGTCTTTTGTATAGATGAAGAAGCTCCAGCGAAAAAGGTGTTTGAGGCGACAGCCTAGAGTTGACGACGAAGCGGAATACCATGCCTCCGATGGATTGACCAGGCCGAGGAAGCCCTAACTGCGCTTGGTGAAAGAGATTAGAGACGGCGCGTGCGAAGCAGAGACGCCTGGCGAGAGCTGATGAAGTCGGCCGTAACCCAACAACGGGTTGTCATGGACACCTCAGTAAGTAAGTAATTATATTAAAATAATGAAATAACAAGCTCGCGTCAACAAGTACATTTCTTCTAACATTTTCCTATTTATCCTTACTTGTATCACCTGGGATCAAAATTTGACCTTTTCTCTGATGATTCGATACAAAATTAATGTCAAAAGCAAATTTTCGTCATACAAATTTGGGAAACAAATTTTTAAAAATAGTCAATGAACTTCTTTGCACTCTGATTCATTTAAAAAAAAAATTAATCAAAATCGGTTGAGACAAACGCGAGAAAATGATTCTGAACTGTTTTCCTACGCTTATTTATTTATCCTTACACGGTTAAAAATCTTGGAGTAAATTTTAAACTTTTTTGGATTACATATAGGACACGACCAAAAAAGATTATTTTTTAATCCAATGAAATGTTTTTAATTTTTAATACAAAAAGGTATAATTGTTAATCCACAGAAAGTTTAAAATATTATAATCCAAAAAGGATAAGAGTTTAGTCCAAAAAAGTTTAAAATATTGTAATCCGAAAAGGATTACTATTTAATCCACAAAGGTTTAAACACTGTTTACTGTAGTAATGTATATAATAATATTTTGGGGCAAATTTTAATAAACAATTTGTTTTATTCAATTAAAAATAACTTTCGGATGCTTTAACAACATTTAGAATTATATTTAGCTTAATGTCATAGTTGTAGTAGTTTTCAATCTTATACCTGAATTACAATGCGGCAGTGGCAGTGGCATTGATCAGCTGTTATTTTAGGAATACAAACAATACTATGTGCATTGTAATTCAGCTAAGTTCATAATATAAACTTTTTCCTGAAAATACTACCTTAATGCAAATTTGTAATCCAAAAATAGTCTTAAACTTAAACTTTTTCGGACTTAAAATAATTAAACTAAAATATGGAATAAAAAATAGTACTTCTAGGATTAAAAATTCCTTTAAACCAATGTTTGGATTAAAAACAAGTTCAAAATTTTTAACCGTGTATATAATTCCTTCTCAAAGTATTTGTACTACTTTAATCAACCTAACCAAAAAGTGATATCGAATAAGCAAAAGAGTGGGTAAAAGTGCACCAAGTGGGCGAGCGAAGAAGACTCAATAAATGACCGGAAAAAACAGATATCAACACCTAGGCCCGTATTCACCAACCTTACTATTTTTTTTATCGTGCTATTTTTGCCTTTTTGTTATTTACCAATATTTTATTTTTAAGCAATCGCTGACTTCTCTATAAAATAGCAATCGATTCCAATCTGTAAACAAAACAATATCTAAAAGTAAGCTTGCGTTTTTTGTATGGCAAATGTTGTATGGCAAACTAGTATTCGAAAAGTTCGAACATAAGTTCGAAACAAAAAATGTAGATTGCTTGGTGGATACGAAAACAATAGTAAACTAAAACGCCTGCTGAAATAATGAGAGTATTACATCGAGGTTGGTGAATACGGGCACTAGTGTCTGTTTTTTGGAATTCAAGTGGAATTTTGTTCATCTACTATTTAAGAAAAGGAAAAACAATCAAGAGCGAATATATTTGCAAATTTTTGGACCAATTGAAGAACGAAACCTCAAACAAACCGGCCCCATTTGCATGAGTTGTACTTTGAACTGCTTCCTCAATCCTCCATATTCACCAGATTTGGTCCCCAGCGACTATTATCTGTTCCCAGTAGCGTAGCAAGGGGGGGCGGGGGGTGCGGTCCGCCCCGGGTACACGCCAAAATGGGGTGTAAAATTTGGCAAAAGAACTTTTTACCACATAGTTTTTGATTTTTTTAATTAAAAAAACACACCTCAATGACTTCGGTTTTATATTTGAATATCAAGAGGGTGCAAAAGTGAATGAAAATATTTTTTACCATCACCACGACTTTGTTTTTATTGAAACAAACTTAAACTTTATATTAAATTTTGTTCAATATTAACGCTCACACTAAAACCCAAGTCAATTCCAAATGTAATTTTTCATTGGTTAGGGGTGCAATTTCCAAACAAATTATATTAAAATTTTCATAATATTAAGATGGAGTACAAAAGTAAAAATGCAAAAACATTTTTTTATATTCCATTATGTTTTATAAAAAAACACTTTTTTACATCTTATATTCAGGTTAGGAAGTGTTCAAACTTGCTAGCAGAGTAGACATTTCTAAAACCATTAAGTTTCGAAAACCTGCATGATTTTCAGAGTATGATGAATGGAGACGTCAGTTGTTTTGTAAGCAACACATTTCTCCAGAACTTTTCAGAAAAACATGTTCATGTCATAATTTTCAAAAATAAAAATATACTTTATGGTTTTGTGATTACTAAGTTCTGAGACTATATATCATGAAACAAACCTCACTTACAGCTTTTAACCTGCTAGAACATAATTTTGAATAGTAATATGTTTTGGGTATAAGTACTGTTACATAAAACTACTAGTTTAAAAATCATTAATAAACTTTTTACTTGCTTAAAAAAATTTCTAAAAAATTAAATTGAATTAAATTCTTTAAATTTTTTATTTAAATTAAATAAATGGCGTTTAATGACAATTTTATGGCCTTCTGACGTTTTTTTTTTTATTTTGTTTTGAAGATGTCCATTAAAAACTCTAAGATGGTTTTCCGACTCCTTTATTTTGCTAAAATAATTATTGTTCTGTTCAAAAATCAACCAACAAAAACTAACAAAAATACAGTTTTTAATAGAAGATATGATGCATAGTTCCTTAAAAATTATTCTAATAATTAAAATTAAATTTTGTTCTCAACGAATGTGAAGAAACACCAGATTTCTTGGAATTGTCAGCTCTTTTTGAGCCATTGCCCAGTCTTGACCTTGTTCAACCTGGGCAAGTTTGCTTTGGGTATTTGTAGATAATGAGAATGAAAAAAAATTTCTATCAATTTGGCATCACTGTAATATTGTGATACTGAGATATTTATGGTGGTATTTATGGTGATATTTATAAAGCAGTCAAATGTTACAGACCTCAATCTTGTCTATAAAAGTCCAAACGGAGATTAACATAGATACACTGAGAAAAAAAAAACATACTTTAAAATTAAACAAAAAATATTAAAATAGAAATTTAACGCCTTTGTTTTTCAACAAAACAATATTTAAAACAAGTGTGTTTAATTTTCACCTACCTATAAACTCTTTTCTTTTTTTATTTTTCTCTTATTATTTTTTTGAAAAAACAAACAAACATTTGAATTCAATGACAATTTTTGAATTTTTTGAATTGGCTTGACAAATATCGAACATATGATAAAATAAAAACTAATTAATTAAATATTAAAATATTTCAAATGCAAACTTCATCGAATGAAGTTTACATTTGGTATTCGGAAGGTCCCGGGGGTAGCTGGTTGTGAATCTGGTGCTAAAACTCGGAAAAGTTAATAAAATGGCATCGAAAAAAATATGCTTTAAAACATGAGTTTTTAATTTTAAAATGTTTGTTTCAAATTTGGTTTTCATAGAAAAAACATTGTTTTAAAAACAAAAACTTTTGTTTTGAATTTAACTTTAAAACCAGCTCTGTATAATTTTTTTGAATTTATTTCAAGCTCTATTTCAAAAACAAATTCGTTAGATATGAACCCACTTTCATTTAATTTTAACACATTTTTTCCTCAGTGTACTATAAAGAAATTGATAAAAATTATGAAAAATGTTTATAAATGAATTTTAATATTTCATTTAAATTTTATATAGAAAATGGGGGTTGATTTCGAAAAAAAAATAACTATATTAAAAGTTATTCAGGGTCACTAGGGAAAATTTGTCAACGTTTTGCTTCCAGGTCCTATTTTTTCTTCAATTATGCAAAATTTTTCGTAATTTTTTCAAAGTTTTCTATATTCAACTAACTAGAGTTTTTATATTAAAACTGATATTGTGTGGTTTACTCTAAGTACATTTGTCTCTCACAACTTATAAGCCCAGCCCGGAGGCAAAAATATTGGAACAATTCAGAAAAAAATATTGGAACAATTCAGAAAAAAATCTTTAAGTTTCTGAAAATTTTAGATTCTTACTTCTTTTATCAAATATTTATGGATAGCATAGTTTTGTTTTTTTTTTAATCTCTTCTAAAATATGTCATTTTTGTAGAGGTTGATTCGAAAATATGTAGTAAGATTCATCGACTTATTGTATAAAGAAAATCTTCTTAAGGGGTGCACAATTTAGTTTCCGCCCCGGGTGCGACCAACCCTAGCTACGCCACTGTCTGTTCCAAAACTTAAAAAGATGGCTTCAGGGAAAGAGATATGCGACGAATGTACAGGTCGAATTGGAAACTGAAGAGTATATCGGAAATCTTGAGGAATCTTAGTATGCAAAGGACATCGCAATGTAAGAAAACCGTTGAAATAAATGTATCTAGCTGAAAGGAGACTGTGAAATGTGGAAGAATAAACAATAATTTTGACAAAAATCGTGTGTTTTATTTGTAAGAGCATCCGGCAACATCTTGCACGCACTAGTATGCCATATTGAAGGCACAACACTTCTGTCACTAATTTTCTAACAAGATTTCCTACAAAGTCAGACTTGAAAGAAATGTACCTTGATCTACACCTATTGCAAAACTTTTGCCCTCCATATGTTTGAATTATATTTCTCTGACATGTTCATAGTTGGTACTGGTGTACTTTGGAATATTCAATTTAAAATTTTGCAAGTTATACAAATGTCAAAGTTGGAAAATGTGAATAAAACGGCAAAATTTACGTGAGGAATAACTTTTATTCTTTATTTAACACTTATTTTTAGCTTAAAGTAATTTTAAGTAATTTAATTACTTCAAGTAATTGGAAGTAATAAGTTGGACTTAACTTAAAAAATGCATTTTTTCAGTTTTATTTTTCGGTGCTGGTTATGGTTTTCATCAATACTTGTGAAAGTATTGTTTATGTATCATAGTTATGATTGTATTGTCTCGTTCGAAACATCTTTTTTTTCTTGCAAAATTT
The DNA here is from genome assembly GCA_958299015.1 of Tetanocera ferruginea. NCBI lineage: Eukaryota > Metazoa > Arthropoda > Insecta > Diptera > Sciomyzidae > Tetanocera > Tetanocera ferruginea. Next base: position 142,287,015 of record OY282642.1, read on the forward strand.
TTTACTTGCGTCCATGACGATGACCAATATAATAATAACGACCAGGAACACCTTTATGATATCCAGGAATACCACCTCCACCATTATTGGTCTTGCAGGGAGCTGAAGTTACTGTCGACGTTACGGGAACAGCTGGTATCTGCGTTAACAATGATTGAAGGTTCCTCAGTTTATTTACTATTTGGATACTAAGAGAATTAGCTGCTATAGCAGCTGCTTCAGCATTTGTTGTACTAGCAACAAACAAACTAAAAATATTTGTTAAATCCTGAACTGTAATAGAAGCGCCAGCAACCAAAAATTCATTATAAACATGATTTGTGTCACCATCCACTTTAGTTTGATGAGTAATTGATATAGCATCCGTAGTAGATTGTATTGCATTAGCCACAGCCACGGAAAGATCTGCAAGAGCAGCAGTAAAGTCTACAGCAGCAGTTGTTGGAACTACAACGAAGGATTGTATCAGCGTAACAGTCAAAATGACAGAAATGCTACAAATGCGGAATTTCATCTTTCGTAATTATTTGCAGTTATCTTTAGACTTCTTTACTAAGGATTGAGTTGTTATGATCTTATAAGCTTTTGACTCTGCTATTTATACTCGATTGATATTTGTTTTGGCATCTATTAAGTTTTCAGTTTATTTTCTAATGCTTTAGCAAATTTAGGACAGTTGTTTAAAAATAAAACTTATTTCATTGTTTGTTATTTATTCTTAAATGCGGCATGTGTTTATATAAACAAGTGTTTTTATTTTTGTGGAACACTAGGTTGACCTGAATATTAGTCTCAACAGCTAAGTTTAAAAGAAATGCTAGATTGTGTTTAAAATTTTCAAAGTGTTTCGAATTTCGAATAAAGAACTTGTTGAATGTATTGTATTTTGCCAAAAACCTTAATTATTTGCCACATAAATTGTACTGTTTACAAAAATGCATTAATTAAATTAAGACTATTTTTAGAGGTGATTTTTATTCACCGTACATAGAAAGGAACTAGTTGGATGCCTGGTGTTATTGGTTCATTTGAAAAGTTTTAGAAAATAAAAACTTTTTAACAAAAAAAAAAAACCTACTTCAAAATCACTACAAAGTAAAAAATAATATTTAATTACTTTTCCTATTGATCGTGGTAAAATCTGATAAGTTATTTATATATATATATTATTAAATTGGAAATCTTATAATTTAAATTTTTCTTGATTTGTTTTATTTTTATCATAAATAAATTATCTTTTTTATGATAATAATAGCTTCAAAGTCGGCGCTAATAAAATCAGTTTTTTTGTGAAGCTGCAACACACAATAGCATATTCAATGTCAGTTTTCAAGCTCCCTCAAACAGTAGATTGAGAATGTTTATGTATGCAAAGCTTTTAAAATTACTTTTAAACTAAATTTAAAAAAAGTTGAAATTAGGGCATGGATGGCAAAAATATCATGATTTAATGACAAAGATTAGCGCCGACTACAAAATTATAAGATTTCCAATTTAATAAGTATATAAATAAATTATCAGATTTTACCACGATCAATAGGAAAAGTAATTTAATATTATTTTTTACTTTGTAGTGATTTTGAAGTAGGTTTTTTTTTTGTTAAAAAGTTTTTATTTCTTGCTTTTTTAGAGAATATGATATATTTTAGAAAAAGTTTGTAAGCTACGTAAGCACAATTATTTAAGCTCATAATTTTAAAAATGTTTTTTTTTTGTCATTTCTTATTCTTTACTCTTTTGAATTTTTTAAAATTTTTGCAAGAATTATTAAGGAAAATTTGATTTATGAAACTTTAATATTAAAAGTTAAGTTTTACTATTTCATGGTTTGTTGCTTATTTTCAATTTCTGCCTTTTTACAATTTTTATTAAAGTGTAATGCCCTTTTTTGAATCCCGACTATGAACTTTATTGATCATACTTTATAATAATTCAACCTTGCCCTGCACCAAATTTCAGTTCCCTAGCATCAGTATTAACCGATATACAGTAGTTTCCTTAAAGTGCCTCACGCTATTTATAATCTATCCCACCTTTTAAATTATTCTACCTACCCACCTACCAAATATTTGTACCCAAGTTTCAATATTAACTGAAATGCAGTGTTTTTCTAATTGTGACACGCCTCTTTGTTGAATCTAATCTACTTTCTTGATTGTGTTTTGTTATAATTCTACCTATTCTTGTATTCATTTCAATACCCTAGTGTCAATATTGACTGAGATATAGTGTTTTTTGTAATAGTGACACGCCTTCTTGTTGAATGTCGCCCACTTTGTCATAGTGTTTTCAATAATTCTACCCATTCTTACAATGAATTTTATCACCTTTGTGTCAATATTATACAATTTTTTTTAAACACTGCCACACCTATTAGTTGAATAACGCCCACTTCCTCGGTATTAATTTGTAATAATTGTGCCTACCTCTGTACTTCATTTCAGTACCCTTGTATAAATAGTCTTCGGTAAAGTGTTTTCTAATATTGCCACACCCTATATGATGCCCACTTTATTGACAGTAATTTTTTATAAGTGTTTCTACCTCTCACACAGTATCCTAGCGTCAATATTATTCGAGATACAGTGTTTTCCCAATATTGCCACACCTCTTTCTCGAATAACTCCCACTTAATTGACCGTCATTTTTTAGAATTGTACCTACCCTTGCGTTTTTCTATAAATATCAGTACCCTAGTGTCAATATTTACTGAGATACAGTGTTTTTCTTATAGTGACACGCCCCTTTATCGAATACCGCCCACATTATTAGCAGTAATTCGTTATACTTGTGCCTACCTCTGTACTAAATTTTAGTATCCTAGTGTCAATATTATTAGATTAGAGATACAGTAATTGTCTTATATTGTCACACCCTTTTGTCCAATAACGCCCACTTTCTTGATAGTAATTTTCAATAATTGCGTCTACATCTGTACTAAATTTCAGTATTCTAATGTTAGTTTTATTCGAGAAACAGAGTTTTTCCAATATTGCCACACCCTTTTTTCGAATAACGCCCACTTATTTAATCGTAGCTTTTAATATTTGTGCCTGTCCTTTTAATTTTACTGTGAATTTTATTACCCTAGTGTCAATATTTACTGAGATACAGTGTTTTTCTTATAGCGACACGCCCCTTTGTCAAATACCGCCCATTTTTATAGCCGGGCACCTCCGCGTTGATGTCTCTATATGTGGACAAAAAAATTACGTCAATCGGCCAAGTATTTTAGGAGTAATCGATGTACATTAGAGTGGGTCGGCCTCCATACAAAAAAAAAAGTTTGAAAAAACCACCCCCTATTTTAAAGTTGACCTCGAGAGGATTCCGAAAACAAAAAAAAATTTTTTTTTGGACCACCGGAAAAACAGCCAAAATGGTCTTTTTTGCATTACTTGAGCGTTACATGTCAGATCTTAAAAAATTATATGTCGTTGAAAAGGGCTTTACGAGCACTACAATGTCTTCTTAGAACATTTTTACTTCTGAGGTCATATTCAACTAGTAAGCCCCATTAGCCCGTTTTATACCCCTTAAATTTTTTTTGTTTTTCTCATAAGATTAAAATCCTTCAAATTTGTTTAATTTGTGTTAAAAAAATTATGTTTTAAGTTTCTTTTACAATTTTGTTTATATTATGTGCTTGTTCGTTGACTAAACTTAAAGTAAATTTTTTATAAAAAAAAGGATTATATCAAATATTTGAACTATTATAACTTCTTTGTTTTTAAACTTGATAAATAATTTTTTGAACACAAATTATACAAATTTAAAGGAGTTTAATTATATGGGAACAAAAAAGAAATTTTAGGGGGATAAATCGGGCTAATGGGTCTTACTAGTTGAATATGACCTCAAAAATAAAAATGTTCTAATAAGACATTGTAGTGCTCGTAAAGCCCTTTTCAACGACATATAACTTTTTAAGAGCTGACATGTAATGCTTAAGTTATTCAAGAAAGACCATTTTGGCTGTTTTTCCGGTGGTTCAAAAAAAAAAATTTTTGTTTTCGGAATCCTCTCGAGGTCAACTTTAAAATAGGCGGTGGTTTTTTCAAACTTTTGTTTTTGTATGGAGGCCGACCCACTCTATTGTGCATGTTTCTATTTGTATTTTATTATTAACAAAAATAAGCCAAAAAACAAATAAAATAACTTGGGAAAGTTTAGAAGATGAGGGTTTCTCATCAGTCAGTCAGTATGGGCCGAAAAAAGCTGAGTTTTGAGCGAAATTTCAAAAATTGGCGATCATTTCAATCCACCGTAAACTCAATTCTGCCGACGCATCTCTGTGTGAACAGCTGCATTTAAACTCAACCGAAACGCAAACTAAACTCTCTGTGTGAACATGGCATTAGACTTTCTTTACAATGTTTGTCACAGCTGTGTGTAATCCATCTATTAGTTTTTTTCTCAAATTAAAACTTAAAGTCTACTAAACAAATGAAGATAACAGTCAAAATACCAGTGTTGCCATCGTCGGAAATGTCATAAATGCGTGGTGTTCAGCTTACGGACCTCTCCCCAATGTTTTTTTTTATGGGTTTCGTGTTCTATAGACCAACATCAACCGAATGTTAATATGAAAGTTTCATTTGTTGGAGGGTATTTAGTTGAAGGGCCATGGCAAATAATCAGATGAAATTTTAACTCTAAATCGTACGAATGTTAGCAGTTACACAGTGTCCTTTTTAGACGAAATTCATCACATTCTATAATTCCCCTTTCTGATATGCTGCCACGATTCAAATCTTAAACAAAATCTATCAATTCTTTATTATTCATCAACACAAGCTTATAGACAAAATTCATAAGAAAACCTTGGTTTCAATAAGTTCTTTATTAAAAATGTTGACACGATAAAACTTTTAAACAATATCTATTAAGTATTTCAAACACAACTTGTGCCAGATATTCAGCTCAACCTACTGTTCCAAAAAAATAAAAAAACACTTGTTTATAAAAACATATGCCGCATTTAAGAATAATTAGCAAACAATGAAATAAGTTTTGTTTTTAAAGAACTGTCCTAAATAAAGTTCTAAACATTAGCAAATAATCTAAAAACTTAATACAAGCCAAAACAAATATCAATCGAGTATAAATAGCCGAGTCAAAAGTTTATAAGATCATAACAACTCAATCCTTAGTAACGAAGTCAAAAAAGAATTGAAAATAATAACGAACGATGAAATTCAGCATTTGCAGCATTTCTGTCATTTTGACTGTTACGCTGATACAATCCTTCAATGTAGTTCCAGTAAATGCTGCTGTAGACGTTGCTGCTGCTCTTGCTGCTCTTGCAGAGCTTCAATTGATTGCCGGTAATGCTTTAACTGCTACCACGGATGCTGTAAGAACGGCTGGTCAAGCCAAATCAGGTGCTGCAGCAAGTGCTGCTAATTCTCAACAAATTATTGCATCTTCTTTTACGTCATTTTTTCAAGCACTGGCTATTTCTGGCCCAGCTGCTACAGCAGCAACTAGTACTGAAGATTCCATTATAATAGCTGATGGTCTCAATAATCAACTATCAAGCAAATTGCAAAACCTTAAATTAGTGATCGATCAGTTGATAGCTAGTTACGCAGTGGTTATAACAACTACAACAACTACATGTAAACCAGATCCTGGTGGCATTCCTGGTTATTATCATGGTATTCCTGGTCGTTATTATAAAGTTGGTCATTATTATGGACGCTAGTAAACAATTGTGTATCAACTGAAGTGAAGTCAAAGACGATTCATACATGCATCTCGTAGATGACGATTGCAACCCGAATTAAACATTAACCAATTTATTGTATTTCTATTGATTTTATATTTTATTTGAATAAGTAAACATCAAATATTTTGTAACAAAAGAGCACGAAAGTCCTAAGAAAATTATATAAATATTAAAAAGCAACTAAAGAAATGCGCTTAACCTTTTTTTAATACATAATAAAAGTTTAGAAAGTGGACGTGTTCGTGGGCGGACAAAGGTAATAATTTGTACAAATCTTAGTATGCCTAGTATGCAAATATTCTGCATAAAGTAGCATATTTAACTGCTAAAAAAAAAAAATGTTTAGTTATGTGAAACGAGGTTAATCAAATCGTGAAATTTGGTGTTTAATGAATAAGAATAATTATGCAAAAAAGTTAAAAAATACGCAGCCAAAAAGCGCTCTAAAGGAAATAAGAAACTAAAGGAAATAAGAAATAGAAATAAAAGACAAATAGAAACCATCACATATGCGACAATCTAAACGTCGGTCCTGGTTATTCCGGAACGACGGTATGGACCAATATTTTATTTTATGATGGTAATGTAAGTCGTTGTGCATGACTCCAAGAGTTGTTACTGGCACGAGCTACTTTACAAAGATACATATGTATGTATGTTCGAAAGGAGCTTTGGAGGTGGAATTGTCATGGTCTGGGCAGCGTTCTCTGCAGAAGAAAAAGCTTAAATATGTTTGTTCTAACAAAAATTAACTTTTGATAAATTTTAGACCACAATAGAATTACATAACAACACAAAAAAAAAACAAAACATTACAACAACAACAAAAGTAAACTTCTATTAAACTAAAACAACAAAACAACATCAACAACAACAATAGTTAACTTCTATTAAACTAAAACAACCAAACAACATCATCAACAACAACAACAACAACAATTACAATAGCAACGCATGAAGAAGAAATAATAGCGGGTCTTGAATAACAATAATAACAATAGCAAGCCAAGCAGCAACAACAACAACAGCGGTGAAATAAAATATAAACAAACAAAATCAAGGGTAATACACTCAGGGAAAAAAAATGATGGTATATCAAAAAAATCATGGGTTGAAATAACAGACTTCACTGTTCAATGCCATCCAGCAAATGAAACTTTCAAATCAACAGTCGGTTGACTGTTGGTCTAAAGATCACGAAACCTATATAAAAACGTACTTATTGAAATTTTATCAATAAGTGCGCGTCATCATAGTTTCAAATACCGGCCAGACCAACAAAGATATTTTTTTGTTTAAAATTTTTTTTTTTTCATTAACCCTTTCAATGGATTTGTCCATTATATTGGACACTTCGGAAAAAATTTTTTTTTTAATTTCCAACGTCTTTTCTAAAATCAAATAGGTTGGTACTATGAAATGAAGTTGCAAACATGACAAAAATAATTTTAGGGAGATATAAAACGTTTAACTTAGTTAGATTTTCGATTTTATGCCCAACAGTAGCCTTCAATTTTTTTATATCGCGTGTTAATAAATTTTGCAAATAAAGTGATTATTGTGATTGGTGTCAAAGCATAATTTTTTTTTTTTTTATAATAAAAAAAAAAAAAAACAAATTGGCCATTTCAGCCCTTGAAAGGACTTTGACCGAGCTTCTTATCATCAATTGTGTTATTAAATGTTTGCAACCAATTAATCGAGAACTGGACCTACACGTTTTATGCCGACTCCGAATGGCTAAAGTTCATGTTCTCAAGAAGCTTTACATGGCATTATTTACTCTCTGAGGTTTGCCATTGTCTGCAGAGAGGTGGTGACCGATCTGAAAAATTTTTTATTGATAAAACTTTTCGCCGCGACTGGGGATCGAACTCGGGCTCCGAGCCTACTAAGCCACACACTTAACCTGCACTCCACGATCACCATAATTTTTTTTTTTATAATAACATTTGCATAAATAACGCATTTGCATTTGTCTCCGGTTGTTTTAGTTGAACTAAAATATTATAATACAACGTTATCGTGGTTTTGTCCATTATATTAGACAGCCTGCCAAAAGCAAAGCAGCTCATGTAAAAATCAGAGGGATGTTTTTTAATCTTTTTATTGCTTAAATGATGGGAATATAAGCTCAAAAAAATTGTCCACGATTATTCTAGGCAAGCCATTGAAAGGGTTAAAATATGTTATTTATTTTGTCTATGGGGCATGTAAAAGATTTAATCTTAAATGTCAACAATATTTTTAAATAAATACAAAACACTAAAACTGCAGTTTGAAATTTTTTTTCAAGATGATAAGCAACTTATTTTCAAGTTTATTTTTGACCAAACAATTAATGAATTGAAAACAGAATCAGAATTTCAATTTTTAAATTACAAATTTTGATAGGTACTTACACAGCTAGGGTTCGAACCCACATCCTCCACATGACAGTCTAGCGCACTGAGCTATTGGCAACGATAATATAAATAAAGCAAAGTACATTCAAAAAAATATTGCTAACAATAGGTCTGTTTCCGTACGCATTTCAAGTAACTTGAAGTTACTCGAAAGCGTTTGTTTACACATTTTTCCCAGCACGAGAGAGAAGAAGAACAAGCAAATTGTCATTTTTTGTCGCTCTCTATACTCGAAAAATTTCTTCGACCACGAATATCAAGCTTCAACCAGCTGATTGTGAGAGTGAAAAAAATTTATGAAATTGGTTAGCAAATTAATAACAATAGTGCATATAACCAAAATGAATACTAACGGAAGTGTTTTAAATAATTAAACATAGTAATTAAATCTGTTTGTTGTCAAAAAACAACTGTTGTGCTTGAAACATAGTTGAAACCGTTTCCGTACTTGTTGAAAAATTATCTCAGTTTGACAGATAATCAAATTATATCATAGGATATGATATGATATGGTATCATATGATATGATATGATAAACTATGTTTTCATCAACTGTACTATGTTATCATCAGAACCTGTCCACTAAAGTAGAATTATATTCTGCTGTCTTTAGAGTTAGAGTGTTGTCTTAAGCACTCTAAAGATGCCTTCGATACATGGGCTATTGGTATATTGCTGAAAGACAAAATCAAAACATAGTCACTCCATTTTCATAGCTTTGAGAAAAGTAAGGTTTTGTGTTTTTGCCTTAGGCTCATTCCTTACAGACGAGTGTGACGTTTTGACTACTTTATCGTGCTGAAAATGGTATTAACCGGTTACAATTTTAGCAATTTACTATCGGGTGTTTTAGAAGGTGCCCCAAGGTTTCAAAATGCTAAAACATAATGCAATTACTTAAACTAGTTTAATAGTTACATTCGCTTAAACACCTGGGACGGGTTCAACATTGAAATTCAGTTCATCTGTCATAATGAGGCCATTTTTGACTTGCATATATTCAAATTTAATATTTTTTCTGTTGAATACCAGTAAAAAATATTTTGAAAAAATGGCGATTACCATTCTTTTTTAAACTTTCAAATGGGACGGGTGTGACATAAGGTTGTCCCGGGTGTGACGAGTGCGAATGATGTGGGTATTATATATAAGAACTTAATGGGTATAATAACCATCATATATTTTTGACACTAAAATCAAAAAATATGTTTTTTATTAAAGTATTAATTTAAAAAAAAAAAATATATATATTTTTGCAAACAATTTTTTGCATGCATTTTTTATCAAATTAATAACTATACAAATAATTTCGATTTTTTAATATATTTAAAAATAATATATTTTTTTGCAAAAAATTTTTCGCATGCATTTTTGATCAAATTAATACCTATACAAATGATTTCGCTATATATGAATTTAAAAAACTTGTTTTAATCAAAGAAATTATGCATATACTTGCACAAATTTCAATATTAGAAAAAAATTTTGAAAATCGTTCCGGGTGTGACCAACTTCTTGTAACGGAAATAAAGAATAAAAATAATTTATTGAATGAAAAAAGTTAACAAATTTATGTTAAACATCAACATCCTTTCTTCAGGAAAGTTTCATTTTATCATAAGCCCATGTTGCGTCTTAGGAAAACTATTGCATTTTTCTGGGACGGGTGTGACACTGAAAAAACACTCAGTTATCAATCAATCCTTGTTATAAACTGTTTTTGGAGAACATTGTTATCTTTTTTAACATTGTTAACGTAATTTTTTTGAATGTGAAGTTTGTTTAGTTAAATTGTCAAAAAAACATAAAAAAGCATTAAAACTAAAAATTTTTTTGTAACAAGAGTAACTTTAGACTCCATTTTAATGCGAGAACCAAAAAATATTTCAATTGAAAGCATTTTAGGATTCATGTTTCAGTTCCTCATTAGTGTGGAATCAGTCCTTATCTTTTGTAATTTTTGTCTAAACTATTAAACTAAAAATACTATGAAGTATCAAAAGTGCCCAAAATTCAGAAATCACTCTGAAGATTTTTAGAAAATATTGTGTTCAACCACTAAATCACTTTGTTGTTTTAACCTTTTTGATATATAATAATAACCAATTTACAATATCAAGCTCTCCCTTAATTCGGTGTTATTATTCATTTCGGTCTTATAAAAGAGATTTCGAGAACCTTGTAGAAATTCGGCAACTCGAATACTGTCCAAAAAAGGAATTTCGTCTGTTTAGTTCTTAACATTTCTGCGGACTTTTGCGCCATTAACAAAGTTATGGAAATCAGACGACGTTAAGCATGACACCTAATTTTTTCTGTCAGCAGAACGAACAACATCCACTACATCGGCCAAGAGAACAACATCCTACATCTAGAATTTCACCTCGTTTTTTCCATTCGGCTCCAATTCTGCCATCTGAATTGCCAACCGAATCTGCTTTCATAAATGAATGACCCGGTTCAAAGTATTTCATTGTAATTTTTCTGGGTCCCCAATTCTGGCGGACAATTGTCATCCTATCACGCGAGAACAAAAATAAACAATTTTATAAAATCAAATGATGGCATTTCCCTCACTTACTATGTTCTGATATTGTTTTGTACATACTATGTTCTGAGGTTATAAAACCAAAATTATTGTGTACATACTATGTTTAGACAAATCAATATCGCAAAAACTACACATCTTAAAGACTAGAGGGGTGACTGTACTAGATAGAGTAAAATATTCAGATTTAAGTTTCATCATAAAAAGTATATCCTAAAAATGGCGCTTACTATGTTTTGATTTTGTACGGGAGATATCATATCATATGAAATAAATTATAGCACATCACATCACATGACATCACATCACATCAGCATTATAATACTTCTTTAAAAATTTAAATACCAAAAGAGGTCTCTGTAATGGAACGCAGTTAGTTGTGAAAAACCTGAAAACTAAATTAATCATCGCACAGGTATTGACAGGCACTGGCGAACATCACATGACATCACATCACATCACATCACATCACATCACATCACATCACATCACATCACATCACATCACATCACATCACATCACATCACATCACATCACATCACATCACATAACATCACATCACATCACATCACATCACATCACATCACATCACATCACATAACATCACATCACATCACATCACATCACATCACATCACATCACATTACATCACATCACATCACATCACATCACATTACATCACATCACATCACATCACATCACATCACATCACATCACATCACATCACATGACATCACATCACATGTCATCACATCACATCACATCACATCACATCACATCACATCACATCACATCACATCACATCACATCACATCACATCACATCACATAACATCACATCACATCACATCACATCACATCACATCACATCACATCACATCACATCACATCACATCACATCACATCACATCACATCACATCACATCACATCACATCACATCACATCACATAACATCACATCACATCACATCACATCACATCACATCACATCACATCACATTACATCACATCACATCACATCACATCACATCACATGACATCACATCACATGACATCACATCACATCACATCACATCACATCACATCACATCACATCACATTACATCACATCACATCACATCACATCACATCACATCACATCACATCACATCACATCACATCACATCACATCACATCACATCACATCACATCACATCACATCACATCACATCACATCACATCACATCACATCACATCACATCACATCACATCACATCACATCACATCACATCACATCACATCACATCACATCACATCACATCACATCACATCACATCACATCACATCACAGCTCCTTATAGGATCATAATTATATCAAGGTAAAATCTTATCACTTCGAATATTTGTACTTTATTCTTTTGATTTGTGATATTTTTTTAACAGTACAGTGTATTCAGAATACATACCCTTGAACAAAAAGTTCCCGGAATTTATTCAGGAAATTAAATATACAACATTATGCATTCAAATCGATATTGCCATCAGAGCCATCATCGATTTTTCCATGATCTCATCTTGGGTGCTGAAACGCTTTCCACGGAGCGGTTTCTTGAGTTGACCGAATAAGAAAAAGTCGCAGGCAGCCAAAGATGAATTCGGTGGTTGTTGAATGGGTTCACGGATAACGATAGCATTGTGCGACGTTAGGTTCAATCATCAAAACTGTAAGAAAAATGTTTAATTTTTAAATGTAAAAACACAATGGGTGTATTCTCGTAATCTTGCAAAACCCATGCAAAGTGTAAGAATTGCAAAAGCTATAGAATCTTGCAAGCCGTGCAATGACACAAAAACTACACCGTGCACTCTGATTGAGACAAATTTGTTCATTTTAATTGGTGTGCGCTAACGTTAGAATATATTTTTTTTTTGTTTTCGCCAGTTCACGGTATTTGTTTACAATTTTTTACAATATTTGTATTTTTGTGCGCTCCTGCAGTGTTGCATATTTCAGTATTGCAAGGTTGCATTTTCACATATTTTACTATACTGCGAGAATACCTCTAATTAGTCCGAGTGTTACTGTACTTTGCAGTTTTGTTGAAACGGATGACACATTTTTAAGGATCTTATCTAAACTTTAGATTCTAAAGCATGGATTTTGCTTAATTAACATAAGTTTTAAATGTTAATTCTTGTCTCTTTTTTTCGTATGAATTAAAACAAAATCTTGTTTCTTCATCTTGTAAAATATTTATGACAAAATTCTTTCAACGCTAAACTTGTGTTAACTGTGTTTAACACAGCAGACTTCAACTGAGCTAACATCTAATATATTTATTATTATGTATTAATATTTGCAGGACTATTTTTATGAATTATTTAACAAAACAATTCAGGGTAAAACTTTCAATTTAATACAATAGCATCGGAAAGCAGTCAAAAACAGAAAAAAAAAATCTCCAGCACCTGTGGCTACTACGGTTGATTCAACAACGCCAACCCCAAAAGCACATAAAAGAAATAAATTCAACGTAAATCAATTGTCTGCTAGTAAGAAATAAGAGAGAGAGAGAGAAAGAAAAAATAAGCCGAGGCGTAGAAGTCCAACAGCACATTACAGCACATTGCTAAAAATAACACAATTCACATTTGGGAGTTGAAACAGGGAAAGCCTTATAACAACACTTCAAAAAAAAAAAACAAAAAAAAAAACAAACACCGTTACTACACACATGAAACACAAAAACAAAACAGTAACCATAATAAAACAACAACACATCACAGATTGAAAATGTTAAAGAAACCTAAAACATAACATCAGGCAATGGATCACATTAACAATGTATTCCGGCAGGAAAATGTCGGATGGTCTAAAATGTCTGGAGAAAACAAATCAAAGAAAAATTGTAAACGACAAGAAAATCTCACTTCGGGCTTAACCGGAAGCGCTTTTATGACCCGTGCAACAGCAGACAGACCAACAAGCACCACATGTTCCCGTACATACTAGTAAAATAGTAAGGTTCTCATACTTATTACATATGTACATATGTAAGTGTGTATGTTTGAAAGAATGAATGAATGAATGTTGTTTCTTGTTGATGGCATACTTCTAGCAACTTTTAGGCATTTGCCGAAAAATTGAAAGAGAAGACAAAACAATTTCCACAAAAAAAAAAAAGAAAAAAAAAATTAAGGAAATTAAAGTCATTGTATTACTTAGCCGCTTGGTTGAGACGGGCTTCTCGTCAATATGTTGCTTTCATCTTTTCATCTTCTAACATTGTTGCATAAATGGTTGCGAGAGAACTAGGCAGACAAAGCTTAAAAGTAGAAAACCTTTTGAATGCTTCATTGAGCAGCCAAATTGGTGAAAACATCAAATGGAATGCGTTGCTACAGATTGGTCAGGTAAGGTTTTTGTTTTCCTTTTTTTTGTTTTTTTTTGCTTAAGTAAGGTAAGGTAGACAGATCTCTTAGCTTTACTTAAATGCAGAATTTTATTGACATCATGAAGTGCTTTTATAGTTTTGACAAGACAAAGTTAAGTCTTATCACGCTGATTTTAAATGCAACGGCGATTAAAGGATGGATTCGTTGACTTCAAGACAAACAAAAAAAAATATGTTGGTGATCAAGACGCGGAGGAGCCACTTGAGCAACGAAACTGCACAAATGTTGAATGTAATCTAAAATCATATTGTACTCTTAATAGACCTAAACTAATGGCACTAAGTGAGACCCAGGTGAGCGAAAATACAGATCACTGAATGTTTATATACCTGGGTATCATCCGTGTGCCACAGGTTTGAGAAATTGGCTGAGTGGCAAAAAAATATCATTTCGTTTCGCAGTGCCAATGCAGTGGCGAAAATCGACAAATCACGCGACTAATTTTTATTTCTGCCTGACAACTCATATATTTGGAAAAAAGAAGACTAGCATAATGGATCTAAATATACCATCGACTATTCGTCCTCTGCCCCACAGCAATCTTTACCCGCGTCCTAGTATTGCCGACGACGAAGATAAATTCACTCATACTTCCCCATCAATTTGCGAAATATCAGATTACGAAGGAGCTAGTACCCAGTAGACAATGACATCGCTGCTAGCAGGCCTTCCTGTGGATTTTGTAGTACTGCCGCACTCATATACAATTACACTTTCTTTTTTATATGAAGTGGGAAAATTTCGCAGGCCTTCCGCTCCGATAGCTCAAAAGAGGCCTGATAGAAGCACTTCTTTAGAATGGCTAAAAGTAGGGGTAAACAAAAAGTGTTGGAAAATATTTTTTTCTTTTACACCTTTTTCTATTTATTTATATATTCTATGATTTTATCTTCTCTTCTCTCCTATGTATTTTTTAGGTTAGATTAATTTCAATCTATAATCTTTGATATAGCAGTAAGAAGGGCCATTATTGCGTCATATTTTTAAACTGATATATATTCTAACTTTTAGCGAAAAAGTTGCCCTGAAGTATATGAAAAGTCAGTCTTTGTAGGGAAAACAAATTTGTTGTGCTGCCTTTTGTGCAGAAAAGGAAGGCGTTCAAGAAGTGCTCATAAGAGCAGCGAGGAACGGAGGAACGGATGTGTTTTGTCTTCAAAAGTAGCAGTCAATGGAGGCCTTCATATGAAGAGCGCTGGTTTAATTGCCTATTGGGAACATCATCACAACTACATAAGAAATTAAATCTTTGTACTTCTATAAGTTTTAGAACCTGTTCAGCCTGGACCAGAACCTGTTCTTAAATAATGTATTGGAAATCTTTTTACTACTATCGTCATTTTCCTCAACAACTATACATCAAACATCATGTCTTGCTATTACAGTGCTTCTTAATTACCAGAACTAGAACCTATTCGGTCTGCATGAACTGAACAGCAATTATTACATTCAGTGACGTGTGGTGTCAATTGGTCTTCTAATCCAAGTTTTAGCAATTGGCTACTCAAGTTAGGATACGAAGATCTTATGAATGATCATTTTGTTTGTAAAGATTCGCTTATTTACCCTTTCAATGGCTTGGCTTGAATAATCGTGCACAATTTTTTTGAGCTAATTTTAAGCCCATCATTAAGGTTATGAATTATTAATAAAACATCCCTCAGAGTTTTTCATGAGCTGTTTTGCTTTTGGCAGGCTGTCTAATATAATGGACAAAACCATAATAACGTTGTATTATAATATTACAGCTCAACTAAAATTACCGGAGACAAATGACAAATGCAAATGCATTATTTATAATGTTGTTATAGAAAAAAAAACAAATTATGCTTTGCACACCAATAACAATAACCACTTTTTTTTGCAAAATTTATTAACACGCTATATAAAAAATTGTAGGTTTCTGTTGAGCATAAAATCGAAAATCTAACTATGTTAAACGTTATATATCTACCTCAAATTATTTTTTGATCTTGGCACAACTTCATTTCATAGTACTAACCTATTTGATTTTAGAAAAGACGTTGGAAAATAAAAAAAAAAAATATTTTCCGAAGTGTCCAATATAATGGACAAATCCATTGAAAGCGTTAAAGTGATTTTTAGTTAAAGTGAATAATTTTGTTAATTATAAATGTCAATTTCTAGTAAATATTTTAACAAATTGAAAATATATAGCTCGGTGTATCATCAAAGTTGTAAAGTTCAGCTTAAAATCAACTGCCTACATACTTAGGTGGCCACGACACTGCCTAAAGTCAAATTTTGACTTGAGTTATTAAATTCTAAAACTTCGTAATTTATACCAAAAAGTCAAGTTTGAAAACGACCCTTTAAGTTAGTAATAACTTTAAGTAATTTTTTTTTTATAAATTAAAGTAGTTTTTATTTAATTTTAAAATGTTATATATTACAACATACCAGTTTTTAAGAGTTATGTTTAGTGTCTGGTTTTTATTATATGGTTTTATTATATTAGCCAAGTCTTTATTATAATAAACAAAGAAAATTGCAAAGGATGGCAACTATTGCTTATGAAAATATTCCTTATATATCATGGTTATGGTTATGTATATTGTCTAGGAGCTCTTTGAATCGTCTCTGAGTTGATACAAAATTTTTTACTTGCGTCCATGACGATGACCAACATAATAATAACGGCCAGGAACACCTTTGTGATAACCGGGAATACCACCTCCTCCATTATTTGTCTTACATGGAGCTGAAGTTACTGGCCTTACTGAAGTTATTGAAGCTACTGTTGCGGCAATAACTGCTACCTGCTCCAACAATAGTTTAAGGTTCTTCAGTTTGTTCAATAGTTGGCTAATGGCAGAATTAGCTGCTATAGCAGCTGTTTCAGCATTAATTGAGGCATCAACAGTACCATCACCAGCACTAAAGACATCAGCCAATAAAGCAGCACCTCCAACCAAAAGTATTGAATGGTAATCATTATTTATAGAGGCCGTTTTAGCTTGATCAGCAAGTATTTCTGAATTCGCAGTAGCAGCTACAGAATCAGCGTCAGTTGCAAAAATATCTGCAAGAGCAGCAACAATCGAGGCTTCGTCTACGGCAGCAGTTATTGGAACTACAATGAAGAATTGCATCAGCGTAACAGTCAAAATGACAGAAATGCTGCAAATGCTGATTTTCATCTTAAATGATTATTTTTAGTTATTTTTAAAATTCTTTATGGAGGATAGAGTTGTTATGATCTTATAAACTTTTGACTCCGCTATTTATACTCGATTGATATTTGTTTTAGCTAGAAAGTTCTATGAAGTTTTCTGTTTATTTACTAATTTATAGAAATTTGTCAATTGTTTAACTTTCAAACTCATTTCCATATATTTTATTTATTTTTAAATGTAGAATGTGATATTTAAGCAAGTGTTTATTTTTGGATTAGTAGGTTGACCTGAATTTGGGGCACAATTTAAAGACAGTTTTTAAAGACAAGAACATATTCGAAGTGATACAATTTTTGATCGAATCGAATTGAATGTTCATCTGATTACTTGACATTCATACACTGTTCTACAAAAGTAGTCAAACACCAGCTAGTTCCACAAACTTTATTAATAAAAAACTGTAATGAGTGTCAATTATTTTATAAAAGTTACAATACATATTTGATTGTTAAGTACTTATCTTCAATACGGTAAGAAAACAATATCCATTGTAATTTATCAAACGATATTTTTATGAACAGGACGATTATGAACAAAATGCTTAGATGACAAAAACTCTAAACAAAATATATCAATTTTTTGAAATATAACAAATTCATTTGTGTCCCAAATTCATTTAAACCTACTGTTCCAAAAACAAACACTTGCTTAAATATCACATTCTACAAATAAAATAATAATAAATAACATATATTGAAAAATAGCAAATAAACAGAAAACTTTATAGAAGCCAAAACAAATATCAATCGAGTATAAATAGCGGAGTCAAAAGTTTATAAGATCATAACAACTGGATCCACTATAAAGAAGTTTAAAGATAACTAAAAATAATCACGGAAGATGAAATTCGGCATTTGCAGCATTTCTGTCATTTTGACTGTTTCACTGATGCAATCCTTCATTATAGTTCCAATAACTGCTGCTGTAGACGTTGCTGCTGCTCTGTCTGCTCTTGCAGAGATTCAATTGATTGGCGCTGATGTTTTAAGTGCTGCTACGAATGCAGTAACTAAAGCTGGTCAAGCTAAAACAGCTGCAGCAACAAGTGCTGCTAATAATCGAGTAGCTCCTTCAGACACGAATGCGTTGGGTAATGCAATAAGTCTTTCTGACGCTGCTTGGAGATTATCAGTTAGTACTGCAGAAGCTACTACAGAAGCGAGAACTCTCAATAGTCAACTATCAAACAAAATTAAGAACCTAAAACCATTGATCGATCAGATATTAGCTGGTTTCCCAGTGGTGATTACAACTACAACAACTACAACAACAACATGTAAACCCAATCCTGGTGGTATTCCTGGATATTATCATGGTGTTCCTGGTCGTTATTATAAAATTGGTCATTATCATGGACGCAAGTAAAAAATGTTGTATCAATTGGAGTGTCTCAAAGACAATTCATACATCTCAGAGAAAATAATCATGACACAAAAGCAACAATTGTGAACCGAATTAAACAGTAACCTATTTATTGTTCTTCTATTGCTTTTATTTGTATAAGACAACCCCAAACATTTTTTAATATAAATTAATAAAAACAAGTAAAGAAAGTCTAAAGTCGGTCTTGTCCGACTATGGAATAACCTAAACTTCCTATAATATTTAAATATATATAATACAAAACAAGTAAAGAAAGTCTAAAGTCGGTGCTATTTCATAGCTATAGGCTTTTTTGCTAGCCCGACTATGAAATACCCTAAACAATAATATTATTAAAAATGAGCGTGTTCGGGGGCGAATGAAGCCCATATTTTATTTGCATTTGTATTTGAACAAATTTACATATACCAAGTTTTAATCCTGTAGCTCACATGCTAATGCCTCTATAGTGTTTTCGCTATTGTGGGTTGTATAGGTGGTGGGCGTGTTCGTGGATGGATTACGTCCAATTTTTGAAGACATCTTAGTTTTGGTATAAAAAAGATGCATACCTTATTTTATTTCTGAAGATTAAACCTAAGCTTATTTATAGAGTTTTAAATTTTTTGGGTTACATCGGAGGTAGGCGTGTCCATGGTTGGGTGACGCCCATTTTTCAAAAACATTCCTGCTTTCTTATAAAATACATATGAACCAAATTTTTTCCCTGTAAGACAAACAAAAGCTTATTTATTGAGTTTTCAATTTTTGGGTTGTATCGGAGGTGGACGTGTCCTTGAACGGATGACGTCTATTTTTCAAAAATATTTTTAGTTGATTTTAAAAAACATGGGTACCAAATTTCATTTATGTAGATTAAACACAAGCTTCAAAAAAAAAAACATATTGTCCATTTCAGCCCTTGAAGGGACTTTGACCGAGCTTCTTATGATCAATTGTGTTGTGTGTGTTATTAAATGTTTGCACACAAATGACCGAGAACTGGACCTACATGTTTTATGCCGACTTCGAACGGCTTAAGTTCATGTTCTCAAGAAGCTTTACATGGCATTATTTACTCTCTGAGGTTTGTCATTGTCTGCAGAGAGGTGGTTACCGATCAGAAAAATTTTTTATTGAAAAAACTTTTCGCCGTAGCTGGGGATCGAACCCGGGCTCCGAGCATGCTAAGCCACACACTTAACCTGCATGCCACGGTCCCCACTAAATTCGTACTAAATTTTATTTTTCTAGGTTATTTATGAGCTTACTTATGTATGTAATTTTCAATTTTTGCATTGTATGGGAGGTAGTCGTGTCCGTGGGCGGATTCCAAAAATATTCAATAGTGCAGATCCTAGGGCACATGCAACTATATGTACTGAGTTTCATATAATTATCTCAACTCCTTCTTCTTATCCTGTGTATGGGGACAACACACCGACGGTCGGACGGACGGACGGACATGGATAGCTCTACTCACGAGGTGACGCTGATCAAGAATATACTATGTACTTTTCTGTACCGGACTCGCTTATTTCTATGCGTTACAAACGTTTGCACAAAGTTAATATACCCTAACCTTTCAGGTTTAGGTCATAATTATGCGTTATCAAAACAAAAATGTCTTAAAAAAATGGATGTCATCCACCCAAACAACGCACAAAAGCTAAAACACTATAAAGGCATTAACAGGTGAACTACAGGAATAAAACATGGTACAAATAAATTGTTCATCAAAATTGAAATCAAAATAAAATATGGGCTTCATCCGCCCACGGACACGCTAATTTTCAATAATATTATTGTATTTTGAAAAATTAGGTTTAGGGTATTTCATAGTTGGCTTTCTTTACTTGTTTTTACACATGTTTTTGCTTGCCAGATCTGCCAGGTTAAAGTAGAATGGATCTGGTTAATTAAATGTGGTTGACTGTTCTAACCAAATTGGTCAGGTTAAAATAACGTGGATCTGGTAGTACTAGTTTTCCCTGAGTGCCCATAACCACGAAAATTTCAACACCGTGAAGTTTATTTGTGAAAATTTTAGGAGAAACAAAATTGCTTCGGCAGTTGTCTTCCGATTTGAAAAAAAGTATGCAGAAATCATTCTAATGAGTTCTTCTAACTTTTGAGACCCCGAATGGCGCAATCTAAATTTTGATTCATTTCTAATACTATGTTCACACTGAGATCAAGTTAGGTAATTTCGAGCTTTTATGTAATTTTAACTGAATGATCTAAGCACTGTGGTAGTTTCCCATACAATTTGTTGATTTGGAAATTACCTCAAACAAGGTAATTTCGTTTAAAATGCACTGCAACCCTGAATATAAATCTGAATATAGTGTGAATTAAACACACCCTTTTTTTGACGTTTTAACAATCTTGCTATCCATTCTAGCTGAGCCGTCAAAATTGTACATAACACATGATAATGGCCACATTCAGATACTTTACTTTTTTGACCCTTCGGGTAGCAACCCATTCAGTGAAACTTGGGTGAGCAATGTTTTCAAAGATGTCCGGTTATGTGCGAAATAGTTTTGCAAACTTACTTTGAGTAAGAATTTTCTATTTTTAATTGAAAATTTAAGTTGGCAGCTGTTGAGTATGCTGAATGTGGCCAATAATGAATTGACAAAAATTAATCAAACGTCAAACGAAATTATCTAAGCCCAGTGTGAACACTTTTGTACAATTTCGAAATTATCTCACGAAATTACCTAATTTGATCTCAGTGTGAACATAGTATAACATTCAAAACCAGAGAAGTCCAAATTTGAAATTGAAAATATGAGTTTTTTTTTGCACAATGAGACTATTTTTTTTTTCGCATAACATATCTATTCCTGTGGAGCATAGTTTTGCAGAATTGGTTTGTTTATAAAAAATGTCAGACAAAATTAAGACTTTTTTTTCGATTTCCAAACAATTCGATCTGTGTGACTTAGCTGGTTTTGAATGTAAACTCCACATATATAAACATATTTATAGAGTATTTGAATTCTACAGTTACAAACCCTAAATTGTTTAGAGTACAAAAATTACACTAATGTGAATTATTAACACAAAAAAGTGCATTAGTGCCATCAATCGGTGGTGGCAATAATTTACACGAAATAAACCACCGATTTGATGGCAATAAAACACTTGTCAATTATTGCCACCTAAGTGTTTTATTGCCACAAATTGGTAACTTAAATTATTCTCGTGACAATAATACCAGCTATACATACAGCCATGCGCATTATTGCCACCAATGTGTGGCAATAATACACTTTACATGATAATTACTACCACCACTGAAACCACCGATTTGCTAGCAATACTTCACTTGACATTAGTACCTGTCTTTCGTGATAATTATTACCACCACCGATTTGATGGCAATAATGACGGCAATAATTCGACGTTTAGTTCTCAACCTAATGTGTATTCTTGCCACTCGTGGCAATGTTAGTTAATGAGGTGTGTTTTGCATAAAATTAAAAAAATTATTCTTTCATTTCAAGCATCGTAAATTCAATGACAACTAGTGACGAATTGCTGAAGTTTTCCTCTTTTCATTTAAGTTCAGACTCCCAGCGTACACTCAAGGGAAACTTTTTCGAACGAACCAACACGGAAGCAAGTGTGCCGGTGTTGCTTCTAATGGCATTAAATTTAATTAGCTTAATGTCCAAATAAAGGTAGTTGTGCTGGTTGGGGTGGTCATGTTGAAAATCTGTCATCTCACTTTTTTAGAGTGTCACCCACACCCAACTTATTGTAGGAGCACTGTCGTCACTAGCTGCATGGTGCGGCTCCATGTTGGGGCGATCGAGGCGAACGACCCTCCAAAGCTTATTTAAAATGCCAAGTTCAATACATCTTCTAATACAAAAAACAATATTCGGAATATAGAATTTGCACATGAGTGTTAACTTAGCAGAAAGTAAAGAGTTTTTTTTTAAATAATGTTTTTTTTTAAATCACCATACTTCGTTTAATATAGAAACTAGTTTTTACATTTGACCGAATAATTTGTTGTTTCTTCTTTGACTTTGTTTAAGATTGCAATTTTTAGTGATTTCAAATGTTTGTCATACAACGTGATTTTGTGTTTTTAATCGACTATCTATTAAATACGACTATCTACCACATAATATTGTGACTATCGCTCAACTACTACAAAGTCACAATTTTTTGGATGGACTCCCCCCAAAATGAGAGTTTCTGACTCCGTCATTGTCATTTCTAGATGTAGCCGACAGATCTTATATAATTTATTTTTTGTTTTTTTTTTCACTTATCTTTGGTGTCCTTGTGACGTGTGTCAGGATTGCGTTTTAGTTTTTATGATGAATGATGACAGAGGAAAAAACGAATGTTTGTGTTGGCTAGAGTTTGTGGAATTCTCTTCAAGAAAAACAAAAAAAAAAAAAAAAAAAAAACATCAAAGTGTATAGAGGGCGCTGTTTACCCGGCAGACTATGTTCTTGGAAGCTCCAGATAATATTGTGTTAAATACATTATTTGCTGTCATGCTTATGGCCTGAATGAATTAGCCATAAAACATTAGTTTATTATATGTAGCCGACAAGTTAATTAGAATGTTATCAGAGCATGTTTATGTGTGTGTATGAGTGTATAAGTGTGTGTGTGTGTGTGTATTTATTTGTGTGTGTGTGTTTACACAGTCAAGATGTGCGTGTGTAAGAAATTTAACTTTGAAGTATGCCGTAGCTTCTTGAAGATATTCATACGCGCAGGCATGTCCTGTTATCATTAGCATGCTGCAGGATCTGCTCTTTAATTGGAATAAATAATTCATGCGTTAATGAAGGATACATGTTGCTTTAATTGGTGTGCTCCTTGAGGTGAATTATAAATGCTAGTTTGTCTACTTCTCTGGCAACTTACTTGGCATAGAAGAGTTGAGTTATTCTGCTGTGGGTCATCATCCAACTATTGTGATAAAGTTGTTTTTGTTGGGTGGAGTAAAAAACAAAATCGTTCATGATTTCAATAAGGTTTTTTTTTTAAATTTCTCAACTACAATCTAAATCTAAATTTTAATCAACAACTTTTAACTCAATAAAAACTAAATTGTTTTATTTGAACTGAATTGGAAAAGTTTGAAATTCAAGTCCAAATTATCTTTTAAAAAGTTTTTATTAACATTACATTTTTGAGTAGGTATGGCTAAAAAAACATCTAATGCAATATAAATTCAAGCTTACACGTATGTATGTACTGCATACAAGACACAGTTTAAGGACTAATTTCAAGGGCGTCCACAGAATTTCGCAAAGGAAGAGAGGAAAAAGTTCTACATGAATAATGAATAATAGCTAATATTGTTGATTTTTCACTCAGATCTAATTTAAATTCTCCTGACCTGTTAGATTATGGTACATAATATATAAACATAGGGTACCCCTCTGCCCTCCCCCCCCCTGTGAACGCCCATGATTTATTTAAAATACACTTCTCTACTGTTAAGTTTGCTGTGAATACCAACACGACAACGAGACCAATACCAAAAAACCAAAACCAACACTAACAACGCCACAGCAACAGAGTTGCCACCATATTGTTAGTAAAATAGTTTTAAAACAATTGCCGCATGCAATAGAAGCAACAAAAATCAGTTTAATAACATCATCAAATAACAACAAGAACACGCTTAGTTAAAGCGCATCATGTGTAATTTAAGCACAAGAATGATCGTTGTTCATTTGTGTGGAAGTCAGTGTGTATGTGAGTGTGTTATGGAAGGGCAGCGGATTGACTGGAGAGTTTTCAGTTTTTATGCCGCCTGTGTGGAGCTAACTCGGAAACCTTGTGGTTACATTGGTTTCTCTTCAGCATATCACAGCATACATAACGTGCTTGCAGTTCATTCATATCAACAAAAAAAAAACAAAAAACTTATACTTAAAAGAAAAACCTTGTCAATTTGTTGACTCTGTAATGACAAAAAATTAATCAACTCAGCCTAGTTGTCAACAGAAGAGTCAACAAAAGTTTTGGTCAATATTATTGAAGTGAACCTTTTTTAGGTGAAATTTCAAGATCGCTCATTCATGACGTTAATGTGTTACAAATAATTATGGTACAAAATTTATTGATCTGACATCAAGAAGATTCGAACCGTGAATCATCGAAACCAATGCACAAGGAAACAAAGCTCTAACCTTACGCCATTAGGGTGTTGCACTTTGGGTCACCAAAACACATAGTTGAACACATGCAGACACATAGTTTCGCTCAAACTACAATTAATGCTTGCTTTTAACCTCACCCAAAAAAATACTGTAGTAAAAATAAATAAAAATGTATTTAAAACAAATGTAAAGTAGTAGTTCACTGTCCAAATAAAAATGTATTTAATTTAACTAAATTAAATTATTTATTTTTACTACAGAAAATAAAAATTGTTTATTGCAATTCATTTTACTACAAATGTAGTATATTTTACTACATAAGTATTTAAAGAAAATTAAAAATCAAATTTATTTTTTGCAGTACTCAAAACTAATTTTTACTACATATGAATTAATTTTTACTACATGTGCAGTAATATTTCTAGATTGAAATAAGATTAAAAATAAGTGATTTATTTTTTACTGTTATATATTTTGCAAACATCTATATTATATTTTATATTTCATGTAAGATTATTAAAAAACAAAAACATAAAGAACTCCCTGCGACCACAATCACGCAACAGCTCGAAAAAGCTTTATGATAGCGCTTGCAAAACAGTCAGAATAGTGCAGAACAGCTTGAGTCTGAAGTCTTCAGCTTCCACTATGAACACGGCCTGTAGAATAGTGAGCGCAACAGTGCTCAATGCAACAATATCCACTGTAAGAAGAAGTACATTAGAAAGCAATAAATATGTAAATAAAACACTGATTACTTACCAGCAGGTCGAAATCTTTTCAATGTTGTTTTGTTTTGATTTTTTATTTTCAAAAATAAAAATATAAAATCAAAGGCAAAGATTGCTACTTTTTCCTTTTAAAAAATTTAAGTATGTATTCACACGAAATACATCCGAACAAATACTTACTACATCCCTGCAAACATTTGTAATCGCCTGAGAATCTCCAGCGAATCGCTTGGAAGATGAAACGTTCGCCGGCGAGCTCTTCTGAGAGTCTTCCGGGAATCGCCGAATGTAAGCAGCTGAGGCCATAAAAGCGATTCGCCGGGAAGATTCGTCTGCGAATCGTCAAGAGGAGTCTTAAGCGATTCGCCTGAAAGATTCGCGAACGATTCGCCGAGAGGAGTGTTAAGCGATTTGCCTGGAAGATTCTCGAACGATTCGCCGGGAAGATTCGCCAACAAATCGCCGAGAAGAGTCTTAGGCGATTCGCCAGGAAGACTCGATTCGCTGAGAGGAGTCTTAAGCGATTCGCCGGGAAGGCGCCAACGAATCGGCAGAAGGGATTTCTGTTTGTTGCAGAGCATCGTTGTTGATTGTTATAAGTTGTTGCAAGTTTGAACTAGTGGGCTCTTCAGACGTTGTTTTATTCCAGTTTCACGCAGTTTTTTAAAAGTTAAATTTTTTGATTAATTTAAACGATTTTCAGAGCCTGCTTCATATTACAATGACAGATTTTGAAAGCTTTTTAAAAAGCAATCTTCCAACGATCGTCGGAATTAGCGAAGGAAGATTTTGAAATTTTTTTGAATCGCGCATTCATCCCTTGGGCGATCAAAAAGTGATCCATCTTCCAACGATCGCTGGAATGTGCGAAGGAAGATTTTGAACATTTTTTGTCAATCGCGAATTCATCGCTTCAGCGATCGAAAAGCGATCAATCTTCCAAAGAACCCTTAGGCGTATCGCTAACGCGTCGCCAAATGATCTAATCTTCCAATCGTCTTCCAAATGTTTGCAGGGATATAACTACATCGTGCAGTATTAATTATTCAAGTGTAAATGCAGTAAAAAGTTATTGAACAACTACATTTGTATTCAAAAATAAATAAAACTACATATTTATGAAATAAATACACGTTATGCAGTAAACTTTACTACAGTATTTTTTTGAGTGTATGACATGCTCACCCCAAGGTAAGATTTTTGGGGTTCAAACCCCCCATTCCCCTAGTTACTGAAGGTTCATATTAATGTTGTCTCAGATTTTTTGTAAAAAAAAATAGAAACACTTTCAATTAGAAGTGGGAACAGTGTCAAAAATGGTTTGTGAGTTTGATAAATTCAATAATTTTTTGTATAATAAATATATTAAAATTGCTTTATCAAAGGTTTATTGATGGTTTCTCATTTATGAAGCTTTAATAAGAGGTTTCTGTCGTAATTGGACGTTTATTATTAATGATTTTTATATTTTATATAAGAGCTTTATAAGATGCTCATAAGTTTTTATGAATAAAGTGGTAAATTTCAAAATTCTAAAAACTCTATAGAAAGTTTAAAATGCTAAAAAAGTTTCTTATAAGAAATGTTCTACTTGAATAATGGTCATAAAATAATAGTAGAAAGCCACGAAAATTACTTTTTAATATATGGTGGGGCAAAAGTAATCACCCTATTGGAACACTTTAATACTTTTGCAAATGGCGCCAATTGTCAAATTGATTTTGACATTTGTGAAGTTGACAAACGCAGAATACAAATCGTCAAGCCAGGAAAAAATTAAATGCCATAAGACAAGCCTGTATGGTCATCAACTCTGGCGGCGGCTACTTGGCCGATATCATTTTCTCAACTTGATTAAATAAATTCTAATGGGTTTAATAAATAAATCTTGCATTCGGAACCCAAATTTTTCATTAAAAAAAAATTAATAGCAAAATAACATTGGGCGATTACTTTTTCCATCAACTTGTATAGGCTTGATAACGATTTCTTGGGCGCCACGATTTGAAAATATTTTTTTGTTCAACAAAACAAAAAATTGGTTTCGTCGAACAAAAACTCGATACTTCATCTAGTTATCGATTTTTCAAAATTTGTTCCTTCTTACAACTAGTGTCCGACCGAAACCAAAATTTTGGCCGAAACCGAATTTCGGCCATTTTTCTAATATTCGGCCGAAACCGAAACCGAAACTGAAAGTTTACATACAATTTTTTTTTTAAACATTTTATTTTTTTTTTAATTTTTGTTATAAGCTTTCAAAAACAAAAAAAATTCAAACAGATAATAATAACGTATACACACGATAAATATTCTTTGGATATTAAAGTTCAACTTTAAAATAATATATAAAGAGATAATTTTTAATTCCACTTTAAGGAACTTTTTAGTGTTTAGAGTTATTCGGTTTCGGTTTCGGCCATATTGATGCCGAATAGCCGAAACTGATTAAAAGGGCTGAAACTGGCCGAAACCGAAACCGAATATTCGGTCGGACACTACTTACAACATCTGTTCTAAAAAACATCTTTATCATAACCAATATCAAAATATTGGAACGTTATTTGGAAAACATTTAAATTATCTTTGAGAAAAAATACAAATCAACTATTTTTAGCAAAACATTGAATTTTATAAGTCATTTCATATTTTATTTACTTTTTAATATTGACAAAACCGATATTTTCTCAAATATTTGTACCATTGTGATGCTAAAACTGTATGATATTTTTGACTTTTTGAATTTTTTGAATGTAGAATATGTCAAAAGTATTGTGTAAAAATTTCAAGTCAATCGGAGCAAAATGAATGGTGCTAAAACGTGTCAAACGGCCTTCAGTATAAAAATTTTAAATTGACTTTTTCGAAAATAAAATTTTGTAAGTTCGTGAACATTAGAACTCAAAATCTACCTAACCGATCCTTTTAAAAATTTAAAAACTATTTCTACATATAAATCGCCAGATAATCAGGGTGAGGTTTTTTATTATTATTTTTTAATAACATATAAGATTTTTTTAGCTTAAATCACGTCTTTCATTTCAAAATGCTAAAAAAAATAAAAAAAAACAAAAAAAAAAAATAATTACACTGAGTACCTGGGAAAACATATGACATTTAAAACACATATAAATATTTTTTGTTTCAAATGATCCGGTAACGAGTTATCATGCTCACCACAAAACAACTTTTTTCAAGACGCCTCCGGAACTTCGCTGTCACGGGAATATTTATTAATATTTTTATTGAAAATTT
This sequence comes from Tetanocera ferruginea, assembly GCA_958299015.1. NCBI lineage: Eukaryota > Metazoa > Arthropoda > Insecta > Diptera > Sciomyzidae > Tetanocera > Tetanocera ferruginea. The sequence goes on from OY282642.1 coordinate 142,315,830, forward strand.
TTTCTAATATACTTCAGAAGCTATATAAAATATAGCTATATATATATAGCTATATTATAAATATATAAAATATAAATATATTTTATATATAGTATATATAAAATTAAGAAAGCAATAAAATGGCCACACTCCATTTTACCAACCACAAATCAACAAATCAAAAAATTCTATTTTTATAATGGTTTTGGCCATTATATAATGGGCGTGGTCTAACTATAATTACGCCCTCTTTTGAAAAATAATAATTTCTCATTTTTATGTTTGATGGTGATTCTTTCGAACTATGCGTGTAATGCAGGCTTCAAATCTGCGAGCTCGTATGCCACACGACAGCCATTTTCACACAGGTTCGATAGTTAAGAAGCTAGTTCGCCAGTTTGCCATACCAGTTGGCTTGTTGGCAAAAATTTTTGATTTTCTCTGTCCAACAAAGCAAAAAAAAAAACATTCTCTAAAGTCTTTACGTAATTATTGGTCTAGTACTACGTGGAGTAAGTTTTAATGATTTAAGTACGAAAATAAAAATTAAATGTTGCACATTTCACTTCAATTGGGTCAATTTTAAATTCTATAAACGAGTAATTTTAGTTGTTTTTCAACATTACTTCCCAATTGTAAGTTTTTAATATATAAAAATTCAATTTTGCACCCTTCACTTCAATGCAAAAATTTCCGAAATCGCAAATGTACGAAAATTTAAGTGAAATTGTTGTTTTGCTCTTGGGAAGTTTCTTTAAATTTTATCATCTATTGATATGATGAAAGTAGAACTATTTAATAGATGTGAGGCACTCAAATATGAGATAAAATTTTGTCTGTTCTAATATAAATTCATCAAATTAAGAAGCATAATATTGTTTGTTTAATTTGACGACGTTGAATATGATAAAAAAAAGTCAGCTATGCCGATTTTCAGGCTGAAAGATGCATAAAAAAATTAAAAACCCGAGCTTACTTCAACTTGAATTGTATTCAAAGCTGTTGCAGTTTTGGCAACCCATTTTTTTTGAGTATGAGATAATTCAGTATAGAAAAATTTTACCACATGCTCATTTACCGCCAACAAGTGTAAAATACATTTAAAACACCACGTTCAAGAAACTGTGTAAGTGGATAAAATTCGTGAAAGTTTAGAAAAATTTATACCATTTCAAACTTGTTTGAAAAATTTCGTGCAAGGGCAAATGATCTTAATAAAAAACAATAAAAAAAAATCATGTGTTACCAAATGAAAGAAAACTTTTCAGAGTCCAATAATTTTCTTTTAAAATCTTAATTTTTAAAAAACCAACGGTTTTATTTAGGTAAATTTTTTACTTTAACATAAAAACAGCTATTATATGTTAAATACAGGACGAATTTTGTTTATTAAAAATTTTCAAAAGACTTGTAATATTATCTTATTATCAATTACATCAATTAGTAAGTATACATCAAGTATACATCAATTTTTCCTTCGGCAATTTTTAATTGGTATTAAAAGCCTTTTACGAATCCATTGTCAAAATGTGGCGTCCAGAAAAACGTTGCTTACTCTAATATAACAATTTATATAAAATACTAGCTGGTACCCGGAACGTTGCTGCCGTCCTTGTCCAATGTCTGTTCCAGTTTACCAATAGAAGGCCATCAACAGAGAGTAACTCCACACTGAGTTTCAATATTCTGTGGCCATTATTTCCAAAGCTTTTAAATATAAACCACTGTCTTTTATGGGCGGAACCGAATTCCTTGTACAATACCCGCTTTAGTTTGCGACTATTTCGGAGTAGTAAAATATCACCAAATAGTAACTCTAAACCGAGTTTCTTTAATATGTGACTATTATTTTCAAAGTGATTCAATTTAAAAAAAATATGTCTTATACGGGCGTAGCCACACCCATCGTACAAAGTCCATTCTAGCATTCCATTAGCAGGACACCACCAAATAGTAATTCCATTCTGAGTTTAAATGTTCTGTAACTTTTACTTCTATGATATTCTGTAACGAAAATTTCAATTGTATGGGCAGAGCCACGCCTTGTTTCCCAATGCTCGTGCTTGTTTTATAATTGAAAGAACTGGCCAATCAGTTACTTCATGCTGAGTTTCATTGTTATACGAAATTGAGTTCCAAATCTATCCAATATCAAAAAATGTTATTTTATGGGCGGTGCCCTGCCCTCCTTTCCAAAGATCGCTCAAATTTGATAGTCTCAGGGCACGGCTCAATAGTAAGTTTGTACCGAGTTTCATTGATGTGTGACCTATAGACGAAAGTAGAACCAATAAATTTGTGTTCCTGAAAAGTGCCACGCCCCTGGCGGGTAAGAGGGTAAAAAATACCTTACGACCTATTCTCATACCTACCAAGTATACAAAAAAAATTTCATTAATATCGGTCCAGTCGTTTATGAGGAGTTCAAACACTAACACCGTGACACGAGATTTTTATATATTAGAAATATATAGCAAACAAACTTTCTACAAAATCGCACAATGTAAATTCCAACTAATTATAAGTGTGGTGAACGTACTCATTAACGAAAAGTGTGTGTCTTGGCTGATCATTTAAATTCACGCAATTCATTATTTAGTCGATACACAAACCTTAACGTACACTGTACTTTGGTATAAAAACCTACAAGCATGTGAGAAGAGCTGTTCAAGCAAGCAGCTGTTGAAAAATTTGGCGCGTTTTGTTGACGTTTCGTAGAATAAATTTCAAACTGTTGCATTTTGTTTACTAAACTCGCGTAGTGCTATGTAGAAACCTTTGTTGTAGTGAAAACTAATTGGAAAAATTAAATCAATTTAATATCTAACACACATTAAGTAAACAAAAGACAACAACTATTTAGACAGCCACATTAAAAGTTCCGTGCCGGTTTTAAAACGTTTTCGTTAGTGACGCGCGCTTCTACTCCGATATTGTGTTGTGTGACTAAAATAAACTCATTAATAGTGATTATTAAATATAACAAATCCAAAACATGTCCATTCTGCTGGCTGATATTGATGCAACATGCGCTGCGCTTGGCTACAGCGATGGAAAAAAGTATCAGGCAGAGCCCGATGCAATGCAAGGGCTTAAAGTAAGTTTTTCAAAATTGTTGGCTTCTGAAATGTATTTCATAATTTATGCTTTTGCAATTTTCAGCATTTGATATGGATACTACGCCGGGATATGGATCACCATGAGTATCGTCGTCATCTTGGCCGCTCAAAGGTATTACAGACAGATTTGGTCTGCATGCTGCCAGACTATGTGGCTGACGAAGAATTTGCTGATGTGTTGATACGTTTACTGGTGATTCTGACAAACCCTACATTATTGTTGTATCGTGATGGTCCACCCAAAGATAATCATGAGCGCAGAGTTTTCCTAGAATTGATTGATATACTACAGGGCTACAAAAGTGCCTTTGCCAAGGAAACAATATGGACAGCGTTGCTGGGTAAAATGCAGAAATCACTGGAAATTGTAAGCTTTTAAGCACCACAGGAAATAGTTATGAATATGTATTAGATATTTTAACAAGTTCGCAATAGAAAGCGTTTACAACAGTTTAATATAAATTATGTAAAATAGTTCTTGTTGAAAGAACAATTTATAAATTGTTAAAAAATCTTAAACATTTACAAAAATGTTCATTGACAAATGCATAGCACAAAAATGTTTCAAATACTACTGTCTGCCTTTTGACACTACAATGACAGCAGGCAGGCTGGCAGGCAGTCTTCTCTCTGCATGTCTTTCCAAATAGTTATATTCAGCAAACTGAAACTCGCACTCCATCCACCCACTGCCAATATAATGCCAATTTTGCTCAGCTGCCAAAGTGTCAATTTCAAAATTGTTTTCATGTTCGAAGCTTCGCAGTCTGATCCTGGGTCTGTGTCGGCATTAAAAGTTCAATTTGTTTTAGCAGGCAAAACTTTTTTATTGTCGCTCGAAAACAAAGCCAAGTTGACTTCAACTTAGAATGTTTGCAATGCAAAAGTAGCAGCAGCAACTGATACGGATACGATTTCAGTAACTGCCACAATTCACAAAAAGCTTCAGAAGCATGCTTGTTTTTGTTTTTTTTTTGTTGGCCATTATTTCTGGTTTGCCTCCTGGTTTGAGGCAAGGATTGTGTTTTGCTTAGAAGCAACAGCTGGATGCAAACTTAGCTGGATTTCGAAACTTAAAGCATAAAAATAGAAAACACAAAACAAAAATAGCCAAAAATTGGGTCCACTAAGGCTTTAATGATGAGGTTGGCAAAAATACTGTTTGAAGTTTTAATTTCACCCAAATTAAACCATGCCACCCGAAACTGCAATAAAAATAAATTTTATTTAAATTTTTTTATGATAGCGAATTCAAAAGTTCTTTTATTTTTTGTCATCGCTTTTAATGGCTGGCAGTGATTCTCAGAGAACGCACAACGCAATTAAAATGTCAGCATTGTAAAAACTGATGATGCACCAACCAGCAGTCATACACAATTCAAAAGCCGACAACCAGCAACAAGGACTTTAAAGCCGCCACAGCAGCAGCAAAATAATACAGCAAAAAAAAAAAAAAAACCAGCAACAATACAATAAAATGAAAAGTATTCATATAATGGTCAACTGCAGTTCGCTAAGTGTGGCCATCATCAAGTGATGAAAGCTTATACAAAATAAAACCAGCGCCCACAGAAACCAAAAAGAGCCCGACGCGAGAACGACTAATCCTTTAATGGTGTCAAAATACAGTGGCGTTAAATGGCTAAATGGCAGAAAAGAAAAATAACAAAAGTTAAAACTATTTAAAGAGAAATTAAAGCTGTTTTCATTATCAGAAAAATGTTGTTATACTATGAAAATATATGAAAACTTCGTAATCAGCTCTTACGATATGCTGCTCACTTGCTATTCAGCATGTTTGACAGACAATATTGTTGGCTGTAGACTAAAGAAATTATTACATATTTTGTAACAATAAAGTAGCAGTAGCAAGTCCGGTGCCCGTGCCTTAAACAAAGTCCGACCTCTGTACCGAAAAAGTGCTACTCTGAAGCACCTTGGGCAAGCACAGTGTACGAACGAAGACCTAATCGAAAACTCGTTGGTTTATACTATTAATTATCCAAAGTATCCTATTATTACAGGTGATTTTCAAGGTACTTGTTGGGTGCAGTATAGTTAAGCCTAAGGCTAGTTGCGATGCTATTATCGGAAAAATATATGAATTTTTTCTCGTGTCTTCTTGTTCACTTAAGTTCGTTTGCATTCGGTGAACAGTCAATGTTGTAGTTTTTCGTTACTATTCGTAGCTTTTAACAATAAAATTGAGTCTGATACTCGGGACTTTTGTGTCTCAGCACATTCGTACGGTAGAACTTTGGTTCAAAAACATGATTTTGAAAAAATTTTACTGGACAAATAAATAAATTGGAAATTATTTTAAAAGAAATCAAGAAAAAAATTATCAAAGCACCAAGCGTTCAGAAGGTTTCCACGAAATATCGGAAACCATTTTAGTTTTGCATCACAGTTTTGGAATATATTTTCTTTTTTCAGTACGGGTTACTATTTTTAAAATGCTCACTACTCTTAAATAATGATTATCATCGGTAAAATTGTACGATTATTTTTAATTCATAATTCCTTGCAATAGTTCTCAGTATTGAGTACTTTTCATCTTCTGCCCCTTTTGTCGTTTATTCTGAAAAATCTTTTAACTTACTATTGACTCTTCTGGGTATATGCATCATTGGAAAAATAATTTCTACGATCAAAGAGATAATGAACATTATGAAGGCTTTTTTGACATCTTTCTCCATTCATGGAATTCTTATAACACGATTCTTTCTATTCCCTTTCATTTGATGGTATGAAAGACGATTGCAAGTAATTTCGGAATAAAGGAACGAAATCATACTTTTCCATTAACTATCACATATTAAAATTCCAGAACGAGAATTTTTGTTTTGGGACTACTTTTGGACCAAAAGATTGCACTGTGCCGCCATCTTAGAAAAGTAGTTGTCTATGTGAAAAATTTTGTTTTGAAAATAGCGTGTATTTTTGGCTCCTTCAATTACAAGTGACTTCGAACAGTTTAATTCACTTTTATAATTTGAATATTTTGAATAACTTTCATGTTTTTCATACAAAAGAATCCAAAGTTATTGACAACTCTCGAGTTATAATATTGATAAAACGAACCTTGTTTTATCCCAGCTTCAACCAAAAATCTTACAAAAGATTTTCCTCTCAAACGCTCTCAGTGCTTTCACCAAAACTGCTCAACGTTCACGTTTGTGTTGGGTACAATAGAACACGGGATGATTATTGACTTATAGAGTAATTCTTTGTTTTCGAGAGACGGTGCTGCTTCTCAATTGCCTACTGAACTCAAAGTTCAACCTGTTGGCAAGATTTATCCTTCGTCTGATCTCAATGCTGATGTCGGTGGTGAATTTTAAGCTTGATCCCAAGTAAATAAAAACCATAGCAACTTCAAAGGATATGTTGTTAACAGTGATGTAGTTTCTAAGACGTTTTGTCTGTTTGCTTGTTGAGACAAAGTATTTCGTATCTCTGCGTTCACTGCAAGACCCACTTGATTAGATCCTTTCTGTAACCTGTAGAATGCTGAACTGACTCCACACGTATTATGTCCAATGATATCAGCATAACACTCTTATAGAATATCGTGCCACTAATTCTCAAGTCCAACAACAAGAAATCATCCTGTCTGAAACCTCGTTTGGTAATGAGTGAGAGAGAGAGGTCCCTTCCGATTTTCACTGTGTTTCACTGGTGTTGCTCCGTGTCATCCTGCAGAGACGTCCTCATTCCATGTCCATGCATCTCAAAAAAAAAAAAATTCAAAAATTTTAATGTCTGATGATAGGTCACCATAAAAACCCATAGAGATCACTCATAACTAATAAAAAAGTTTTTGTCGTTAAACTATTAATTTTTAATGCTAAACGAAGATGCTTGCGAATTAAGGTTATGAAAAACTTCTCTGAATTGTTGCCATGCAATTCGTTCTTTGTGGCGATAACTGCGTCTGCTGCAAGAACTCTTATCTGCAATTGAGCTTTAGTTTTTAAGTGTTATTTTATCGTATTTTACAAAATTAGCCATCTATTCTTTTTTCTCGTATGCCTTAAACTATTTTTATAGGGATTTTTTGCTCTTCCTTTTGAAGAGCTTGTGTTATCCTTTTGAAGTTGATAATTTTTATTTTTTGTTTAATTTGTTTGGCAAACTTAAGGGAAGTTTCGTTTTATTTTCATAAACTTCTGCTCTTTCTCCGCTCTTTCAGCTATTGTCCATTGAAAGTTTTGCGCTGACGCTGCATTATTTGAATTTGTGAAATAAAAAAAAAAAAAAAATGTAATGGTATTGGACCCAACAAAGTTCAAGGGTTGGCATTAATGGTTAGAAAAAACTTATGCTTTAAAAATTCTCAAAAAACAGCTGTGAAAACTATGGCAAAAAATATAAAAGGCAGTCGATTTTTAGGCGCTCAATTCGAAGTTTTTGCCGGTTCTATTTTTCAACGTATTCGAGTCATTTGTTTTTTGTTTTTTGTTTGCTTTGAGTTAGTAAAACTTTTTACGTTAATTATGTGTAACTTTTACACTAGCTGGTGACTTAGCCAAGAAAGTGGGAACAGTTTATAATTTTGTGTTATTTTTTTTTTTTCTCTTACAACTCAAGCTTCATTAAACTATGCATTAAGCTGCTAGCTATATGGAAGGATTAAAACGCTGCAAAGTATTTGATCTTAATCGCTATAAGAAAAGAAACGGAAAAGTTGGACTGTCTTTAATAGTAATTTTGCGAATATTAGTTTGTTCATATTTTTGCAACCCCTAAAACTTTTAAACTTTAAAAAATATTATAGATTTACTCGATATGTGCAATCAAGTATTGCATAAAAAATTTATATATTCTAATATATGTTAAATATGAAATGGTGGAATGTTATCTGAAATTTTATATATCCTAAAAAAATTAAGCAGTTGTGCTTTATAGAACTCTATTTAGAAATAGCATTCTTTATAGAACTCTCTTTATAGAATGCTATTTTGTAACATTAGAAAATGGTTTTTTTTTAATTTTAATAAATTTTTAAGTCGAGAAGCAAATTTTTTGATTTCAAATTAAGCGCCGCATTCAATTTTTGTCAAGAATTTGATAAATAAATATACCAAAATGCACAGTCAAGATGTTTTTCGAAAAGACATCTAATTTATGGCTTAATTATACTTGCTCGAAGGAAGTCACGGTTCTTCGAATCCAACTCTCAACAGACTCGTTCTCAGTACTCAGTGCAATGAAAAACTTAAACTGTTGTTCTTTTTAACAATCGAAATTGTTGGATTCTATTCGATTTAAAGCCCCTGTAACTATTTTTGGGTTTAAGAGTCTTTTTTAAAACTTTCAGTTTAATTTTAAAACTTGTCCAGGTTTACTTTCGAAAATTTAAAAAATTTAAAACTTTTGGTTTAAAAATATAAACCAGCGAAGTTTAAAAATGTATGTTTTGTGAGAATTAAACTGAACTATGGAATAAAATTTCTTGAATTTTTAAAATAAGTTTCGGATTTAAAAATAAGACGCATACTGTATGTTTGTTCATGGAGTTTAAATATAAAATTTGTTTATAAGTTAGGTCTGTAACTGTTTTTATACCCTAAACCTGAAAGGTCAGTCTATATTAACTTTGTGCAAACGTTTGTAACGCATTGAAGAAAGTGAGAAAGTGAGTCCAGTATAGAAAAGTATATACAGGGTGAACGCGAATAACTGTCGCACCTACCGAAGTACCGTATATTTTAAAACTGTAGGCACCAACATTTTTTTTGTAATTTCTAGCAATCTTCGAATTCATTGTGAGCGTATGTAAAAAAAAAAATATAATAAATTGTCTAGTAGTTTTCGCGTAAAAAAGATGAACGCAACACGATCACTGATTTTAAATCTACATTTGGAAGGAAAATCGACTTGCAAAATTATCAACTGCTTAAAAGACTTGCAAATAAGCCGGCGATTTGTGCAGCGAACGGTAGCTCGTTTTAGGAGGACTGGCAGCGTTCTTCCAGAATCAAATGGTGGTGCAAAACGGACAGTGAGGACGCCGACCCTGGTTAAAAAGGTGAGGGAAAGAATTCGTAGAAATTGCTCAGTTTCCGGAAAAAAAATCGCACGGGAGCTAAACGTCAGTCAAGACACCATCCGTAAGGTCATTTCTGAAGACCTTAAGCTCAAGGCGTATAAAAAGAAGAGGATTCACGGCCTTACGGAACGCCAGCGACTTATGCTAAAGGAAAGTAGTGAGGTTATTCTTCGGAGACACGCTGATTGCAGTATCATATTTTCAGATGAAAAACTGTTCCTTCTACAGGCAAGTCATAACCCCCAAAATGACAGAGTCTACGCGGCAAGCATAGGAGATATTCCTAAAGAAAAAAAATCGGTTCAAAGGTTTCAAAACGTAACGTCCGTCATGGTTTGGGGTGCTGTTTCTGAAAAAAGAAAATTACCCCTTCTTTTCATAGAAAAAGGGGTCAAAATCAATGCTCAATACTACCTGAACGAGGTTTTAAAAACTCATTTGCTGCCGTTTGCCAAGCAAATTTACGGAAACGAAGAGTTTTGCTTTCAACAAGATTCCGCTCCAGCCCACAAGGCAAAAATCGTGCAAAGCTGGTTTCGTGCTCATTTGCCAGATTTTATATCTACTGAGGAATAGCCTCCGTCTTCCCCTGACCTTAATCCTCTAGATTTTTCTATTTGGGGTATTATGCTTAGCAAATTAAGCAATGTTAAAAATATGACTGTTGATGGATTCAAGAAAAAACTAAGGAAGATATGGGACGATATTCCGGATGAAGAGGTACGTGCCGCGTGCTCATCTTTTAGAAAACGTCTTAAGTTGGTAAAAAAAATGAAAGGCGAACGGTTTGAATTAAATGATGAGAAATTGTGAAGAATAATATAAGGAAAAAATAAAAATTATTTTTTATTAAACTTTGACCTCCATTTTTTAATTATGACGAATGTTAGGTGCGACAGTTATTCCCGTTCACCCTGTATATTCTTGATCAGGGTCACCTCGTGAGTCGAGCTATTCATGTCCGTCCGTCCGTTCTTCCGTCTGTGTGTTGTCCGTAAACACAGGATAAGAAGAAGGAGTTGAGTTAATTTGATGAAACTCGATACACTTAATCACATGGGCCCAAGGATTTGGACTATTGAATATTTTTGGAATCCGCCCACGGGCACGCCTACCTTCCATACAACGCAAAAATTGAAAACTGCATAAATAAGCTCAAAATTAACCTACAACAATTAAATTGTCGTGTATGTGTTTTGTATCAACACCAACATGTTTTCGAGAAATGGATGTCACTCGCCCACGGAGACACTCACCTCCAATATAACTCTAAAATTGAAAACTCAATAAATAAGCTTATGTTAACAGCGATAAAATTTAGAGCGGATGTTTTTATTAACAAAACAAAGATGTTTTTTAAAAGTGGGCGTCATCCACACATGAACACACCTTCCTCCGAATATTACCCAAAAAATTAAAAACTCCATAAATAAGCTCATAATTAACTTACAACGAAAGAATTTGGTACGTGTGTATTTCATATCAAAACAAAGATGTTTCCGAAAAATGGATGTCATCCGCCCACGGAGACGCTCACCTCCAATATAACCCTAAAATTGAAAACTCAATCAATAAGCTTCTGTAAAAACTGCGGAGATAAAATTTAGTACATATATTTTTTAATACAAACCAAAGAGGTTTTTGAAAAATGAACGTCATCCGCTCACGGACACGCCTACCTCACATACAATGCATATATTTAAAACTGCATAAATGAGCTTGTGTTTGTCTTATAGAAATAAAATTTGATACGTATGTATTTTATAATAAAACGAAAATGTTTTTGAAAAATGAGCGTCATCCGCCAACGCACTCGCCTTTTTTCAATACTATTATTGTATTTTGAAAAAGTAGGTTTAGGGTATTTCATAGTCGGGTTAGACCGACTTTAGACTTTCTTTACTTATTATTACTGCAACACTATGGCCACATGCCGATTCAAGCAGGACCAAAGCAGACACGGCATGGAAGTGATTTGTCTCAAAACATTCGCTACGATCGAACTATCGATAATTTTTTTGTTCCTTGCGAGAAAAGAAGTAGTTGTGCTGATGACCTATGCAAAAGTGTAGTCAGGATATTTTTGCGTGATATGCACTATTGAGCTTTGCGTCAGTTCTCTTGTTAAATACTACACTCGATAAAACTAAAATTTCATTGTTTTTTTTTTTTTTTGTAACGAGTTTTTGTTCCTAATGCAGTTTATAAAAAAATTACTTTTTATGTGTTTAATTTCACGTTTTACTTGAAGACATTTTTATTTTTCAGCTTAAAAAACCAGTTCCCAAGCAGTGCTGAGGTGACCATATGGTCACACCCGAAGAATTGGTTCTGTCGATTATCCTGAAAAGAACGAAGAAAAACAATCAACATTTTGAATTCAGCGACCCGACATCTATAAACACTGAAAAATTCGTAAAGAAATTAAAAAAAAAATAATTACAGCACCATCTGGGTTAAGGCGGTCTTCTCATTCAAAACCCGTTTTTTGGACCCTTTTTAAAAAAATTCTTATTTGAAAACGCAAAGAATAATTGAAAACTTTTTTTATTTATTGTATTACAAAAGTTTCAAAGTAAATCAAAAATTTTTTTTTGCCTCGATACGTGGGCTGTTCAAAAAGTAATGAGACTTCAAAGTTGGTGGTGAAAGAAAAGGGTGTCGTCACGGCGGCCACGATTCCGGGTCTCTGGAGGGTCTGAAATGAAAAAAAAAACGGGGTTATAATCAGTATAGATGTAATTCTCGGGTGAACCTCAAGCTTAATTTTGTGATTTTTTTTGACAAAATGGCGGCCATTTAAAAAAAAAAAATTCAATTTCGGGCTTTTTTTTTTGTAGTTTAGTGTAAAAAAAAATAGTAAAAAATTTTTTAAAATTATGGTCGAGGTTCACCCGAGAATGGTGACAATTCTGCGTCGATTCCACTTTGTTTCATGAAAATCGGTTCAGTTGAACTGGAGATATCATGGCCGCCAGTTCGAAAAACGTGGTTTCGAGATAAACGCGTTTAAAGTTTAAAATAGCTCATTTTGACGAAGACCTTGCTTCACAAAAAAGGCTGTATCTTCTAAAGTATTTCGAATTTCTAAAAATCCTTTTAGGGGCATATTCACAACTACCCAAGCTATAAATAAATGCGAGTCGAAAAAAAAAGTTGCTCAATGAGAAGACACCCTTAAAGGTCTACCATAAAGAGGTAAAAAAAGATGTAATGAATACATCTTGACCACTTTATGTGCTATCAAGTGTCGCATTGAAAAAAATTATATATTCTTATCTACGTTTAATAAGAAATAGTGGTTTGTTATCCGAAGTTCTATTTCTATTATTATTTCTTTAATCCAAAAATAAGCTGACTTCGACGTATAAAAAATGTCGAAAAGTTCTTAACTTTAAAAATATGCAAAATTTTTTTTTTGCTCTCCATGACAACTCAAGCACATAACAGCAAAATTAACGTCATTCTGTAAAAAATAATTAATAACGAAATCAATTTTTATATTAAGAAGCTCCAAATTCTAAAACAAATACAACCATTAATATTAACTCGATCTTCAAAATACGGCATAATAATAAATCAAAAATGGTGGAGCAAGTGCACAAATTTAATTTGACTCCAAGTTTAATTTTTGATTCACATATGCTTGTACATTTTGCAAAACTTTGCAGTTCTCTCAAATCTTTCACCAAACTGCCAACTTAAAAAAACACTCTCTAAAAGAATCTTCATACAAGCCAAACCCACCACACAAAAACACTTGGCATTGAGAAATCTACTTTGAAGAAATCGTGCCTGACATACCAAAACCACTTAGCAAATCCACAGCGACAAATTTAATTTCTAAAAAACCTCAACACAAAACTAATCCATGAGCTCGCGATTAAATTAAACTAAGTAGCAGCAATTTTTTAATTTTATTTTTTTCACTTTTCTATGTTTTTGCTTTTTACTTTTACTACTACACCGCAAAAAGTAGTCGTCTACAAAGCCACAATATTTGCTCAAATGCCGCAGGGCCAAAGCCTAAAAACTTCAATTTGTTGACATTGGTTAAAAGAAAAACACAAATAAAAAAACAGCAAAAAAAAATACGCAGCTTTCAATTGTGCTTCATCCAACAGAAGCCTAACTGAGAAACTACTAAAGAAAGTCAGTCAAAAACAAGAGCGTTGTATAAATAAAATAGAAAAAAGTTCGAAGGCGGGCGTACGTTTCAGCCCTGAAGGGTACACGTGCGCGTCTACACTCCAAAAATTGCACGCATTCCTCACCAGTTGGCTTCAATCAAAATTCAACAACTGTCGTCTGTGTGACTTTTGCTTTGGCTTTTGTACACGTCCTGCCTTAATGCAGTATTTTTTCTTGTTAGAGCCTACCTAATATCTGTATGTGTAGCTGACTATCTGTGCCTGAGTGTTAAATTTCCTTTGTGAGGTTTATTCATATATGTACTAACATTTCTATAAAAAAAGGACGCCAGAAAAATTCGCATTTTTTGGCTTTACTTTTTTATTTTTTAAGCGTCTCTCTGTAAAATTTTAACATTTGCAGAAATTCACGCTGAAACGTTTTTATATTTTATTTTTATTTATTTTAACTAATGCTCGATTTCACATTTTTTTTTTAAATTTTTTTTTGTGTCCAAATGCCTGTAGTTGTTCTCAAACTGTTTGTCAAGTATCTACATTCATATTATTTTTTACTTTTAATTCGCCACTTTTGTTGGCCCAAAATGCCAGCGGCGACAAAAACCAATTTCATGTGGCAAAATTTAAAACTTGCGTTTCGCTGGCTTATTTTGCAAATATTTAATTTATTTCTTTTGAGCTTTCCTGTCGACATCAATTTGTTGTTTTTTCTTTTTGACAGCTGATCAATATTAAAAGTTGCAGAAAGCGTGTACAGTGCACACAGCATGAATTCAAATTAAGGTGGTATTCTAGTCGAGGGGTACAAATTTTTTGTGGTTTTTAAAAATCCAATAAAAAAATAAGAATATTTTTGCTTCCAATTTTTTTTTAACAATAAAAAAAAAATTAAAAAAGTTTTTTTTTTTTTTTAAATTAAACGCGTTTTTCAAAAATTAATTTCTTTAATTTTCTAATATGTCTGACGTGGTTCATCAAGTTCTAATAAACCGATTAACTTAAAATTTGGTAAGGACTTTCTTTATATGTATCCCTCTATGATTATAATTATAATTCAGGAGTTTACATTCAAATCCAGATAAGTGACAGGAAAAAAAATTTTTAGTTAGAATTGCCATTGTAAAGCTAATGTTACAATATATCCATCCATAAAATCCTCTTTAATAAAAATGACAAAAATCCTAGAGAAAAATGCATTAAAAAATCTCCTTTTCAATCAAAAGCAGACATGTCCACTGTAAATTTTCAATCAAAACCAGATAAGTCCAAGCAAGTTTTAATTTGTATAGTTTTCATTCAAATTTTAAAAACTTTTTTATGTCAAAACGTTGGTATGAATAATAAATTGAACATTTTTGAGGATTTGGGCATCGTTCTGTAAAAAATAATAATTTAAAAGCAAAAACATTTTTTTTTTACTAAAAAGCACCTTCAGGAGAATCGAAATTGCTTTGGTGAATTTCCTTCGAGTTGCAAAAAAAGTATGCGGAAATCATTTTAATGAGTTCCTCTAACTTTTGAGACCCTGAACGGCGAAATCTAAATTTTTATTTATTTAAAACTTTCAAAACCAAACAGACTATTTTTTTTTTCGAATAATATATCTATGTCTGTGCAGCATAATTTGTTTGTTTCTAAAAAATGTCTGTCAAAACTAAGACGTTTTTTTTTTTATTTCTCAACAATTCGATCTGTGTGACTTATCTGGTTTTGAATGTAAATTATGTTTTAAGTATCCTCAATTATGTAAATATTTTGTTTTTAACTATTTTAAAAGAAATTCAAAACTTTGAAAAAAATGCAAAAAATCACTTTTATTTTCAAGCAGCCGCATTTTTTAGGAAAATGTTTTCTCTTAATTTTCATAAATCAGACCATTCAGAATGTTTTTCTTTTCTTTCTCAGATCGCGAAAAAAGGTGGTTATCACGTCAAGAAGGACGCTCTTATATTTTTCACACTCTCCTTTTATAAACCTGTAGTTATTTCAATTACAATTTTTTTTTTTTTTTTTGGATTGTTAAAATGTCAATAATATTTGATATTAAAAATGGATGGTAAAAATATTCTTAGTGTGCTTTTTATCGAATTTTAAAAAATACCCAAAATTTATACCCGTAGACTAGAATACTGTCTTAAAAAAAAACAAGTAAAGAAAGTTTAAAGTCGGTATAGCCCGACTATGAAATACCCTAAACCTAGTTATTCAAAATACAACAATAGTATTGAAAATAGGCGAGTTCGTGGGCGGATGAAGCCCATATTTTATATATATTGCACTTTTTATGAAAAATTTACGAATACTAAGTTTTATTCCTGTGATATCTTATATATGGGCATTTCCACAGAAAGGTCTACCGGGACCGAAAAAAAAAATGTTAAATAAACAAATAAATTTTTTGTTATTATTTAAAAAAAATGCTTGAATTTTTATAATTTACTGCATTTACAACTAATTTCAGTTTTTATTCTGAGAAAATTGGCCTGATATCTGAGAAATATATTTTTCTTGCTTTTAGCTGCTTTTAAGGACTTTTTCTCTTTAGTATTTTTCGTTTATTTATTAACGTTATGTTTGCACTCTTCTTATAATATCCATCTATAAACTACAAATAAACAATAAAAAATAAAAAGATACCAAACAAAGCACGAGTAACGGTAAATTTTTTATATTGCTTTAATTACTATTCGAATGTCGCGTTCTTGTACCTAAATCATCATTTGTTATCAGAACTTCGTGATCGTTCTAAGCAAATGTCTGAAAATTGTAACTTAAATCAAATATGATCGCCTCACTATAAAAAAAAAGTTACTGCAGGTAAAAATCATACTAAACATTTAATATTGATCATCAAAATGTGTCGCGTTCGCGATCATGCGCCGTTTTTTTAAAACACTTTGTATGGGAAGTATGGAAAGATTTCATTCGATTTTTCTGAATTTTTTGCTAAGTGTTAATAGTCCAAATTAAAGCTCATGAGCTAATTCTCAAGTCATTGGATTGATTTTTAATAGATTTTTAAGAAATTTTCCAATTTGAGAACGACAATTTGTATGGGAGGTATACGTGGTTTTCATCATATTTGGATTATTTTCGAACATGATTTTTCTTTTTACGATATAAGCTTAAATATCGAATTTCATTATTATAACTTAATAATAACGGCTGTAATCATGTCAACAGATGGGGGGACATACAAAAACAGGGATGCCATGGTTAAAACAACTTAGAAGGTGATACTGCAGTATAATAAATGCACTTTTCTGTATTTGCCACGCCTACTTATAGGCGTAAAAAAGTCGTCATAAAGTAAATAACCACATACGTAGTACGGGTGGGGTTACAAACAAATATCATAATTTTTCTCACTAGCCTCATATGTACTTTTGTTTTTTTTGTTTATTAATATTACTGTCGACGTCGAAAGACGTTCTCCGCAGCTTATTATACTTATTGTATCTTAAAATATTGAAATATTGAATATTGAACTATTTTTGTATATACTTACCATTTTTCATGAATACCTACCTGCTTAATTTCAAACTTTTGATTTCAAACACCGTACTGTACTTTAACTACTTACCTTTTCGAATTTATAATATTAAACCTAGCTTTAAGTTATGGTGGAGCTTAACTTCCGTTTAGCTTACGATGAATTGTTTTTCTCTTTCTTCTTGCAACAACCATCAAAGGGTAAGGATTATAGCTCCCAACCATTATAAGTATTTTCTCATCTCTTTATAAGAAATAAACTTTTGTTCTCTAACATACTTATATTGCGTTCTGATTTTTCTATTGTCAAATGCACAATTTTTGTGGAGGTATTTTCTCTAAATGTTACTTCACATTTAGAGAAAATCCCTACAATCCTTGGGGTTGACAAGAGTAATTCCCTACATTTCAGGATACCGACATCCTGCCCAACAAATAAAAAGAAAGGTCAAATCTGCCAATTTCCCGACAAAAGGAAAGATTAATTCGTGCCTTTTTCAATTACTTATATACAACTCACAAATAATATTTACGATGTTTTTGGTAGGTAATGCAATATTTACCTGATATTACTTTAACTAATTCTTATTAAAAACCTGATGAGAAAAAATGTCGCGTGCTAGATGTCGCGTTCGCGATCAGGCTTAAGCTCAATAAAAAAAGAACGAATAGAAATATGTCAAAATGACAACCGCTTTAAAATATTATGTTACGTTTCGCAGATATCTGCATTTTTCTAGATGCAGTCGAAAACGAGTTCCATTTTTTGTCGCGTTCGCGATGCCATGTTTATTGCTTATATTTTGGAAACATAAAATCTAGAGAACCTAACTTTTTTTTCTAAATATAGTGCCAATAAAATGCTATCTAAAACTTGAAAAAAAAGAAAATTTGTCTTGAGTTTTCTTTATTATTTTGCTCCTCAAAGGCGTACGAATGTCGCGTTCGCGACTATGGAAATGCCCATATAACAGTTGATTGTATGGGAGGCAGGCGTATCCGTGGGTGGATGACGCCCATTTTTGAAAAACATGTTCGTTTTATTATTAAATACATACGTACCAAATTGTATTTCTGTAAGACAAACCCAAGCTTATTTATGCAGTTTTCAAGTCTTGCGTTGTATTGGAGGTAGGCTTGCCCGTGAGTGAATGATGTCCATTTTTAAAAACATCTTCGGATTCTCTTAAAAAACAAACGTACCAAATTTTATCTCCGTAGGTTTAACAGAAGCGAGTGTATTGAGTTTAAAATGTTGAGGTTTTATTGGAGGTGGGCGTGTCCGTGGGCGGATGACATCCATTTTTCGAAAACATTTTTGTTTTGTTATGAAATATATACGTACCAAATTTTATTTTTGTAAGTTAATTATGAGCTTATTTATGTTGTTTTTAATTTTTGCGTTGAATGGGAGGTGGGCGTGTTCGTCAGCGGATGACGTTCACTTTTAAAAAATTTTTATTTTTTTTACATTAAAACCATACATAAAAAAATTGTATCTCTGTAGGATTATTAGAAGCTTATTTATTGAGTTTTCAATTTTTGGGTTATATGAAAGGTAGGCGTGTCCGTGGGCGGATGACATCCATTTTTCGAAGACATCTTTGTGTTGATATAAAACATAAGCGTGCCAAATTTTATTGTTGTAGGTTAACTATGAGCTCATTCATGCAGTTTTCAATTTTTGCGTTGTTTGGGAGGTAGGCGTGTCCGTGGGCGGATTCAAAAATATCCCACAGTGCAGATCCGTGGGTCTATGCGTATCGAGTTTTATGCAATTTTCTCAACTCCTTCTTCTTATCCTGTGTTTACGGACAACACACAGACGGATGTACGGACATGGATATATCGAAAAATTGCTACTCTGAACAAAAATATACACAATAATTATGAATTGTTACAACTTCTCCATGAATCGCATTCAAGAATTTTGGTTCAGTAACCAATAACAAGAGTCACATGAACTACTCATGATATCAATACAAAATACACAAAAGAAATATATTTATTTAGTTGGAGTAACTTCAGGTATGGTCGGGTAAAATGATATGCCTGCATCTTTTCTTAAATACACAATTTTCGACAAGAACTAACATGTGAACATAACGGCTAAAGAAAAAGACAAGTGCTGCAGTTTGCCCAATCAAATTGCGGGAAAGTGCCATGTTTCATTGGGATTTATCACAAAGATAAGAAAAAGTATGTTTCTAGTTCCAAACATTAACAAAGCTGGACGTCCACAAAAATTGTGTCCACAAACAAAACGAGCAGTGAGGAGGCTGATAACATCAGGAGCGGTCGAAAATGCTGTAGAGGCCAGAAATGTCATCGCTGAGTCTTTAAACACTCGAGTCTGCTCTGAAACGATCCGAAGATGTCTTAAAGAGAGTGGTATGAAGGCAAAAACTAAAATAAAGAAGCCCCTTCTAACAGCGAAGCACAAGGACGCGCGACTGGCTTTTGCAAAGCGACATGCTGATTGGACTGTGATGCAGTGGAAATTGGTTACTTGGTCAGATGAGTCGAAAATTAATCGCTTAGGTTCAGATGGACGAATATGGTCTTGGTACGACAAAAAAATTGGCATAACATCTCGCAACATTCAGGAAACCTTGAAGTTTGGTGGAGGCTCTCTAATGATCTGGGGTTGTTTCCAAGGAAACAAATTAGGAGTTTTTCGTAAGATCGAAGGAAAAATGAAAGCCGTAGATTATATTAAGATTCTTGAAGACTCCTACTTACCCAGTCTCGAAATTTTTGGCTGCGAACCAGGGAATACTGTGTTTATGCAGGACAATGATCCGAAACACAAAGCCAAAATTACAATGAATTGGCTACGCGACCATGGTATTAACTGCATGGATTGGCCAGCACAGTCCCCGGATATAAATCCAATCGAAAATTTATGGAATATTTTAAAGAAAAAAATAATTGTTCGAAAATCAACACCGAAAGACCTGGAGCAGCTATGGGTTGCTGTTAATGAAGAGTGGTCTAGCATCAGTTCCGAAATATTGGAAAACTTAATGGCAAGTATGCCTAAGAGGATTCAACTTATCATTAAAGCCAAAGGCGTGCATATTAAATATTAAGAAATTGTTTTTGAATTATGAAAAAAATTTTGTTTGTTTAAGTAACATAATTGTTCACAAAAAAATTTAAAAAAAACTCTATTAAAGTGTAAAAAACGTAATGACTAAATTGAATTAGAGGCTTTAGAATAATAATAAGTCCTATTTAAGTTTTTTGTAAATATTTTTTCTTAAAATTTCTTTTACAAAAATAAATATGAAACGTTGACTACAAACACGTGTTTTTATGAACAATTTTGTGGGTCACTGTATATTCCGTTAATTTTGTTTTTGTTTGTATTTTTGTTTTCTTTTCTTTTATGGTAATTCCTCTAAAATAATAAAATTTTTTCAACATCATCATAAATAAAACTAAAACAACAATTTTTTTTTTTCAATAACATTTTTTTTTTTAAGTTTGGTTGAAAAAACCATATGTACTGCTATTGAAGTCTATTCGAGTAAAGTAATATTGGAATATATGGTATATCACATTATCCGAACGTGGTATATCACTAAACCCGCCAATTTCATTAAGGGGAGTTATATGACATTTTTTCATTGTGTTGAAAAAGCTCCAAATTGGGTTACTCTATAGGGCTCCTAAGTTGTAAAACACTGCAAAACGCATCAAAAATGCATCCTGTGTAATATTTAATACTTGATATGTTTAATAATAAAAAAATAAAAATAAAAACATATCAAATATTAAATAACAAGTACACTGAGAAGAAAACACATACCTTGCTCCGGTAAAAAATTTCTCTATTTTTGATAATAGCAATTTTCTCTTTTTCAAATAAAATTTTCTTCAATTAAAATAAATTTTCACATTTTCGTAGAAATATGTCTTTACTTCTAGGAAATGGAAACATTTCAATGTCTCTAATAATGATAAGTATTTTTCTCGCACAAAAAATTTCTCATTTATAGAGAAATTTTATTGAAAATGAAAAACTTTTATTATATTTTGATAAAAAATTCACTATGAGAAGTATTTTCTTCAATAAAAACAAATATTTTCTCAAAAAAGAAAGTATTTTTCTCTAAAAATGATATATTTTTCTATTTCACGGTAGCTTTTTATCATTTTTAGAGAATTTTTAGTATCGCAATTAGAGAATAGCATTCTCTGGAGCAAAGTCTATACCATTTTTCTTTAAATATGATGCCTTTTTTATCATATTCCGAGACACTTTTTTCTGAGTGTAGATTCACTTTGAAAAAAAACTGTTATATCTCGTCAGAGCATTTGTCAACAGGGATGAAAATTTGCAGTTCTGTGTTTTTATATGAAAGGAATTGATTGATAAGATTGATATTCTTTTTAAATCAACCATTAATGGGTCTCCAGTACAAAAATTGAACACCAAATAAAAAAAAGGAACACCAATGGAAAGGATTTTTCATGTACTATGTAATTTTGGTACCGGAAATGGGGGTAAGATTTTTCCCATACAAGTCGATACACTCTAATACATATACACAAATCACTTAACCTGTAAATAAATTCTCGGAGGCAGTGTTAGATACAGGATTGACATATTTTGACAAATATACAAAAATCATAAAATTTGTATGGAAGCCTCCATACGAAGGGATCGAAAAAGATGAGTTCCAAGGCAAAAAATGTTACTCTTGAATGACCCCTAATAGGGGTCGGTCATATTGACTTCATTAACAGAAGGGGGTTAGGGTTTTGCCTCCTTATTCTGATTTCAGATTCGGATTCAGCGAACCCAAAACCTTAAGAAACCGTTGAGAAACCCCTTGGGATTTTTTGAGTGTTGTACCGTGTCATTATAACAACAATTAGGGAAAGATATGGACAAGAATTTGGGCAAAGATTGGAACAAGGATTTTAACAAGGTTTTGAACAGAAATTTTGACATAGATATGAACATAGAATAATGGTTTTATAAGAATTAGGGGACGGGTTTTTTAACAGGATTTTGACCAGACATAGAACTTTTGTAAGGACAAGCATTGAAAAAAGAATTTGGATAAGATTAGGATGAGTATTAGGATACGATTTTGAACTAGGATTAGGATAATGATCAAGAAGAGATTTAGATATTCTTCGTTATTTGAACCTAATGGGGCCTATACAGTTTTGGCTAATGTATTTTAGCACTTTTGTGCAGCTCTGGCAAGTTCTGTCGGCTTATAGTATTAAAACTGTGAAAAGGTAAGGAAAACGATATACATAATATCTTTTTTGGGCATTTCGTATGTATACAAAAGAAAGATAGGCTGATGCATTCTGAACAACTTTTCCAAAGTAACCTTGCCGAAAAGTCAACCAGATACTAATTCCAAGCCATAAAACAGGGGATATAACCTGAAAAATCTTCATTTAGCCGCAAAATTTTCTTTGTTACCATTTTAGCAAAGCTTAACAAAGACTTGCATTTTATAATCTAGACCCTTCAAATAAAAATATACAGCTTGTTCAAAGTTTATTTAAGTAATTCTCTAGCATTTCGTATTCTATAGATTGAAAAAGTAGATTGGTAGAACATTTCTCAAATTGATTAATAGTTGAGCCTATTTTAAAAACCTTTACAACAATAATAAAAACACTAACGTGAAATTTAAATGTTTGATTTTTTGCCTTTTACAGTCAGCTAGTTTTTTAACTACGGCTACTTTTTTAATGTTTTTTTTTGTTTCATTTGTTTGTTATATTACGTTAAAGCTGACCTCAAACGCATAAATTTATTTTGCAGCCGATTGCAATGACGCTCATTTTACTCCAGGGAGCAATACGAAAGGATTTTCCAATTTTTTTTTTTTGCTTTGTTTTTGTCGCTTTGATATATTTTGCTTTTTTTTTTATTCCTTACCACCAAACGTTATCACAGGAAGCATAGATTTGGCCCATGCAGAGTGGTTATGCTGTTCGCTAAGGCGATGTTGTGGGCAAAAAAGAAGGCCAGGCGCAGAGCAGGAAGGAAACGCGTTAAGTTCATATAGCAGCTGCGACTTAAACTTTTGACTTTTAAAAGGTTTCTGCTGCCGGTTTGTTTGTTTGTTCGTATATATTTGTATTTATATGTATGTATTTGTGTCATTCCGAATCTTGTCACTTCCTCCATCTCTTGTCTTAGAGTCTTTGCAATGCATTAAATGTGTTTATTTTAAGCTCATGGTTTACAGCCTCCAAGTTGTTTAGGCCAAGTCGTAACTAACATAAAAGTAAATTGAATTTGACTTTAGATTTATAAGGATTGTTTTTAATGACAATTTTCTGTCGACTTTTTCAACGATTTTATTACCAAGCATTACCAAAGAAAAGCTCAAGAAAGAAAAATAAGAAAAACAAAAAAAAAAAAAACAAGAACAACAAGAAAATAAAATAAAAAATAGACTTAATTCATGAGCTTACTTTGATGTCTTAAAATATTTACAGCAGCTTGTTTAAACGAAGTTGAGCTGTCTTAATTTATAGGCTACATAAAAAATATTGGCTTCATTATTGCTTGAAAAAAAAAAAAAAAAACAATGAGTCTCAATTCACATGCTTTTTGTTTTTGTTTTGCAATTTCAGGACTGGGCTTTGCGCAGCGAAGAACAAAATCTGCTCATCGAACGCATTTTGGTTTTAATTAGGAACGTGCTTCAAGTGCCTGCCAATCCGGAGCTGGAATGTCGCACCGACAACGATGCCAGCGTACATGACCAACTTATCTGGGCTCTACATCAGTCGGGCATTTTGGATTTGGTGCTGTTCATCATTTCCTCGCCGGATGAGCATCAGTTTCATTTGCACGGTTTGGAAATATTGTGTCTGCTTTATCGCGAACAAGTAAGTGATCAGCCCCTAAGGTACAATTTTATTTCTGTTTAGTGTTATAAAAAAATAGTCAAAGGAATGGCAATTTTTGTGTAGGTGCAAAAACAAACATCAAGTTTATTTACTTATTATATATTTTGCTTTAGTTTGATTTTAAATAAAATTATTTTGCTAAATGTTGACAGCTCCTGATATTTTTGTTAGAGTTAACATAAATAAATTATAGTTGGAAACAAGACAGTTTTAAACTGTCAACAACATTGTTAGGAAAGAAAATACAGGATTTTCCATAAGAGGTGTTATTTTGATATTTAAAGAAAAATGCCATTTTTTGAGATAAATGATCGGAGGTTTATTTCATAATCAAGAGGAAGGTATGTTGTTAATAATGAAAAACAACATCAGCCAAATGGTCAACACGACCACGCTGACGAGACCATATCCTTTTTATGATATTTTCCATACAAAATCGCAAAGTGGCTGCCCTATGTCCTCGATAGACTCACGAATTCCATCTTTGAGGTCTTGAATCGACGCTGGGCTGTTGGCGTAGACCTTTGCTTTCATGTGGCCTCAAATAAAGAAGTTGCATGGTGTTAAATCACAAGATCTCGGTGGTCAATTGTGATCACCTCTTCGAGAGATAACACGGTCCGGAAATTTTTCCCGTAAAAGATCAATGGTTTCATTGCTTGTGTAGCACGTTCTTGTGTTTACTGAACTTTATAAGCCTTAAGACCCACGTCTTTATGCAAAATATGGTTTAATGACGTTTGTAGAATGCCCAATTCCAAAAAACGACGAGCAATGGACAAACCTGGGTTTTCTTCAACCCTTTGGGCTACAGCAGCAATATTCTCAGTTGATCTTGAGCGAATTTTACCACCAATTTCTGTATTGCAGCCCGACAAGGTGCTTCACGACGACCAAAAAATGCTTAAGAGGGTCTTCTCATTGAGCAACTTTTTTATTTATTTATAGCTTGGGTAGTTGTGAATATGCCCCTAAAAGGATTTTAAGAAATTCGAAATACTTTAGAAGATACAGCCTTTTTTGTGAAGCAAGGTCTTCGTCAAAATAAGCTATTTTAAACTTTAAACGCGTTTATCTCGAAACCACGTTTTTCGAACTGGCGGCCATGATATCTCCAGTTCAACTGAACCGATTTTCATGAAACAAAGTGAAATTGACGCAGAATTGTCACCATTCTCGGGTGAACCTCGACCATAATTTTAAAAAATTTTTTACTATTTTTTTTTACACGAAACTACAAAAAAAAGCCCGAAATTGAATTTTTTTTTTGAATGGCCGCCATTTTGTCAAAAAAATCACAAAATTAAGCTTGAGGTTCACCCGAGAATTACATCTATACTGATTATAACCCCATTTTTTTTTCATTTCAGACGCTCCGGAGACCCGGAATCGTGGCCGCCGTGACGACACATTTTTTTTCACCACCAACTTTGAAGTCTCATTACTTTTTGAACAGCCCACGTATCGAGGCAAAAAAAATATTTTTATTTACTTTGAAACTTTTGTTATACAATAAATAAAAAAAGTTTTCAATTATTCTTCTTTCAAATAAGAATTTTTTTAAAAAGGGAGAAGACCGTCTTAAGTTTTGCGAACTGTGACTGCAAAATTTTCACCATTTTTGTAGTGAATTTTTATAATTTCAATGCATTGTTGAAGCGTGTATCGTTCCATTTTTAGTAATGGCGTAGTTTCTACTTGTCAAATGTCAAAAAAATTACAGCTTCAAAAGTGACAGCTACCGAAATAGCGGGCTGTTCAAAATAACACCTCTTATTGGAAAACCTTTTATTTAAAGAGTCACAAAAAAAAAACAACATCAAATGACAATGGGTCTGTTTCTGTACTCTACAGTGTAGTACAATTTACTAGAATTGTAGGTTTTAGTCCGAGAAGCGTTTCCGAACTCGAAAAAATAGTAACAAAGAGTGCAATCGAGAAAGTAAATAAATTTCCCCTGCCTGTCAAAAAAAAGTCCAATAACGGCATGAGCCGCAAGACTGGAATTTGGTGAACAAAATATAGATACTGATTGGTTCTCTGCAAGTGAAATTAATAACAGAAGTGTTATTAGCATAAAATTAAGGTTTCTGCTAAAAGTTAATATTTTCTGATGACAAATAATGACACGGCTCACACTTTTAAAGGCGATATTTGCTAGAAGAACCTCGCTAGTTTTCAAAGCGGAACTTTGATGATGGGTCAGTAATGGTCCGGGGAGCATTTTCAGCGCAAGGGACTCTGGAAATCCAGTTTACTTTATCTAGGATGAAAAGTGCCAAGTGCTTCACAGTGTTACATAGTAATTAACTTAAATTTTTACGACAACATCATGATCAAAACTGAATTAGGTTGCGTTTATAGTGAACGACGAGTCAGACAGGCAGGCAGACGGGTATCTCGGATATTTATTTTGAATACAAAGTTCGATAATGTTTTGCTAATGAACCCGAGGGCAAGAGAAATGCACATTTAATTCTCGAAACGAGATTTTTTATCATAATAGAATCACTAACGAAGCGAAAATTTCAACATTAGCAAATCGTTTTCGAATAATTTAAGCAATTTTTTGTTTTAAATGAAATTTTTTTAATATATTCGTGTCTTACGCAAATCGATTATTATGATAAAAGATTAATATTGTTATAAAGAAGAAAAAAATATACATGTTCAGGATTCGTACCCACGTTCCGCGGCTGCCAGTCTCCTACGTTATCCACTTACCTATCGCAGTTGTTGTTTTGAAGCTGCGTAATTTGCTTGATAATGAAAACAAGCGTTTGAGGAAGTGGGTTCGACTCCCAGCTCAATTAAAAAAAAAAATTTGCGTGTAGCAACGTACACGTGGCAGAAGTGAAACTTCTTTAACAGTAAGAAATAAGAGAGATTTTAGTGTGAAATAGAGAGAGAAAGTATCTGAAAAGAAATTCAATCAATACGAAATGGAATAATAATTTGTTGATTCAATATTTGCATCCAGGGACCGTACCGAATATGGTTTTTGTTGAAAGTGTCACATATTAACATTTATCTCTTAATTTTTATTTTTTCCGACAAAAATAACAGTTTTTTGTGCCTTTTGGTTTTTTGGGCAAAAATAACAGTTATTTTCTGCCGTTTATTTTTCGGTCAAAAATATCAGTTAATTTATATTTGTTCAAGTCATTTTACCGATAAAAAAATGTTGATATTATTATTTTCATCTCATCGGTGGGACATTTTACACATGGTGTCAACAGTTCAATCTGTCAAGCGGCCTTTAAGAAAACACAAATTGCTTGATATTTTTAACCGAAAAAATTAAAGTCACAAAATAACTGCTATTTTTGACCGATAAAATAAAAGTCAAAAGTAGCCTTTATTTTTCCTCGAAATATACTAGGCAAGAAATTAACTTTTAAAGAATCAGTTTCAAATTTAAAAGCGACTTAATATTCGTGAGGCTGAGGACATTTGTAACATAATGGTATATTTGAAAAAGTTTTTCGACAATTTTTTTCATTTGAAAATTGTAAAATAACGGATATTGTCGGTACTTGTTTTAGTTCAGTTGGTTTTTTAGTTGCTTTCGAATGTCTTCTCAACATTGTTGAGCCTCCGAAAGCAGAGGTAAATCTTGTTCATTATTACCTCATGCTTCCTGATCATAATAATTGCTATGTTGATAGAGGGCCTTATAAAGCAGCAAACGTTGATTGTTGAGTGCATCAACTTGGTTGGCTATAAAATTTTGTTGAGATGCATCAGTGTGTTTTTTAGGGATTGGTTCTTTGTATATTCACCAAAATACACTGATGTTTTGTAAAAATGCATTTTGAAACTCAGCCGTTGTTGCAATCATCTTACCTTCATCATTAGTTGCAGACCCAGCTGCGGCTGTATTCTTAAGAGCTCTAATTCGCTCTCTATATTCACGAACGCGTTCTGCTCCTGTTTTAGCTATTTTTCTATATTTTTTTCCGTGCATACTTGTAGGATGAAAATTAATGTTACGGTTATTTAAATAATGTAATGTTAATGTTAATCTAATGTTAATGTTAATTATGTTATTTTCAGTATGTTACGCGTTCAGTTTTAATTACATTTTGTTTGGCTATTTATCATGTGCCTACGTGGCGTAAACGTATGGATTCCGGCTCATAAGCAACGATGTTCGGGGTTCAATTCTTGGCAGCGGCAGTAATTTTTTTTTAATTTTCATATGAATTGAAAACGTTAGCCTAGCGTCACGAAAAAGGACCTTGAAATTTCACTCGCCGCCAAAGAAGTTTCACTTCAAAAATCCAGTGTCACTCACGTTTCAGTCATAGCAGTAAAAATAAGTTTTTCTCCATCAAATTCAAAAGCTTTTCATATAAAATTATATGGGTACAATAAGTCTTAGGCTCACTATTATAAGTTCATGCAAAAAGTTTTATATAAATTCACAAATTTCAAAAAAACTCTCCCTAAACGGTGTGTCACTCACGTTTTCGTACGATTTTCATTTTTCGAGTTCTTCTAACAAATTGCTTAATATCTGCAAATTGTTTGAGTTAATATAAGGAATAAAGTAATTTTCCGTAACGAAATTGAGTAGAAATTTTAACTGCAGGAATAAATTTATTTTTTTCTCAGAATTTTAAGATATTTTCATATACTGATTTTGTCACTCACGTTTCATGTCAATTTTAATTGTCCTTTTTTTGCATCGTGGTTATTCTGGTGAACTTTATTAAGCATATTTTATACAAAATTTTTTTTTTTTAAATTAAGGACATTTGTATACAACAATGGAAAAAAAATTAGATGGAAAGAATTATGTAAAGCATAATATAGTTAAAAAATTAATTCATAATATAAAAACAACACAAAAACTATTTCAGAAATATATAATTTTAACAACATTTATTCCGGTTCTGCATCCGAATCTGTATGTATATCACTAAGCCTAATTCGTTGATCCTTACGCTCATTAAAAGCCAAAGACCGCGCCAAATTTGACTATATGACTGGCCTATTAGCAATTCCGTCGAGGCCAAAGTCTTAAAATAATGATTTAAAAAGATATTTTTAATATTTGCTAAATTTGTTTTCTTATATGAATTCGTATTTAACTATAATTTTTCTCTATCTTTTTTTTCATACGTTCTTTAAGGGTCGGCTTTAATTTTTCTTGATGTTTTCGTCATCTTCTTTCATTTCTAATACAAAAATAAATAAAAAAAAAAAATTAAATGTCACTCACGTTTCACTTCTTCAAATGCTTTTTAAATGAAAAATAATTGCGTCTGCTTAATTTAAAAAAATGCAAAATTCACAAATCTTATATTAAAAGTAAATCCGAGACATATATTATACCAGCCAATTATTTTCCAAGATAATCCAACTTATCAATAAAAATTGTCACTCACGTTTCACTCTTGAATCACTTTTTTAAATTTTATTTTTCGATAGAAAATAAGTTTTTTTTTAAAATTTTAATATTCACTTTTCAATAGAAAATGTTTCAATTGTGAATATTATGAAACGGTGCTTTGATATTTAAATCGCGGAATACCAAATTACAAAAAATAAAAAACTTAACATTTTTTTAACTTGCTACATATTAAAAATACATTCAATAAAATTAGCTAAAATTTAAGGATACAATATGTTTTTTTCAAAATGCTTTTACTCCAGAAAAACACAAACAATATCCTTAACGTTCGATGTATTTTTATTGAACTCAAAGCATTTTTATTTTTTAAGGTTTAGATTTACTTTTTCTGGATTTGCCGATTGTTTTTTTTTTGCTTTTTTTCTATTTTTTAAAAAATCTGAAGGGATCACGAATTTAAAAACAAAAAAATCAATGTTGCGATTATTAATTGCAGATATAAAGGGTGTTTTTTTATGAGGTTTGTTTTTCAATATGGATTACTCTGTGGTCTGACAGTTGTTTTGACAGTTTAAAGTGACATCTCTACTCAGTATTGTTTGGCAAATCATCATGAATAGGTTAACTCCAGAACAACGCTCAAAACTAATTTAAATATTTATAATATAATTTAAATATTTGATATATTATCTTGAAAATGCTTACTAGAAAATTTTTTGCGCAAAACTGAAATTAACGTCCAATTTTTACAGACCGCCGCTTCACTTGCAGATGCTTCATTGCAACGTAGCGTCAGCGAGAAACAACGCGATGAACAAGAGCTGATTGCAGTGCGTAGACGCGAGAAACAGCGTCAAGTAGCAAAACCGCCGCCCGCACGCCACTCACGCTTCGGCGGAACGTATGTGATACGAAATTTTAAATCTGTATCGGAACGCGATATTATCTGCCATCAGCCGCTGGAACGTGCCGTGACGCTTGATTTCGATCGTGAGAAGGAGCAGCAGAAGAAATCCTTTCGACATATCAAGGAAGAGAAACAGGCAACGCGACGCAGTGCATTCTCAGTGCGGTGAGTAGACAACAATAGGTTGCAAAAGGTTTTGCAAAAGGATTGTGAAGAAAGTGTTAGTAATTGTTGTGTACAGCAAAGGTTAAAGTGCTTCACTTCTTTCAATGTACCCAGACGTTGACTTTAGATGAAGAAAATCTTGTAAATCTTACTTTTGGCTAAAATTTATTTAAATTTTGTACGTGTTGTTGTTTCGCACTTATTATCCCTTTGTTTTATTTGCTGCATGTGTTTTGTTGTCTAGATACTTTTACTATCTATCAGCCATCATCCATCGATGTTATCCATCAGCTCGTAGCATACTACCCTCACTTACTTTATGCACTGCGTTCATAACGTGCTCCGACTTTCAATGAACACTTGTTGTTATATAATTGCTTCCTTGTGCTGTATTGTTATGTTCAATATTTTCATGAACTGATATAAGCCGAGCTGATTTCAAATCATTTGTAACATCTCTCAACTTAGACATGCGCTTGTATGGTCGGTGTAATTTATTTCTTAACTGTTATACATTTCTTGAGTAAAATCTAGCAATACTGGCTAGTTAATAATTGAACTTTTTCCATTTTCTTTGCTCACTGAACATCTTAGATTCCAAGATTTGCACTTAAATAACAAAGCCAATAAAGCCATCAAAGCCAGCAACTAAATGTACTGTAAAGACTGTCTGCAACCAAAGTAAACAAGTTCAAGAATTCTTTCCGAAGCAATCACTTTGCAAGAAGTCAGCCAATAAATATCGACCCACCATCAACACCATCACTACCTTTGCCTGAGCTTATCTGGCCAACAAGCAGTAGGAACAACACCGACTACAACAACAGCAAGAACACAGAACAAATTGTTTGCAATCATATTTGTTTTGATTTTCTGGTTTTAAGCATCATTGCAGTTTGGTCGATAGTTTGTGGCCAATCTGTGGAGTTTTTTAACTTCAGAACTACATGAAAAATATACAGCATACGAAGCACACCTACATCCGACTATCTTTTTTAACTCTTCTGAGTGTTTTTTTTTTATTGTTGTTGCTAGAGCTACCGCGTATTGCTGTTGAATTTATTGCCACGAACAAGGATTCTAACCAAGCAGTGGAAAATTGCATTGGTTAAGCAGACACTCACCATTACAGTGTTAGTTATTTTCTCTATATCGTCTTTTATTTTATTTTGCTTATCACAAAAGATGAAGCAACAGTAAAGCTACAGTTAAAATTAAGATTTAAAAAATAAATGTTGCATTTCTATTGTCATTCTATGTTTTAAAATTTTTTCTTTTAAATGTGCATAAACTTAGCTCCTCCAGTTTTGATTTGTTAAAAAAAAATGTATGTATTAAGATGGATCCGATATCTTTAAACATGTGCTGTCTTGGAAAAAAGAAGCTAATAAAGGCATAAATTAAGGCTGATAGCACGAGATTAAAACACCTAGATATTCATAAGACCACCTGGTTGTCCTTGGATCCAAAAACATGAAACCAAATTGATGATGTGATCGACGGAAGGCACGCTTTAAGCGTACTGGATGTGTTCATATTTCGGTGAGTCAAAATATACTCACTATCTTGTTGCAACAAAGATTCGCACTCGATTGTGCAATGCGAAGAACATTGAATCGACAGTGAAAAATGTGTTAAGCATCTAACCCAAGGTTTCAAGTCCGAAGCATCCACCCGAAAAATGAAAATGGTGATCTGGTTAAAGATACGAAGTGCGCAGCATTTTTCCAATCCGCTTGCGGACGATGATTCCAACAATTTCACCCTTGGAGAATACAGTACAACACCACCAATCGACGATAATGGAGAGCAAATTCCACCACATATCCTTGACGAGGTTAAAGTTACTATCCAGTGACTCAAAAACAACAAAGCAGAATGTGCTGGCAGCTTGGCAGCTGAATTGCTGAAAACAGTCGGCGATGTATTGATAAAATGCATGCACCAGCTCAACAAAATCTGGACTAGCACAAGGATGCCCGACGATTGGAATATCAGTTTGCTTTGTCCTATACTTATGAAAAGAGACCCGACAATCTGCGCCATCTACCGAGGTATCAGACTTTTTTCTATCGCATACAAGGTTCTTTCGAGCGTATTGTGTGAAAGATTGAAGCTGCATAGCACGAAAACCAAATCGACATCCATCATCTCTTTGTTGATTACAAAGCTGTGTTTGATAGCCCGATTCGGGATTACCTGTACGCAACAATGTCTGAGTTCGGTATAGGTGCAAAGTTGATAAGACTCTGCAGGATGACATTGAGCAATAAATGCAGCTACGTCAAGGTAGGACCTCTCCCCAACCTTTAATAACGAACGAGGTTTCAGACAACGCGACTTTAGACAACGCATGCTCGCTGTCTCTTCAATTTCACATGGAGAGGATCCTACGAAAGGCAGGTATACATCGCAATTATTCTTCAAAGATGTCTAGCTCCTTGCGTAGGCTGATGATATCAATATTATCGGCCGAACCAAGAGAGATGTTACTGCTGCTTTCGCCGCTATCGAAAAGGAATCAGCCAAAGTGGTTTTAACGGTGAACGAGGGCAAAACAAAGTATATGCTGTCTACAAATAGGGAAGCGCGGCGTCTAGACTCTCAAATGTTACAGTAGACAAATATAACTGTGAAGTTGTCAAGGAGTTTACATGCCTTGGGACCGCCGTACACAGCAACAACAATGTCAGCCTGTAGATAAAGCAAAAAAAAAAAAACAATTGCTAGTAGGTGCTACTACGGGATAAGTAAGCAATTAGGTTCCAGAGCCCTCTCTCTATCCACAAAACTAACACTCTACAAGACGCTACCACCCGCTGGGGTATGGGTGGTATCGCAAACAGATGAAGACGCTCTTGGTTTGTTCGAGATTAAAGTTCCTCGCAAAATCTTTGGCCCTGTTCGAGTTGGCGATGACTATCGCTGTCGACTGAACCACGAACTGTACTAACTCTAGGACGACATTGACTTAGTCGAGCATATATCAATTCAGCGACTACGTTGGCTTGGTCATGTCTATCATGTCTATGCACAAAAAAGCTTCAGTGAAAAAAGTGTTTAA
This sequence comes from Tetanocera ferruginea, assembly GCA_958299015.1. Taxonomy (NCBI): domain Eukaryota; kingdom Metazoa; phylum Arthropoda; class Insecta; order Diptera; family Sciomyzidae; genus Tetanocera; species Tetanocera ferruginea. The sequence continues at coordinate 142,349,021 of OY282642.1, forward strand.
GCCGAAAGCCGAAGGTCAACGATGAAGAGAACAATCATGCCTCCGTTGGAGTGACCAGGCCGATAAATTCCTAGCCATGCTTGGTGAAACAAATTGAAGAAGGCGCGCATGAAGCGTAGGCGCCTGGCGAGAGCTAATCAAGTCGTCCATAATCCGACCACGTGTTGTCTCTTCTATCCAATTTATTAAGTAGGTACCTGCCAGTTGATGTCGGCGTACAGCTCATATAGTTCAAGGTGCCATCGAATTCGGCACTCAAAATTGACGCAGATCGAACTAAAGTTCTTACTTATAATATTTCTTTCAAACGCTGCCAAAGTGCTTTCCTCATAACTCCTCAACCTCCATATTTAAATAGTTTGTCGAGGAGATGATATGGCTGAAGAAGTTTGCGCTGGATGCCAGATAGACGCAATTCTTAACAATCTCGAAGGACATGTCAACATTAGCAATAGAATCTTGAAAGCCAGATTCTGAAACGTTTTGTTTGTTGACACGAGTTATTTCGTACTTTTTATAGTTTGTAGAACGCTCGGGTGATCTTCTCCATAACTTGATTTAAAAATTGCACGATAAGGTAACTCCTTCCGAAAACTTGCTTGATATTACATGAGGGAGAGAAGCTCTTACCGGTTTTAAATGCTTTGTTGGTGTTGCTTAATGTCGCTCTGGAAACACGTTTTAGTTTTGAAAGCATACTAAGTTAAGACATGGTGGAGAAAAGGTGACTTCTAATTGGACTGCCGGAAATTGCTTTGAATTCAATTTAAAGATGGTGCGTGTGATTGGTTTTTCTAGAGGTTTATTTTATCCAAGATTTGTCGTAACGTTCACATCTAGTCGGTGGTGAAGTTTTCAGGTTTGAAGCCAAACTGTTAAGGTCCTATCAGTTTGTTGACTTAGGGCGTTTGTCTTTCACATAATATGCTAAACGGGAACTATATGCGATATTAAGAAGGAGTATCTCACGGGAGTTGGCGCAAATAGTGGTATTAACTGTCTTGAAGATTAGGTAGAACACACTGAGGTTCCAATCGTTTGGAATGCATTCTTCAGAGCATACTGTGAACTCTCAGAGGAACTGCAAACCATAATTGGAGTATTTGGGATATTTTCTGTATTGGTAGCATTGTTGTCAGCGTCGCAATGCAAAAGTCTTGACAAGTATTCCCTCCATAACATCAGTGTGGGATTTTCAATTTCTACCTTGTAGGAAGAGGATACCGTCTTAGAACCATCGGCCATTCGTCTTATCTGTTCGAAAAACTATCGATTCTCATTGCCTCTCGTTTCTTTGAATAGAATAGAATAGAATAGTCTATCTTACCTCTATATCGCTCTTTTCCAGCACGTGTTAAAACGTACCGAAACTTCTGGTCGTAGAAAATAGTTATTAGCGCGAAAGAAGAATTTCGTTAATACCTGTTTTTACTGCTTAAAAATTGTATGTATGTTCTTAAATATGTATATAATCAAATATCGAATGAAACACCTGGTTCTAAGTACACACGGCAGTATATTTTAAACAATACTCACGTTTTCAAGCTGAATAAAAGTAAACTGGCATTTATAAAAAAAAAAAATGTATACAGTGTGGCAAATATGTGTTCATTCAAAACTTTGTAGCACTGTGTCTTTTGGAAACATAGTAACATTATACAAAAATGCATTAGAAAATATTCGTTAGAATTTCAGTTATATAGAAAATTCGATTTATATTGTTTAAGTCGCGACAGTTAAAAGTTATACGGTATGGTTCATATCATAGCTGTTAAATAATGATTAGTAATCGTATTCATTAGTAATTAGATTATTTTAATTAAATATTTTAAATAATTGATTAAGTACGATTCTTTTCTGTTTGACTCAGTAATCGAGCGATTACGATTACAAATAATCAAATTATATTCACGATTATTTTAGTAGTAATCCGATAGTAATCCACAAAAAAAAGTTCAACTATTTTTACAGATTACTTTTGTTTCTATTTGAATATTTTAAGAATTTTCGATTCTTCGGCTCAAATTCTTAAAATAATCAAAAAGAATTAAAAATAATCTTTAAAAGTAATCTGATTATTTTTGTTGATTGCTTTTGATTCTTTTTAATTAAATTCGTAATTTAAAGTAATCGTGATAATAATTTGATTATTTGTAATTGTAATCAATTACTTATCAAAAACTTTTTACCTAAGGTTTATATAATGATTATATTTCTTTTTCAAAAATAATCTAATTGATTACTAATCGTAATCGAAATTTAACAGCTATGAGCGTATATCAGCTCCTTAATTGTAAATAAATACAAAAGTGGTTTTAGTTGTAGATTAATCTTCCACGATAAGTCACATTTAACACATTTAAAAGTGAATTTAAAAGTGAAGAAGAATTACGTTTATTATACGATGAAGCGATTTCTGGATACTGGCTCCTTACAAAACCGTAAGAACATTGGGAGAAAGCGGCATATCCGTACCGGGAATTCGACGCGGGAATTCGACGCAATTGTGACTGTTCAGCAAGAAAGATGGCCAAAAATATTGGAATAAACCGAGAATCTTTAAGGCTCCTTTTGCGTTGCGTCCTCAATATGAAAGCCTTTAAAAAGAAGAAGTGGACAAGCGATTACAAAAATCGAAACTTATCCTTTCTTGGCACTCTGGCGATGATATCGTTTTTTCCGACGAAAAACTTTTCCTTCTGGCGGCATCGCATCACATGCAAAATGACAGATTATGGGCAGTATCATACACGGACATCCGAAATGACAAAAAGCATGTGCCAAGATACCAAAACTCATTATCCATTATGGTCTAGGGTGCAATATGCAGAAAAGGTAAACTGCCGCTAGTCTTCATTGACAAATGTGTAAAAATAAATGCTCAGTATTACCTAGAAGAAGTCTTGCAGAAGAATCTGAAGCCTAGCGTAGAGGCCTTGTATGGAACTGAATATTATTGCTTCCAGCAAAATGGCGCACCTGCTCACACCGCTAAACTGGTTCAAGACTGGTGTGAGCAAATCTTAACAGATTTTATACCTAAAGATGAATGGCCACCTAGCTCACCAGACTGCAATCCCTTTGATTGGTAGAGCAACTTAAAGAATATAAGTACAATAGCTTGAAGGATTTTAAAGTTGCTATTTTTGACGTATGTAACAAAATACTAATAAAAGTAGTGCGTGCAGTGTGTAACAATTTGATTGCAAACTTCGACGGGTTGTGGCTAATAAAAGACTGGCCATCGAATAATTCTCATATAAATGAATTCTTTAAACTTTATTTAAAATTTGTGCACTCATATTTCTTAAAACAAAATAAAGCTTTATTGAAAAGACCTACTTTGCTTTTGTATCAACACATATTTGTCACACTGTATATGTATATTTACGAATTTCAAATGCGTAAATTCGCTGATTCTGTTTATCATAGCGTCATAGCTTATTTTCGAAAATGTATTAAAAATATGAATGCTAATATTAGCTCAAATTAAAAACATAAGCAGCGTGTCTACACATAAAATCATTAAAATAGTGTTTTTTTTTTTTTACAATTCGGCACTTGATATCAACATATAAACAAGTTTGCCATTTCATTCCTTGAAATGACTTTGATCGATCTTCTTTTGAGAAATTGTGTTGTGGGTGGCAATGTTTACTCTCTGAGGTTTGCAGACAGGTAACGGCTGATCAGAAATATGTATTTCTGTTTGAAATAATTTTTGTGTCAGATGGTGATTTTAACTCGGTTCTGCCTAGATTTGTTGACTCAGACGTCACACACGTAGTACGCACTTTACTAAACATAACAATTATCTGTAATGTTTAAGTAATTTTTTTCCTCAGTAAATTGAAGAGATTCCGAATGAATCTTAAGGTTCAAATCCCAAAAAAAAATTTTAATGAAAATTAACCTGCTAATGAATTATTTCTTTTTATTTTTCTTGTAGACTTTTTCTTACAACATTTAGTTTAAATGTTTATTTTTTGCTTTATCACACACTATTTCGATACCAATTCCTAAACATTATTCATATATCCTTTCAAGCATTCTTAAATACACATCCGTCCATACCTATTAATGTGCGTACGTATAGAGCATATTTTTATTTTCCTTCTTTGTTGTTTTTATTGTTCTTTACAGTTTATGCCAGCGCGAATATTGCATCGAAGTCCTGCGGTCCGCCTACAATACCCTAGTGCGTCAGGTCAGGCGTGTGCTGGAACGCAATTCCGGCTCGACCAGTCATGATGACTCGTATCTACTGTGGGCAATACGTTTTTTCATGGAATTCAATCGTTTAAGTGGACTACAATTACCGTTAGTAAGGTGAGTACAAGCTAAGTTGGAATATAAAATAAAATTGAATATAAAATAAAAGTAGACACAGTAGTAGAAAAAAGATAAGTTCTTAGAAAATTTGCCTGCTCAAAATAGAACTACGAGCGTTAAGTACATTTCCAGTTCTTCGTTCATTGCTAACCAACATTATAATGAAATCTAAATATATGCAAAGATAGGTCATAAACAACCTACAGCTTTGTAAGTTTTCTTGAACAAAATATATATGTGCGAAGTGAAGCTTGTAAAAATAAAATTAGCAACTAAGAAATGGTGCTAAAAATATAAATTCGGTTTAACAAGGAAAACACAAAAAAAAAAAAAAACAAATTGGCCATTTCAGCCCTTGAAAGGACTTTGACCGAGCTTCCAAGGATCGATTGTGTTGTGTGTGTTATTAAATGTTTGCACACAATTGACCGAGAACTGGACCTACATGTTTTATGCCGACTCCGAACGGCTAAAGTTCATGTTCTCAAGAAGCTTTACAAGGCATTATTTACTCTCTGAGGTTTGCCATTGTCTGCAGAGAGGTGGTGACCGATCAGAAAAATTTTTTATTGAAAAAATCTTTTCGCCACGGCTAGGGATCGAACCCGGGCTCTCGAGCATGCTAAGCCACACACTTAACCTGCATGCCACGGTCACTACAACAAGGACCAAGCCTTAAATTCAACCAGACATGTTGAATTATAATTGAATTTATTTTTTTCCGAATAAATAAATAGCAAAAGTTTTTCTTCCAGTCCATTTTTGACAATTGAATTAAGCTAAAAAATGTTAAGCTTAACCAATAAAGTTTTTGTATGTATCGACATTTGCAACACAGAACGAACTTGAACAGGAAAGTTTCTTCAGCGGATAAATAAATGGTTCACTACCTATGACAGATATAAAAAAAAAACAAAACAAATTGGCCATTTCAGCCCTCGAAAGGACTTTGACCGAGCTTCTTATGATCAATTGTGTTGTGAGTGTTATTAAAAGTTTGCACACATGCTAAGCCACACACTTAACCTGCGTGCCACGGTCACCACCTATGACAGATATAATTTATTAAAAAAAATTAAACCCAAATGTATCTCACATTTAAAACATACAGGAATATAAAAGTATAACCAAATATGTATATCTAAAAAAGTGTGAAAAATATGTTAAAAGTTGTTTAAAAAATTCCTGCTCTTTCAAGTTGGAAAGAACTATTGGACTTATTATTAAAATGACCACATAATCAAAGAGTTAATTTTTACTGCATTCTGCGACGTTAAACTTCGTGTTGCGTGAATGCAACGCTAGGCAGAAATGGGTTAAGCTATTATAATTTTGCTGACGAAACTTTGTATTGAAGATAGTTGTAGTTGTCGTTAAATTTTTTCAAATTTCAAACTCAAAAGAACGTTTTTATATACTACATGTATAGTAAAAGTAACTTTTGGACATTATTTTTGAGTTTGAAAATGTTAACTTTCGACTCGTGATAGACGAGCCCATAACCCCCCCAATAAAAAATACAAATTGGACAATTCAGCCGCTGAAAAAACTTTGACCGAGCTTCTTATGATAAATTGTGTTGTTTGTTGTTAAATTTCTTTACACAATTGATTGAAAACTAGACGTACATGTTTAAAACCGTCTCCGAACGGCTAATGTTCATGTTCTCAAAAAGCTGTACATGTCATAGATTACTCTCTGAGGCTTGTCATTGTTTGCAGAGATGTGCTTTATAAAATAAAAACATCTGCTGTTTACTGTAACCAACACAACAAACAAACACGCAGACTCGCTGAAGTTTTGAAACACAAAAAAAAACAAATGCTCGCAGAATTTCAATTCCTCTTCAAAAATATTCAATTTAACTTTTGTGAATGTTAAATAACGAAAAACCTTATGAAACAATTCTCATCATATACAAAACAAATAGAATGAGTACAATACAAATATTTAAAACATATGTGTTTTGTGTATGCGAAATAAAAAGATGGCATTCTAACCTTGAAACGTTTAAAGCATTAAAACAAAAAAAGTAACGTTTTTTAAAAAACTAGTAAGGTATATCTTCGACTTGGCCGAAGTTGAAATACCCCCACGGCCGATTCGTAAGCAAAAAAAAAACTTAAATTTTAACGCTGTAAATATTAGCCTATTAAAAGAGTTTTCGCTATAGTGGGTTGTATTGGAAGTGGGTGTGACCTTAGGCGGATGACAACCACTTTTCTTCCACGATTTAGTTTTGATATAAAATACAAACGTATCAAATTTTTTGTCTGTAGCTTAAAGAGAAGCCTATTTATAGAGTTTTCAATTTTCAAGTTGTATGGGAGGTGGGTGTGTTTGTGGGTAGATGACGCCCATTTTTCTTACACGTCTTAGTTTTGATATACAATGAATATATACCTAATTTTATTTTTGTAGCATCGTCAGAAGCCTCTTTATATAATATTCAATTTTGGGGTTATATGGAAGGTGGGCGTGTTAGTGGGTGGATGACACCCATTTTTCTAAAACATCTCAGTTTTGTCATAAAACAAACAAATACCAAATTTCAGTTTTGTAACTTCAATATTTGTCTCTTTATAGAGTTTTTATTATTGGGGTTGTATGGGAGGTAGGCGTGGTTTTCATCTGATTTGGCCCATTCTCGAACTTGATCTTTGTTTTTTAAAAAGAAGCTTAAATATCGAATTTCATTGCGATAACTTGAAAATTACAGCTGTAATCGTGTCGACAGACAGACAGACGGACATGGCTTAATCAATTCAGGTGGTGATGCTGATCAAGAATATATATACTTTTCTATACCTATCACGCCTCCTTATGGGCGTTACCCACGTCATGAAAAAATGAATATACCCCTTACGCAGTACGCGTGGGGGTATAAAAATACACTTAATGCAATAAAGGGCTTAACGTACCAAAAATAATAAACAAAATTCATTAACTTTTTTATATTCAAACTCTCTCATTGACGTGTTTTTACCACGTCAATCCTCTGTTCCAAAGCACTTGTTTCAATAGCATATTTCAGAATAAAGAATAAATTTCATATAAAAACCTAAAAACGAAAAAAACATTTGAAATAAAACAATCGCGTCATAAAATAGAGTTCTAGTTAAAACAAATAATACAAAAATTCAACAAAAGCAAAAACAAATATCCATTGAGTATAAATAGAGGTGCTTACAGTTTTATATTTCATAACTCAATATTCAGTTAGTGAAGAAGTTTAAAAATTAAAATTTAACGAAACATGAAAGTCAACATATGCAGTATATCTGCCATGTTGGCTGTTTTACTGATACAATCGTTTGTTGCTGTTCGAATAGCTAACGCCGCAGCTATTGATATTAAAACGCCACAAGATATTCTACAGGAAGCTGCTAAGCTTGCTGCTCTTTCTCAAAGTGTAGGTGAAATTGCCTCTGCTGTTTCGGATATAGCTTCTGAAGCTACAAATAATGCTAAAACTGCTACTTCTAGTGGAGATACTACTGCGGCAGCTGCTGCAGACGTAGAAGCTTCGGAGGCTGCTACGGCAGAAGCAAACGCTTTTTCGCTACTTGCATATTTTTATCAAAAAATATTAGCATTATTACGAAAATGGATGGCCTTAGCTTCAAATTCTAACAATACTTCTTCAACAACACAAGTCCCTGAAACGACAAACACAGCTTCAACTTCTGAAAAACCAAACACCAGCACAGAAAAAACTGCGACATCAACAACTGATATTCAAGTAACAACTTCTGAAACAACATCAGCTCCAGCAACAACATCAGCTGCTGAAACGACAGTTGACTCTGACACAACAGTTGCTCCTGAAACAACAGATGCCTCTGAAACAACAGTTGGCTCTGACACAACAGCTGGCTCTGATACAACAGTTAATTCTGACACAACAGTTAACTCTGACACAACATTAAACTCTGAATCAACATCAACCCCAGCAACAACATCAGTGCCCGATACAACAGTTGGCTCTGACACAACAGCTGCCTCTGACACAACAGTTGCCTCTGACACAACACTTGCCTCTGACACAACATTAAACTCTGAAACAACATCAACCCCAGCAACAACATCAGTGGCCGATACAACAGTTAGCTCTGACACAACAGCTGCCTCTGACACAACAGTTGGCTCTGATACAACATCAAACTCTGAATCAACATCAACGCCAGCAACAACATCAGGTGCTGATACAACAGTTGGCTCTGAAACAACAGTTGCCTCTGATACAACATCAAACTCTGAATCAACATCAACGCCAGCAACAACATCAGGTGCTGATACAACAGTTGGCTCTAAAACAACAGTTGGCTCTGAAACAACAGTTGCCTCTGATACAACATCAAACTCTGAATCAACATCAACGCCAGCAACAACATCAGGTGCTGATACAACAGTTGGCTCTGAAACAACAGTTAGCTCTGAAACAACAGTTGGCTCTGAAACAACAGTTGCCTCTGATACAACATCAAACTCTGAATCAACATCAACCCCAGCAACAACATCAGTGACCGATACAACAGTTGGCTCTGACACAACAGCTGCCTCTGAAACAACAGTTGCCTCTGACACAACACTTGCCTCTGACACAACATCAAACTCTGAATCAACATCAACGCCAGAAACAACATCAGGTGCTGATACAACCGTTGGCTCTGAAACAACAGTTGGCTCTGAAACAACAGCTGCCTCTGATACAACATTAAACTCTGAATCAACATCAACCCCAGCAACAACATCAGTGGCCGATACAACAGTTGGCTCTGACACAACAGCTGCCTCTGACACCACAGTTGCCTCTGACACAACACTTGCCTCTGACACAACATCAAACTCTGAATCAACATCAACCCCAGCAACAACATCAGTGGCCGATACAACAGTTGGCTCTGAAACAACAGTTGGCTCTGAAACAACAGTTGGCTCTGAAACAACAGTTGCCTCTGATACAACATCAAACTCTGAATCAACATCAACGCCAGCAACAACATCAGGTGCTGATACAACAGTTGGCTCTGAAACAACAGTTGGCTCTGAAACAACAGTTGCCTCTGATACAACATCAAACTCTGAATCAACATCAACGCCAGCAACAACATCAGGTGCTGATACCACAGTTGGCTCTGAAACAACAGTTGCCTCTGATACAACATCAAACTCTGAATCAACATCAACGCCAGCAACAACATCAGGTGCTGATACAACAGTTGGCTCTGAAACAACAGTTGGCTCTGAAACAACAGTTGGCTCTGATACAACATCAAACTCTGAATCAACATCAACGCCAGCAACAACATCAGGTGCTGATACAACAGTTGGCTCTGAAACAACAGTTGGCTCTGAAACAACAGTTGCCTCTGATACAACATCAAACTCTGAATCAACATCAACGCCAGCAACAACATCAGGTGCTGATACAACAGTTGGCTCTGAAACAACAGTTGGCTCTGAAACAACAGTTGGCTCTGAAACTACAGTTGGCTCTGAAACAACAGTTGCCTCTGATACAACATCAAACTCTGAATCAACATCAACCCCAGCAACAACATCAGTGGCCGATACAACAGTTGGATCTGACACAACAGCTGCCTCTGACACAACAGTTGCCTCTGACACAACACTTGCCTCTGACACAACAACATCAGGTGCTGATACAACCGTTGGCTCTGAAACAACAGTTGGCTCTGAAACAACAGTTGCCTCTGATACAACATCAAACTCTGAATCAACATCAACCCCAGCAACAACATCAGTGGCCGATACAACAGTTACCTCTGACACAACAGTTGGCTCTGAAACAACAGTTGGCTCTGAAACAACAGTTGGCTCTGAAACAACAGTTGCCTCTGATACAACATCAAACTCTGAATCAACATCAACCCCAGCAACAACATCAGTGGCCGATACAACAGTTGGCTCTGACACAACAGCTGCCTCTGACACAACAGTTGCCTCTGACACAACACTTGCCTCTGACACAACATCAAACTCTGAATCAACATCAACGCCAGCAACAACATCAGGTGCTGATACAACCGTTGGCTCTGAAACAACAGTTGGCTCTGAAACAACAGTTGGCTCTGAAACAACAGTTGCCTCTGATACAACATCAAACTCTGAATCAACATCAACCCCAGCAACAACATCAGTGGCCGATTCAACAGTTACCTCTGACACAACAGTTGGCTCTGAAACAACAGTTGCCTCTGACACAACACTTGCCTCTGACACAACATCAAACTCTGAATCAACTTCAACGCCAGCAACAACATCAGGTTCTGATACAACCGTTGGCTCTGAAACAACAGTTGGCTCTGAAACAACAGTTGGCTCTGAAACAACAGCTGCCTCTGACACAACATCAAACTCTGAATCAACATCAACGCCAGCAACAACATCAGGTGCTGATACAACCGTTGGCTCTGAAACAACAGTTGGCTCTGAAACAACAGTTGCCTCTGATACAACATCAAACTCTGAATCAACATCAACCCCAGCAACAACATCAGTGGCCGATACAACAGTTACCTCTGACACAACAGTTGGCTCTGAAACAACAGTTGGGTCTGAAACAACAGTTGGCTCTGAAACAACAGTTGCCTCTGATACAACATCAAACTCTGAATCAACATCAACGCCAGCAACAACATCAGGTGCTGATACAACCGTTGGCTCTGAAACAACAGTTGGCTCTGAAACAACAGTTGGCTCTGAAACAACAGCTGCCTCTGATACAACATCAAACTCTGAATCAACATCAACGCCAGCAACAACATCAGGTGCTGATACAACCGTTGGCTCTGAAACAACAGTTGGCTCTGAAACAACAGTTGGCTCTGAAACAACAGTTGCCTCTGATACAACATCAAACTCTGAATCAACATCAACCCCAGCAACAACATCAGTGGCCGATTCAACAGTTACCTCTGACACAACAGTTGGCTCTGAAACAACAGTTGCCTCTGACACAACACTTGCCTCTGACACAACATCAAACTCTGAATCAACTTCAACGCCAGCAACAACATCAGGTTCTGATACAACCGTTGGCTCTGAAACAACAGTTGGCTCTGAAACAACAGTTGGCTCTGAAACAACAGCTGCCTCTGACACAACATCAAACTCTGAATCAACATCAACGCCAGCAACAACATCAGGTGCTGATACAACCGTTGGCTCTGAAACAACAGTTGGCTCTGAAACAACAGTTGCCTCTGATACAACATCAAACTCTGAATCAACATCAACCCCAGCAACAACATCAGTGGCCGATACAACAGTTACCTCTGACACAACAGTTGGCTCTGAAACAACAGTTGGCTCTGAAACAACAGTTGGCTCTGAAACAACAGTTGCCTCTGATACAACATCAAACTCTGAATCAACATCAACGCCAGCAACAACATCAGGTTCTGATACAACCGTTGGCTCTGAAACAACAGTTGGCTCTGAAACAACAGTTGGCTCTGAAACAACAGCTTCCTCTGACACAACATCAAACTCTGAATCAACATCAACGCCAGCAACAACATCAGGTGCTGATACAACCGTTGGCTCTGAAACAACAGTTGGCTCTGAAACAACAGTTGGCTCTGAAACAACAGTTGCCTCTGATACAACATCAAACTCTGAATCAACATCAACCCCAGCAACAACATCAGTGGCCGATACAACAGTTACCTCTGACACAACAGTTGGCTCTGAAACAACAGTTGGCTCTGAAACAACAGTTGGCTCTGAAACAACAGTTGGCTCTGAAACAACAGTTGCCTCTGATACAACATCAAACTCTGAATCAACATCAACCCCAGCAACAACATCAGTGGCCGATACAACAGTTGGCTCTGACACAACAGCTGCCTCTGACACAACAGTTGCCTCTGATACAACATCAAACTCTGAATCAACATCAACGCCAGCAACAACATCAGGTGCTGATACAACAGTTGGCTCTGAAACAACAGTTGCCTCTGATACAACATCAAACTCTGAATCAACATCAACGCCAGCAACAACATCAGGTGCTGATACAACAGTTGGCTCTGAAACAACAGTTGCCTCTGATACAACATCAAACTCTGAATCAACATCAACGCCAGCAACAACAGCAGGTGCTGATACAACAGTTGGCTCTGAAACAACAGTTGCCTCTGATACAACATCAAACTCTGAATCAACATCAACGCCAGCAACAACATCAGGTGGTGATACAACAGTTGGCTCTGAAACAACAGTTGGCTCTGATACAACATCAAACTCTGAATCAACATCAACGCCAGCAACAACATCAGGTGCTGATAATACAGTTGGCTCTGAAACAACAGTTGGCTCTGAAACAACAGCTGCCTCTGATACAACATCAAACTCTGAATCAACATCAACCCCAGCAACAACATCAGTGGCCGATACAACAGTTGGCTCTGACACAACAGCTGCCTCTGACACAACAGTTGCCTCTGACACAACACTTGCCTCTGACACAACATCAAACTCTGAATCAACATCAACGCCAGCAACAACATCAGGTGCTGATACAACAGTTGGCTCTGAAACAACAGTTGGCTCTGAAACAACAGTTGCCTTTGATACAACATCAAACTCTGAATCAACATCAACGCCAGCAACAACATCAGGTGCTGATACAACAGTTGGCTCTGAAACAACAGTTGCCTCTGATACAACATCAAACTCTGAATCAACATCAACGCCAGCAACAACATCAGGTGGTGATACAACAGTTGGCTCTGAAACAACAGTTGGCTCTGAAACAACAGTTGGCTCTGACACAACATCAAACTCTGAATCAACATCAACGCCAGCAACAACATCAGGTGCTGATACAACAGTTGGCTCTGAAACAACAGTTGGCTCTGAAACAACAGTTGGCTCTGAAACAACAGTTGCCTCTGATACAACATCAAACTCTGAATCAACATCAACCCCAGCAACAACATCAGTGGCCGATACAACAGTTGACTCTGACACAACAGCTGCCTCTGACACAACAGTTGCCTCTGACACAACACTTACCTCTGACACAACATCAAACTCTGAATCAACATCAACGCCAGCAACAACATCAGGTGCTGATACAACAGTTGGCTCTGAAACAACAGTTGGCTCTGAAACAACAGCTGCCTCTGATACAACATCAAACTCTGAATCAACATCAACCCCAGCAACAACATCAGTGGCCGATACAACAGTTGGCTCTGACACAACAGCTGCCTCTGACACAACAGTTGCCTCTGACACAACACTTGCCTCTGACACAACATCAAACTCTGAATCAACATCAACGCCAGCAACAACATCAGGTGCTGATACAACCGTTGGCTCTGAAACAACAGTTGGCTCTGAAACAACAGTTGGCTCTGAAACAACAGCTGCCTCTGATACAACATCAAACTCTGAATCAACATCAACGCCACCAACAACATCAGGTGCTGATACAACCGTTGGCTCTGAAACAACAGTTGGCTCTGAAACAACAGTTGGCTCTGAAACAACAGTTGCCTCTGATACAACATCAAACTCTGAATCAACATCAACCCCAGCAACAACATCAGTGGCCGATACAACAGTTACCTCTGACACAACAGTTGGCTCTGAAACAACAGTTGGCTCTGATACAACATCAAACTCTGAATCAACATCAACGCCAGCAACAACATCAGGTGCTGATACAACAGTTGGCTCTGAAACAACAGTTGCCTCTGATACAACATCAAACTCTGAATCAACATCAACGCCAGCAACAACATCAGGTGCTGATACAACAGTTGGCTCTGAAACAACAGTTGGCTCTGAAACAACAGTTGCCTCTGATACAACATCAAACTCTGAATCAACATCAACGCCAGCAACAACAGCAGGTGCTGATACAACAGTTGGCTCTGAAACAACAGTTGCCTCTGATACAACATCAAACTCTGAATCAACATCAACGCCAGCAACAACATCAGGTGGTGATACAACAGTTGGCTCTGAAACAACAGTTGCCTCTGATACAACATCAAACTCTGAATCAACATCAACGCCAGCAACAACATCAGGTGCTGATACAACAGTTGGCTCTGAAACAACAGTTGGCACTGAAACAACAGTTGCCTCTGATACAACATCAAACTCTGAATCAACATCAACCCCAGCAACAACATCAGTGGCCGATACAACAGTTGGCTCTGACACAACAGCTGCCTCTGACACAACAGTTGCCTCTGACACAACACTTGCCTCTGACACAACATCAAACTCTGAATCAACATCAACGCCAGCAACAACATCAGGTGCTGATACAACCGTTGGCTCTGAAACAACAGTTGGCTCTGAAACAACAGTTGGCTCTGAAACAACAGTTGGCTCTGAAACAACAGTTGCCTCTGATACAACATCAAACTCTGAATCAACATCAACCCCAGCAACAACATCAGTGGCCGATACAACAGTTACCTCTGACACAACAGTTGGCTCTGAAACAACAGTTGGCTCTGAAACAACAGTTGGCTCTGAAACAACAGTTGGCTCTGAAACAACAGTTGCCTCTGATACAACATCGAACTCTGAATCAACATCAACCCCAGCAACAACATCAGTGGCCGATACAACAGTTACCTCTGACACAACAGTTGGCTCTGAAACAACAGCTGCCTCTGACACAACAGTTGCCTCTGACACAACACTTGCCTCTGACACAACATCAAACTCTGAATCAACATCAACGCCAGCAACAACATCAGGTGCTGATGCAACCGTTGGCTCTGAAACAACAGTTGGCTCTGAAACAACAGTTGGCTCTGAAACAACAGCTGCCTCTGATACAACATCAAACTCTGAATCAACATCAACGCCAGCAACAACATCAGGTGCTGATACAACCGTTGGCTCTGAAACAACAGTTGGCTCTGAAACAACAGTTGGCTCTGAAACAACAGTTGCCTCTGATACAACATCAAACTCTGAATCAACATCAACCCCAGCAACAACATCAGTGGCCGATACAACAGTTACCTCTGACACAACAGTTGGCTCTGAAACAACAGTTGGCTCTGAAACAACAGTTGGCTCTGAAACAACAGTTGCCTCTGATACAACATCAAACTCTGAATCAACATCAACCCCAGCAACAACATCAGTGGCCGATACAACAGTTGGCTCTGACACAACAGCTGCCTCTGACACAACAGTTGCCTCTGACACAACATCAAACTCTGAATCAACATCAACGCCAGCAACAACATCAGGTGCTGATACAACAGTTGGCTCTGAAACAACAGTTGGCTCTGAAACAACAGCTGCCTCTGATACAACATCAAACTCTGAATCAACATCAACCCCAGCAACAACATCAGTGGCCGATACAACAGTTGGCTCTGAAACAACAGTTGGCTCTGAAACAACAGTTGGCTCTGATACAACATCAAACTCTGAATCAACATCAACGCCAGCAACAACATCAGGTGCTGATACAACAGTTGGCTCTGAAACAACAGTTGCCTCTTATACAACATCAAACTCTGAATCAACATCATTGCCAGCAACAACATCAGGTGGTGATACAACAGTTGGCTCTGAAACAACAGTTGGGTCTGAAACAACAGTTGGCTCTGAAACTACAGTTGGCTCTGAAACAACAGTTGCCTCTGATACAACATCAAACTCTGAATCAACATCAACCCCAGCAACAACATCAGTGGCCGATACAACAGTTGGCTCTGACACAACAGCTGCCTCTGACACAACAGTTGCCTCTGACACAACACTTGCCTCTGACACAACATCAAACTCTGAATCAACATCAACGCCAGCAACAACATCAGGTGCTGATACAACCGTTGGCTCTGAAACAACAGTTGGCTCTGAAACAACAGTTGGCTCTGAAACAACAGTTGCCTCTGATACAACATCAAACTCTGAATCAACATCAACCCCAGCAACAACATCAGTGGCCGATACAACAGTTACCTCTGGCACAACAGTTGGCTCTGAAACAACAGTTGGCTCTGAAACAACAGTTGGCTCTGAAACAACAGTTGCCTCTGATACAACATCAAACTCTGAATCAACATCAACGCAAGCAACAACATCAGTGGCCGATACAACAGTTGGCTCTGACACAACAGCTGCCTCTGACACAACAGTTGCCTCTGACACAACACTTGCCTCTGACACAACATCAAACTCTGAATCAACATCAACGCCAGCAACAACATCAGGTGCTGATACAACCGTTGGCTCTGAAACAACAGTTGGCTCTGAAACAACAGTTGGCTCTGAAACAACAGCTGCCTCTGATACAACATCAAACTCTGAATCAACATCAACGCCAGCAACATCAGGTGCTGATACAACCGTTGGCTCTGAAACAACAGTTGGCTCTGAAACAACAGTTGGCTCTGAAACAACAGTTGCCTCTGATACAACATCAAACTCTGAATCAACATCAACCCCAGCAACAACATCAGTGGCCGATGCAACAGTTGACTCTGACACAACAGCTGCCTCTTACACAACAGTTGCCTCTGACACAACACTTGCCTCTGACACAACATCAAACTCTGAATCAACATCAACGCCAGCAACAACATCAGGTGCTGATACAACCGTTGGCTCTGAAACAACAGTTGGCTCTGAAACAACAGTTGGCTCTGAAACAACAGCTTCCTCTGATACAACATCAAACTCTGAATCAACATCAACGCCAGCAACAACATCAGGTGCTGATACAACCGTTGGCTCTGAAACAACAGTTGGCTCTGAAACAACAGTTGGCTCTGAAACAACAGCTTCCTCTGATACAACATCAAACTCTGAATCAACATCAACGCCAGCAACAACAGCAGGTGCTGATACAACAGTTGGCTCTGAAACAACAGTTGGCTCTGAAACAACAGTTGGCTCTGAAACAACAGTTGGCTCTGAAACAACAGTTGGCTCTGAAACAACAGTTGGCTCTGAAACAACAGCTTCCTCTGATACAACATCAAACTCTGAATCAACATCAACGCCAGCAACAACATCAGGTGCTGATACAACCGTTGGCTCTGAAACAACAGTTGGCTCTGAAACAACAGTTGGCTCTGAAACAACAGCTTCCTCTGATACAACATCAAACTCTGAATCAACATCAACGCCAGCAACAACATCAGGTGTTGATACAACAGTTGGCTCTGAAACAACAGTTGCCACTGATACAACATCAAACTCTGAATCAACATCAACCCCAGCAACAACATCAGTGGCCGATACAACAGTTACCTCTGACACAACAGTTGGCTCTGATACAACATCAAACTCTGAATCAACATCAACGCCAGCAACAACATCAGGTGTTGATACAACAGTTGGCTCTGAAACAACAGTTGCCTCTGATACAACATCAAACTCTGAATCAACATCAACGCCAGCAACAACATCAGGTGCTGAAACAACAGTTACCTCTGACACAACAGTTGGCTCTGAAACAACAGTTGGCTCTGAAACAACAGTTGGCTCTGAAACATCAGTTGGCTCTGAAACAACAGTTGCCTCTGATACAACATCAAACTCTGAATCAACATCAACCCCAGCAACAACATCAGTGGCCGATACAACAGTTGGCTCTGACACAACAGCTGCCTCTGACACAACAGTTGCCTCTGACACAACACTTGCCTCTGACACAACATCAAACTCTGAAACAACATCAACGCCAGCAACAACATCAGGTGCTGATACAACAGTTGGCTCTGAAACAACAGTTGGCTCTGAAACAACAGCTGCCTCTGATACAACATCAAACTCTGAATCAATATCAACCCCAGCAACAACATTAGTGGCCGATACAACAGTTGGCTTTGAAACAACAGTGGCCTCTGATACAACATCAAACTCTGAATCAACATCAACCCCAGCAACAACATCAGTGGCCGATACAACAGTTGGCTCTGACACAACAGCTGCCTCTGACACAACAGTTGCCTCTGACACAACACTTGCCTCTGACACAACATCAAACTCTGAATCAACATCAACGCCAGCAACAACATCAGGTGCTGATACAACCGTTGGCTCTGAAACAACAGTTGGCTCTGAAACAACAGTTGCCTCTGATACAACATCAAACTCTGAATCAACATCAACCCCAGCAACAACATCAGTGGCCGATACAACAGTTGGCTCTGACACAACAGCTGCCTCTGACACAACAGTTGCCTCTGATACAACATCAAACTCTGAATCAACATCAACCCCAGCAACAACATCAGTGGCCGATACAACAGTTGGCTCTGAAACAACAGTTGGCTCTGAAACAACAGTTGGCTCTGAAACAACAGTTGCCTCTGATACAACATCAAACTCTGAATCAACATCAACGCCAGCAACAACATCAGGTGCTGATACAACAGTTGGCTCTGAAACAACAGTTGGCTCTGAAACAACAGTTGCCTCTGATACAACATCAAACTCTGAATCAACATCAACGCCAGCAACAACATCAGGTGCTGATACCACAGTTGGCTCTGAAACAACAGTTGCCTCTGATACAACATCAAACTCTGAATCAACATCAACGCCAGCAACAACATCAGGTGCTGATACAACAGTTGGCTCTGAAACAACAGTTGGCTCTGAAACAACAGTTGGCTCTGATACAACATCAAACTCTGAATCAACATCAACGCCAGCAACAACATCAGGTGCTGATACAACCGTTGGCTCTGAAACAACAGTTGGCTCTGAAACAACAGTTGCCTCTGATACAACATCAAACTCTGAATCAACATCAACCCCAGCAACAACATCAGTGGCCGATACAACAGTTGGCTCTGACACAACAGCTGCCTCTGACACAACAGTTGCCTCTGATACAACATCAAACTCTGAATCAACATCAACGCCAGCAACAACATCAGGTGCTGATACAACAGTTGGCTCTGAAACAACAGTTGCCTCTGATACAACATCAAACTCTGAATCAACATCAACGCCAGCAACAACATCAGGTGGTGATACAACAGTTGGCTCTGAAACAACAGTTGGCTCTGAAACAATAGTTGCCTCTGATACAACATCAAACTCTGAATCAACATCAACGCCAGCAACAACATCAGGTGCTGATACAACAGTTGGCTCTGAAACAACAGTTGGCACTGAAACAACAGTTGCCTCTGTTACAACATCAAACTCTGAATCAACATCAACCCCCGCAACAACATCAGTGGCCGATACAACAGTTGGCTCTGACACAACAGCTGCCTCTGACACAACAGTTGCCTCTGACACAACACTTGCCTCTGACACAACAACAAACTCTGAATCAACATCAACGCCAGCAACAACATCAGGTGCTGATACAACCGTTGGCTCTGAAACAACAGTTGGCTCTGAAACAACAGTTGCCTCTGATACAACATCAAACTCCGAATCAACATCAACCCCAGCAACAACATCAGGTGCTGATACAACAGTTGACTCTGACACAACAGTTGCTTCTGAATCAACAGATGCCTCTGAAACAACAGTTGGCTCTGACACAACAGCTGCCTCTGATACAACAGTTAATTCTGACACAACAGTTGCCTCTGACACAACATTAAACTCTGACTCAACATCAACCCCAGCAACAACATCAGTGGCCGATACAACAGTTGGCTCTGACACAACATCTGCCTCTGACACAACAGTTGCCTCTGATACAACATCAAACTCTGAATCAACATCAACGCCAGCAACAACATCAGGTGCTGATACAACAGTTGGCTCTGAAACAACAGTTGGCTCTGAAACAACAGTTGCCTCTGATACAACATCAAACTCTGAATCAACAGCAACGCCAGCAACAACATCAGGTGCTGATACAACAGTTGGCTCTGAAACAACAGTTGGCTCTGAAACAACAGTTGGCTCTGAAACAACAGTTGCCTCTGATACAACATCAAACTCTGAATCAACATCAACGCAAGCAACAACATCAATTGCTGATACAACAGTTGGCTCTGAAACAACAGTTGGCTCTGAAACAACAGTTGCCTCTGATACAACATCAAACTCTGAATCAACATCAACGCAAGCAACAACATCAGGTGCTGATACAACAGTTGGCTCTGAAACAACAGTTGGCTCTGAAACAACAGTTGGCTCTGACACAACGCTTGCCTCTGACACAACATCAAACTCTGAAACAACATCAACCCCAGCAACAACATCAGATGCTGAAACAACAGTTACCTCTGACACAACAGTTGCCTCTGACACAACAGTTGCCTCTGACACAACATTAACCTCTGAAACAACATCAACCCCAGCAACAACATCAGATGCTGAAACAACAGTTACCTCTGACACAACAGTTGCCTCTGACACAACAGTTGCCTCTGATACAACATCAAACTCCGAATCAACATCAACCCCAGCAACAACATCAGATGATGATACAACAGTTGACTCTGACACAACAGTTGCTTCTGAAACAACAGATGCCTCTGAAACAACAGTTGGCTCTGACACAACAGCTGCCTCTGATACAACAGTTAATTCTGACACAACAGTTGCCTCTGACACAACATTAAACTCTGACTCAACATCAACCCCAGCAACAACATCAGTGGCCGATACAACAGTTGGCTCTGACACAACATCTGCCGCTGACACAACAGTTGCCTCTGATACAACATCAAACTCTGAATCAACATCAACACCAGCAACAACATCAGGTGCTGATACAACAGTTGACTCTGACACAACAGTTGCTTCTGAAACAACAGATGCCTCTGAAACAACAGTTGGCTCTGACACAACAGCTGCCTCTGATACAACAGTTAATTCTGACACAACAGTTGCCTCTAACACAACATTAAACTCTGAATCAACATCAACCCCAGCAACAACATCAGTGGCCGATACAACAGTTGGCTCTGACACAACAGCTGCCTCTGACACAACAGTTGCCTCTGATACAACATCAAACTCTGAATCAACATCAACGCCAGCAACAACATCAGGTGCTGAAACAACAGTTGGCTCTGAAACAACAGTTGGCTCTGACACAACAGCTGCCTCTGATACAACATCAAACTCTGAATCAACATCAACCCCAGCAACAACATCAGTGGCCGATACAACAGTTGGCTCTGACACAACAGCTGCCTCTGACACAACAGTTGCCTTTGACACAACACCTGCTTCTGAAACATCAGTTGCGTCTGACACAACATTTGCTTCTGATTCAACAATTTCCTCTGAAACAACATTATTCTCTGAATCAACATCAACCCCAGCAACAACATCACGTGCTAAAACAACACCATCTGCTGAGACAACGTCGATAGAAACAACAATTTCAACTCCAGAATCACCAACAAAAATACCAGAAATCAATAAAACACCTTCAAGTACATCTCCAATTTCAAAAATAACCATTCCAACGACAACAACTCGAACGAGAATAACAACGCCGATACCATATACAAGAACAAAAAAACCAATAACGACGAAAGCTCCACCAACAAAACCGAGTACATGGTCGCCTTATCTTGGCGGAAGTGGTCATCATAATGGGGGTCATTATGGTCATGGACTTAATGGTCATGATGGTCATCCTTATCATCACGGTCATCATGGACATAATGATCATCATGGACATTATGATCATCATGGACATAATGATCATCATGGACATTATGATCATCGTGATCATCATGGTCATCATGATCATCATGATGATCATGGTCATCATGGTCATCATGATCAATATGATCATCATGATCATTATCATGGCCATGAGCATCATGATCATTATCATAGCCATGAGCATCACGATCATCATCATGGCCATGAGCATCATGATCATCATCATGGCCATGAGCATCATGATCATCATCATGGCCATGAGCATCACGGTCATGATGACCATGGTGGCTATCATGGTGGTCATGATGGTGAACGTCATGGTGGTGTACTGCATGGCGATCATAATGGTGAACGTCATGTTGGTGTACTTTATGGTAGTCATGATGGTGAACGTCATGTTGGTGTACGTCATGGTGGTGTACTGCATGGCGATCATAATGGTGAACGTCATGTTGGTGTACTTTATGGTAGTCATGATGGTGAACGTCATGTTGGTGTACGTCATGGTAGTGAACTTCATGGTGGTCATGATGGTGAACGTCATGGTGGTGTACTGCATGGCGATCATAATGGTGAACGTCATGGTGGTGAACGTCATGTTGGTGAACTTCATGGTGGTCATGATAGTGATCGAAACGGTGGTGTTTTTCATGGTGGTCATAATAGTGGACTTCAGGTTGGTGAACGTCATGGTAGTGAAGGTCATGTTGTTGAACGTCATGGTGGTGTACTGCATGGCGGTTATGATGGTGAACCTCATGGTGGTCATGATGGTGATCGTCATGGTGGTGGAAGTCATGATGTTGAACGTCATGGTGGTCATTATGGAGAACGTCACGGTGGTGAACTTGGACATGATTTCGCACGTCATGGTGATGGAGGTCATGAAGTTGAACGTCAAGTTGGTCATGATGGTGAACGTCAAGGTGGTGAACGTCATGTTGAGCGTGGCGGTAAAGGTGATCATCACAGTCATGGTCGAAAGTAAAAAAATTGTATTACCTGAAGTGACGCATAGCCGCTTCAAATATATCCCAGACCATATCAATGAACATTATAAATCAGCAATAAAAACAATGACTTTTATTGTAAGTGTAAATAATAGTTCTTTTGAAATGCTTTCTTTTAAAAAATGGCAGATATGTTGTAACATAAATATCATGAATAAATCGTGGTTAATCATTATCAAATCTCGTTTGCTCTTTCAACTTTTAGAAAAGTAGTTATTCTAAAATGATATTTAATTAATGTGTATTTTAAAGAGTTAATAGTTGCTACTATTAAGTAATCTACAGAAAAGGGTGAACAAAAAGAATTGGAGAAAGATGAAAAAAGATGAAAAAATAATAAGCAATCGCCGAAATACCTATCGTTAAATAAGCTATCGGTTAGATACTTGATGTGCCTGACACATTTATACTAGGACTCTGACGAAATGATTTGGCTATGATTCGCGGACATGAGCACAGTATAAATAATGTATGTGCGTTTTTTTAAAATAGATATTCAGAAATTAAAGAGAAAAAAAAAAAAATAAAAGCCTGATCTGATTTCGAATCTGGGACACTTAGAGGGCAGGCAAGCGCGCTATCAGTACACAACCAAGACTGTTTTGATATGTGTTTCGATTCATTGGCGGAATGTACAAAAAAGTATATTATTCAGCAAGTTTACACTTTTATTTATTGTTCGACTGCTTCCAATTTTTGCACCGATGACGATACCGATCGTTTCCATCGCCTTTACTTGTGTCAATGTTTATTTTGAACTATACCGATGCCGTTTGTCGTTTAAAGTAACGAAATTTTCGTCTTAATTAAAATAAATTTTAAGATGTTCTAGTGTGCCACGTTGAAAAGGTAGAGCTAAAGGATTCGTTTTTCCCAAACTTCAACCGATGATTGTACCATTTTGATACCGCAGTTAACGAGGGCAGTTTCAGGTGTACCCGACCTGGCTGCATAAGGTTCGAACCTTTAAGGTTCGTAAGAAGTATCATCCTTATATAGCTAAAGTTGTTGGCTTGACGACGCTTCGTTGTTCAATATTTCTTTGTCACCCATCAATATTGAATTTTTGATATAGTTAAAAATAATTTTATTAATCAACAATACAAATTTTGTATAATTTTGTCAGAAAATAACTCGGAATTTTGACTTTTATAATGAAAAAATTCGAGAATATCACTTATTTTTAATACCTGTAGTCGTAAGTGTTTCATTTTTTTTTTTGTTTTAAGAAAATGGAATTGAAATGAAAAAATAGGATATTTAATGTATTTTAAACTGCAGTTCTTTTGTTTTTACCCAAACAATTAAAGGTTTTGGAAACTTTGACTAAAAAAAACTAACATGAATATAAATTTTATACAGATGTTAGCATGTTAGCTGTTAAATTATGTAAAGTTTTTGCAGTCATCAAAAATTACTTCCAAAGTTGTCTATCAATGTGTGGAAAACACTTTTAAAATCATGGTTTTTGTTTGTGTAAATTTTATTAAATTATCTGTGACGGCTGTTACACATATTATGGTGGATGTTACGAGAGAAAAATCTTTATGTTTAAGTAGTCAAGCTGCATAACTAAAAACAAATATTTGCTCATGAATCGTGTTTTTTATTGTTAATTCAACAAATACAGTATATTTTATTTAAAAAAAAACAATAATGTTGCGTTGTTGTTTTAGTTGAAAATACAAAAGCATTCAATATTTTAGAATTTAAGGTTTCTCCTATATTTAAAATAATAAAGAAATTATATTGACGAGCGAACTGACATCTTGATTGAAAGGTGTTTTTTTCGGAAGTCTGCCTTGTTTCGGAAATGGCGATATAGATAAGAAGGAAAGAAAGTGAAGTCAAGAGAAACAATTGTATAATAATATAATTATTCCAGGGACTTAATCTTTGACAGAAATAAAAGAGTTTAATGCAATATCTTTAAATAAAAGGTTTTTGCCTTGTTAACGGTTATTATGATGCTCCACAGAGGAAATCTAAAAATTGAGTTCAATAACTTTTAAAAAAAGTACTAAAGTAAAAGTACTGCTTATGTTGAGAAGATTGACTGAAGGTATTTTGCACTGTCTTTTAATATATTCTGATCCTCTTGTCAGCCATTTGCGACTGAAAAAAGTTCAAAAATACAAACAGTTGTCAATTAAAGCTCAATCAAGCATGACTTCAAAATGAGCTTGATTAGCAATAAATTTGTTTTTTTTTTAAATAAAAATAATAAATTAACTTTTTCAATATTATTTTCAAATGTTAAAAAGTTTTCGAAACTGGAATTCCCTCAAACGTTTTTGTGTAGAAATTTGTGAATGCTATTTTGATTGTAGCAAACACATTTCTATTTACTGTAAATATATAGTGCAATTCTGACCATACTTTGTTTGTTATACATGTTGCTTTTTTTGTGACCATCATTTCAATGTTTGCTTCTTATTCGAGAAAACATATTTTGATTGAAGTGAAAATAACATATTTTTGTGGAAAACATGCTTGCAACAAAAATAGTATGTTTTTGCCATGACCATATCGTATTTGTGAGAAATATACAACATGATCGTAATTAACATAATATGTTCATGCAATATCCTTGTTCGGTTTACTTGTTTTGCTTACATTTTGTTCGCTCACACGACGCTCACACGAAGATAAGCGACGGTCCGCTTTCAAATCACGGTGATGGCAAATTGGTCAATTGTAATGATGTGAAATTTTTCCTTAAATTATTTTCGTGTATAAATTTTAATAAAAAAAAAAAAAAATAAAATTTAACTCGATTAATTCAAATCAAATTAACAAGCGTTTTATCAACTGATCCACGATATAAAAATTTTGTTCGCAATCTAATAGTATACTTAGCTTACTATAAACTAAGTTGCTTCAAAACTGGTCACAGTAAACATAATATATTTATTGCAATAATTTTTCATAGGTCCTAGTAACGTGCTAGTAACATAACATATAAATCGTAACAAATCAACTTATAAACGTAAAGTATTTATGATGATCGTAAAAACAGAAACATGTTTCTAGTAAAAATAAACTTGTTTTTCTCAATAAGATTTCAAACATAATAGTTAGCTCTCCAATTAGGTTTGTCGTAAATATATTTCTTTTCTACCTGTATAAAGAGGTTGATATTTGAGTTACACACAGTAGTTAAATCCTGTTAAGATCATTAGTTAAACCTGTATAAAACTTAAAAGTAATGCATGAATTTTGAACAAAAAGAAGAACTTATTTCAATTTGTTGTAATAATTTAATGTGACTGTGATATATTGAAACAAAAAAAAAGTCTAATCGTAATCTACCGAATAGTTATCGATAAATTTAAACTTTTATTTTACTTTTACTTTATTGATAAATTTCAAAATTATACAACATTTATCGATAAATAGCAAAACTCTTTTGAACTTATCAAAACGCTATCGATCAATTGAAAACTGATCGATGAATTTGAAAATTGGCTTAAACGAAAAATATGAAAATATTAGAAAATTGATTGAAATAAACGAAGAATTTTCGAAAAGTAAGCAAAAAATTATCGATAAGTAAGCAATAAATAATCGATACATTTCAAAATTATATGAAATTTATCGATAAATAGCCAAAAACTCTTTTGGACTTCGCTATATATTAATGGAAAAATTATCGATGAATTTAAAATAAAAATTGGCTAAAACGAAAAATATTATAAAATAAAATAAAAAAATTTTTTAAATCTTCGAAATGTCATCGATATGTACGAGTAATTAAATATGTCGATTTAAATTAAAGTAAAGTAATTGACATTATAACTGAAATTTCGATAAGTTTATTTAAAAACCATCATCTACAAATTATCTATTACTTATATGTTAACTAACGATAAATTTAAAATTATCAAAAAGTTATCGATATTGTGTGAAAAATTATCTTAAAGCTTGGAACAAATTACCGAGAATTGAAAAATTATCGATAATTTTATGAATTACCAAATTAAAAAATTGCTCGATATAATATAAAAATCTTCAAAAATTATCGATAAGTGAATAAATTTATATTAAAGTTAGATTTTGATTTTGATTTTGATTGTGATTTTGATTTTGATTTTGATTTTGATTTTGATTTTGATTTTGATTGTGATTGTGATTGTGATTGGGATTGTGATTGTGATTGTGATTGTGATTGTGATGGTGATGGTGATTGTGATTTTGATTTTGATTTTGATTTTGATTTTGATTTTGATTTTGATTTTGATTTTGATTTTGATTTTGATTTTGATTTTGATTTTGATTTTGATTTTGATTTTGATTTTGATTTTGATTTTGATTTTGATTTTGATTTTGATTTTGATTTTGATTTTGATTTTGATTTTGATTTTGATTTTGATTTTGATTTTGATTTTGATTTTGATTTTGATTTTGATTTTGATTTTGATTTTGATTTTGATTTTGATTTTGATTTTGATTTTGATTTTGATTTTGATTTTGATTTTGATTTTGATTTTGATTTTGATTTTGATTTTGATTTTGATTTTGATTTTGATTTTGATTTTGATTTTGATTTTGATTTTGATTTTGATTTTGATATTGATTTTGATATTGATTTTGATTTTGATTTTGATTTTGATTTTGATTTTGATTTTGATTTTGATATTGATATTGATATTGATATTGATATTGATATTGATTTTGATTTTGATTTTGATTTTGATTTTGATTTTGATTTTGATTTTGATTTTGATTTTGATTTTGATTTTGATTTTGATTTTGATTTTGATTTTGATTTTGATTTTGATTTTGATTTTGATTTTGATTTTGATTTTGATTTTGATTGTGATTGTGATTGTGATTGTGATTGTGATTGTGATTTTGATTTTGATTTTGATTTTGATTTTGATTTTGATTTTGATTTTGATTTTGATTTTGATTTTGATTGTGATTGTGATTGTGATTGTGATTGTGATTTTGATTTTGATTTTGATTTTGATTTTGATTTTGATTTTGATTTTGATTTTGATTTTGATTTTGATTTTGATTTTGATTTTGATTTTGATTTTGATTTTGATTTTGATTTTGATTTTGATTTTGATTTTGATTTTGATTTTGATTTTGATTTTGATTTTGATTTTGATTTTGATTTTGATTTTGATTTTGATTTTGATTTTGATTTTGATTTTGATTTTGATTTTGATTTTGATTTTGATTTTGATTTTGATTTTGATTTTGATTTTGATTTTGATTTTGATTTTGATTTTGATTTTGATTTTGATTTTGATATTGATTTTGATATTGATTTTGATTTTGATTTTGATTTTGATTTTGATTTTGATTTTGATTTTGATTTTGATTTTGATTTTGATTTTGATTTTGATTTTGATTTTGATTTTGATTTTGATTTTGATTTTGATTTTGATTTTGATTTTGATTTTGATTTTGATTTTGATTTTGATTTTGATTTTGATTTTGATTTTGATTTTGATTTTGATTTTGATTTTGATTTTGATTT
Organism: Tetanocera ferruginea; assembly: GCA_958299015.1. NCBI lineage: Eukaryota > Metazoa > Arthropoda > Insecta > Diptera > Sciomyzidae > Tetanocera > Tetanocera ferruginea. The sequence continues at coordinate 142,377,479 of OY282642.1, forward strand.
TGATTTTGATTTTGATTTTGATTTTGATTTTGATTTTGATTTTGATTTTGATTTTGATTTTGATTTTGATTTTGATTTTGATTTTGATTTTGATTTTGATTTTGATTTTGATTTTGATTTTGATTTTGATTTTGATTTTGATTTTGATTTTGATTTTGATTTTGATTTTGATTTTGATTTTGATTTTGATTTTGATTTTGATTTTGATTTTGATTTTGATTTTGATTTTGATATTGATATTGATATTGATATTGATATTGATATTGATATTGATATTGATATTGATATTGATATTGATATTGATTTTGATTTTGATTTTGATTTTGATTTTGATTTTGATTTTGATTTTGATTTTGATTTTGATTTTGATTTTGATTTTGATTTTGATTTTGATTTTGATTTTGATTTTGATTTTGATTTTGATTTTGATTTTGATTTTGATTTTGATTTTGATTTTGATTTTGATTTTGATTTTGATTTTGATTTTGATTTTGATTTTGATAAGTTTTTTATTTCTTCTCATTTTTGTTTATTTTGTTAGTTATAATTCGATTGATATTTATAAATCTTACGTTTGCATAAAAAGGCGTGTCACTGACTATTTATCCCGACTTGGGACACTCATTGTTCAAATCAACTACCTACTGCTAAACCTACATGTCAACATCAAGTCTCCTAGTCTAGTTAAATTTGTACTTATCACTACGAGTCTTAAGAAATTTCACTTAAAAACAAAAGATACTGTTAAAACATAATGAGTTCTAATTTAAAACAATCTCTGAGCAAAACCAACACATTAATAGATGGAAAAAAATCGCCCTGAGAGCAGGTTGTTGAGCAAAATAACACAGTGTGATGCAGTACCTGGAGATATTTTTGCTTCAAATGCATTCATTATTTAACAATCAAAAATAAACAATGCCCTGTCGTTTTTTCTTGCATGCATCCTTGTTCGTCCTGCTTTTCCAAAAACGATGCATTGCATTTTTCCGGGTTTTCCTTTCTTTCTGAAGCAATTTGAAGTGTTTTGTTGTATTTGGCAACAATGTGAAAAATAACTTTCAGGCTCGAACTTTTGTTGTGCTTTTGATGCAAGCAACAACTAGCTGGTGCTGCTGTTAAACTTGTTGTTGTTGTTAGTGTTGTTGTATGGCTGCTTGGGTAAACAAACTTATAAAGACAGCATTTCTGGCTATTTTCCATTTTGTCTTGGTCTTGATTTTGTTGTTGTTTCTATTCTTCTGCTTGAATTTAATTCATTTAGTATATTTCGTCCCGACAGGCGACCGTTCGTCTACCGGAACTGCCAACGGAACACATCAATTCACCTCAAGCGACAGTCCCACAGTCCACAGACCCAAGTCTGCAAGCAGTAAACTTTTAGTTTTTGTTGCTTTGAATTTTCAATTTTTATTCTACCAAACTTCTTACAAAATCTGCTGCACTTTTGCTGCTGTTCTCTCAAAGCTATGTTGCATTGTTTGTTTGCTTAGCCATTGAAAATTTTGAGATCTGGCCATTTTTCAATAGTTCTTGTTGTGTGTGTTTTTTTTTTTTTTTTTTTTAGGATTTGCTGGTTGAAGAATAGCGAAACGAAAAATAGAAAAAAAAAGACGAAAATTGTCTTGCTTACTTTAAAATTAGTTTTTAGACTGACAAGAATAGACAAGCTTTTGAATACAATAACAAGCTAGGTTTTCTTAATTAATTAATTAATTAGTAAGTTTTTTTAGTTATTAACATAATTTTTAATTTATATTTTAACTATTTTGAATAAAGTTTGCAACTTCAATAAATTTATTTCTAAAAAACTGAACATAAAATGTAAAAAGTGCTCAACAGATTAAATTCAAGCTTAGTGAAAACTGCATTTACTTAAATCACCTTAAAAAAAACATGATATTTGTTTCATATCTTATTTAATAACATATTTTTGTTAAGTTACTAGAAGACTTTTCAAATTGGTCCTCTAGTAACTAAGAGTCCTGACAGGATAAAGAAAATTGATTGGCATATTCGTGATAAGCGTTCCAAACTTAACACTAAGCAGTTGTTTAGAACAACTTTTTTAACGATTCTTTTAAATTAAAAAATAAATCTTTAATGATAATAATAAAAATGTTTTCCGCTAAAGCGGAACAACAGGTTGAATTCGTGCTAAGAGAAAACTAAAGTAACTGAAATCCATTTAATATGAACGTTATATTTTTTAAATAGCTTATTTGCTTAGATATTTCTGCTTTTTAAAATTATGACTTTTCAAATTGGTCCTCTAGTAACTAAGAATCCTGACAGGATAAAGAAAATTGATTGCCATATTCGCGATAAGCGTTCCAAAATTAACATAAAACAGTTGTATAGAACAACTTTTTAAACGATTCTTTTAAATTAAAAAATAAATCTTTGCAGATTATAATAAAAATGATTTCCGCACTTATTATACTTATTATTATTACAAAGCCCGATATTTAAAGTTTATAAAGTGTTTTTATTTCTGCAGCATGTTAAATGAATTAAATTTAACTCAAATTTTGTTTTTGTATTTGCAGTGAATCCTTGAGCGTCCAGTGCTTTCATTGGGTGCTGACTCGCATGCAGCACGACATGGACATGATTGTGTCTGACAAGAAGCAAGCTAGACTTTGGGCAAAACGTTTACATGTGGCACTTCAGGTAAGTGAAAAATCTTTGACTTCGATATAGGTTACCGAAGTTTTTCCGTGAACTCACCAAGATTATAACTAATCGAGTTAAGCTTTTATAATACATGCTTTTGCTATTGAAGTAGTAATACTTATGCATTTCTTCCAGAAACTCACTCTCTTTTGCCATCCGCTTTGCTGGCAGTTTTTCTTTCCTTTATTTTGCTTTCTTCAATCTATTCCTGCCATTCCTGGCAGCACATAGTATGCTATCGCATTTTGCAATCGGCATCAGATTCAAGTGTGTTAAAACTTTCGCTGGTTTCATTAGACCACGTGTCAGCAGCATTGAGTGTGAGTGTGCTCTTGAAAGTGAGCAGGAGAGCTGAAAAGTAATCGTGCTGCCTAAGTCACGTGTTTCATTTTTAAAATGATTATTTTGCAAGAAAAGCTGTTTTACACTTCATTGCTTTTACGTGCTATTAAGTCAGGGTAGTTGTTTTTTTTCTTTGTCTTTTTCTAAGAAGCTGATTGTTTTTTTTTTTTTTTTTTTTTTGTATTAACTTAAACTTTTAACGTCTTAAGTTTAACGAGTGTGTGTGATTTTATTATAAAACATAAATTATCGAAAATATCATCAGTTTTCATAGAAGTCATATGTTATTATTTTGTTTTTGTGAGAATAAAAATCTGGTTTCATTAATCATATGTGAAAATTTTTTATGTCATTTATCCATATGACATGGTACCTTGAATTGTAGAAACCTATTTATTAAACTTCAAGGTCGTACAAGAATTTAAAATGTCAGAAATTGTCAAAAATCAAGTCAACAAAATATATGATTTTGACATATTTAAATATTCAGGCTGAATCCTTTTTATTTAAAACTTTTATAAAATTTGTACAAGTCTTTTTGCATAACTTTCTGCGAAAGTAATTAAAATTAAAATAACTTTCTTCGTATTGTTTTCTACAAACTTTGATTCATTTTTCGATTTCGAGTCCACAAAAGCCATTCAAAAACTGCAACCCTTGCGTTCAACATGATTCTATTGAAATTAAATTTTTAAAAGGTTTTTTTTATGCGATTACCTGAACATATGCACATGTGCTATTTGTCCATTGAACTAACTCTTGATGCTCTCTCCACTCACAGTACAGATTGCAGCTAAGTAAATACTCGGTTAACGCTAAATTCACTACGATTATTGATTAAATACGGTCATTGATTTACTGTTAATTGTTTTTATTTGCCAAACAGTGTCTGTGTAAATTATGCAGCTCCACGTGGTCTTGAATGTAAAATGGCTGTGTGCAATAATTCAGTTATGATTTAAACTCAATATTTATTGAAGCAAAATAAATAAATTAAAGCTAAGAGTAGCAAACTAATTAATGAACTCTTAAATGCGCTTGAACCTGTTTGACCGTTAAATATCTTGAAATACACTAGTTCATTGAAAAAAATTTCATTTTTGATTTATACTCTGCTCCAACAATCACTTGTCTGTAATCTATTGCTTTTAAAATAAGCATTATTGCACTTAATAAAAACGTTGGGCAAATAATTGAATTTTTTTTTTTTGAAAAATTGCAATTGGAAAGAACTGGCCAAAAACCTCTTAAAATACTAGTTTATGAAATTTAAAATTGGCCCAAAACAGCCACATAAAAAGAATGTAGTTGGCTGTGTCATTTGCACATTCATCTCTGTTGAGATGCTTTGTCTTAATATATGCCCTTATCCTTGACGAAATCCTTCAAGGATTCCTTCTTAATCCTTCTTAATCCTTTTCCAAGTTCTTCTCATAGTCTTTGTCTAAACGCTTTTCCTTACTAGTTCTGGTACTTATGTTGTCCTTGTTGTATCCTTAAGGCCTTAAAGTGCCTTTAAAATATCTTATACTGTTAATTGTCATTTACTTTTTTCGGATGTTTTTCCTTAATCTTGTAAAAGACCTTGTCTTAATTCTTATCCTACACTTTTCCCCATTCTCGTAATACTTATTTTTTAAATTCTTGTTCAAGTCCTAGTCAATATCCTTGTCTTAATTCTTGTCCTAATATTATATCAACTGTTATCTTTATCCTTATTCAATTCCTTTACAAAGGCTTTGTTTTTTTTCTTTTCTTGTCCTCCTCCAAGTAAATATTCCTACCTAAATCTTTATCCGAATTCTTGTTCTTGACCTAGTCCTTATCTCTGTCCTAACCTTTGTTCTAATTTTTGTCGCAATTTTCGACTTACTCGTAGTCATTGTTTTTATCTTTGTCCTTGTTCAAGTCCTAGTCATTATCCTAGTCTTAATTCTTGTCCTAACCCTTGTCTTAAATATTCTACCAACTGTTATCTTTATCACTTTATCCTTATTCAATTGCTTTTCAAAGTCTTTTTTTTTTCTTTTCTTTTGCTCATCCAAGTAAATATTCGCGCCCAAATCTTTGTCCGAATTCTTGTTCTTGACCTAGTCCTTATCTTTGTCCTTACCTTTGTTCTAATTTTTGTCCCAATTTTCGACTTAGTCGTAGTCATTGTTTTTATCTTTGTCCTTGTCCCGTAATCTTAGTCCTTATCATTGTCCTAATCATTGCCAAAATCCTTGCTCTTGTCCTAATCCTTTCACTAGTTCTTATTTTTATCCTTGTTCTGAACCCTTCCGTAACTTTGGTTCTTCGTATAGTTTCTCATTTTTGTCCACGGTTTGTCCTAATCTCTGTTGAAATTCTTATTATAAATATTGTCCTAATATGTTTTTGGTTTTTTTATGTATTTTATATATTTTTTTATTTTTTAATATTATTTTTGTTTTTTTAATTTTGTTTGTTTTTTTATTTATCCAAATCCTTGCCGCAACCTTTGTCCTAATCCTTGTCTTACTCTTTAAACTGATATTTGCCTTAACGCGAAGAGCTCTTGTTCTTAACGTTTTAATTACCTTGGTTCCAATCCGAGTTCCAATCCTCATCTCAATTTTTTTGCCGGTTCGTTTTCTTAGTTCTTGTCGTAGTCTTTTTTCGAAGTCTTTTGTTTATCCTTCCCCTAATAGTTTATCTAATATATTGCTCCCAATATTTGTCCAAAATATTTTCCTAATCCTTGTTGATAACTGTGTCCTAATCAGAGAATTTCTAACTCGCCAAGATCAAACCACAACAATTCAAATAAAGCTTTATGCTCGAACAGCACGTTTATATTCCGCTCTCTTTCTTCGTCGAGTTAGGGATAATTATACTGTTTGAGTCAAAGGACCTAATACGGCATGTATAGAGTAAGAGTTTGAGTGCGCTTTTGAAATAGTTGTTCCATTCTCTGATTCTAATACTATCATTATTCTTGATAGAAATCCTTGTTTTTATCTGTGTGCTGCACTTAGTCAATCATGCCAATCATGAAACATTTTCTCCCGGGAGTTGTAAAAGGGAGTTTCCGGTTTTAACATAAAGTTAAAATACTTTTTGGTTATTTTGAATGCAACTTCGTTCATCAACCGCCAGTATTCATGAGTGCAAAATAAAAAAAATGAGATAGCTTTACCTGCTATCTTAAAACCTGAAACTCCCTTTTACAACTCCCGGGAGAAAATGTTTCATGATTGGGCTGAATAGCATTTTTTAAACCTTTCCTCAGAACCTTTTCCTTGTTATAGTTATTGTCCATGTCTTTATATTTGCTCTCATCATTTCTCTTATACTTGTTTTAGGCCTGATTCTTGTTCTTGTTCTTATTCTTCTCCTAATACTTGTCCTCAACCCAAACCCCAACCCCTTGTTCTAATCTTTGACCCAATCTTTGCCTATTGTACATTGTACTAATCTATGTCGTAATCCTTGTTCTATACCTTTTTCTTATATTTGTTGTAATCCTTATCATAAACCTTATCTAAAACCTTACCCAAAAACCTTATCCTCCTACACGTTTTCTTTTTGTACCTTTTGTGCTTGTTCTTATTATCGTCCTAATGTTTAAACTCTCTCTCACTTAACAAAGACTTGTTCTGATCCCTGTTTTATCCTTGTCTTAATCATTGTTTTCAACTTTGTCGTTATTTTATCCTAAACCGTGTAGCGGTTATCTTTGTCTTATTTCTAAGTCCAGTACTAATCTTTGTCCCAAAGCTTATCCTAATCTTTGTTTCCTTTTGGGAATTTTTGTTCTTCAAAGGAAAAGGTGGAGCCCTGCCCAGTTTTTCGAAGTTACATGTTGAGTTTTATTTTTATGCGGGTATTTCGGTGCAAAGGTATTCCATATACAAAATTTTAATTGTGTAGGACGTGAACCGCCCTCTTATTCAATGCTTGGTCAATTTTTATACCTTAAACCTGAAAGGTGAGAGTATTAACTTTGAGCAAACGTTTGTAACGCATAGAACGAAGCGAGTCCGGTATAGAAAAGTATATATATTCTTGATCAGCGTCACCACGTGAGTCGAGCTATCTATGTCCGTCCGTCCGTCCGTCCGTGCGTCCGTCTTTGTGTTGTCCGTTAACACAGGATAAGAAGAAGGAGTTGAGATAATTGGATGAAACTTGGTACACATCTGCACTATTGAATATGTTTGATAAATTTACATATAAATTTGATATGTATGTGTTTTATACAAACACAAAGATGTCTTCAAAAAATGGACGTCATCTGCTCACGGACACGCCCACCTCCCATACAACCCAAAAATTTAAAACACAATAAATAAGCCTCTGCTGAACCTACAGAGCTAAAATTTGGCACGTATGCTTTTTATGACAAGAAAAAGATGGTTTTGAAAAATGGACTTCATCCGCCCACTGACACGCCTACCTTCCATACAATCCAAAAAGTTTAAAACTCAATAAATAAGGTTGTGTTTGTCAAAGAGAAATTAAATGTGGTATGTATGTATTTTATACCAAAACTAAGATGTGTTCAAAAATTGGGAGTAATCCGTCCATGAACACGCCCACCTCCCATAGCAAATGTAAATTTTTCATCAACATTTAAATACATATCAAATATAGGCTTCATCCGCCCACGGAGACGCCCATTTACAATAAAAATTTTTTTGTTTTTGAAAAGTAGGTTTTGGGTATTACATAGTTGGCCTAAACCGACTTTAGACTTTCTTTACTTGTTATAGTTAAAAGACACAATTAATTGGTAAATGCGCACCTGGTTTCGGTGATGTGTACTTATACATGGATCGAAAGTTATATCGATAATTTGGGCTGCTGAAAAACGACTCTCATATAATACACACACAGTGGAACTGCACTTGTAAATTCAGCTTTAATATCGGATTCTTAAGCTGTGCGTCCTTTAATTCCTAAGCCATTCGATATCAAAGATTTGGGTTGTATCGCAGGTGCCACGCTCCTTTTGTACGATCGATACTTACTCTCGACTTGAGAAAGCTCTCAAGATCTTGCCGTTTCGGATTCTATTCCTTACATATCACATGCATACAAAGGCGGTCATGTGTTTTAAGATATCTTGTCGCCAGACAATCTGCGACCAATTTGCATAGATATGTACCCACGCCAAACGGGCTGCTTTGGTTTTTATGTTCAAAAACGACTTTTTCACAACACGACCGCCATATAAATGGTCAATCTCTCGTAACATCCTTGCCTAAAAAAAGCATTTTATAAAAAAAATTCCAAGAATTCCTAACTGGTGTTACTGGAGCGGTCTCAGAAATCATTCACAAACTGAGACTTATTTCGGGGTCTTCATGAAGATAGAGCTCGTACTTGACTTAAATGCAGAATCTTTGTGATTGCTTTCTGCTTTGTTTTGCTTTCATTCCATGCGACATCCAATCATCCAAATGCTTGTTACATATTTTTCTTCTCTCTCATCCTGTTTATTATTTTTACTCATAATTTTATTATAACTGCTCAGCATGTTTTATTTCGTTTTATTTTTTGTTTTTAATTACAGACATTCCGAGAGTTGCTCCAAAGCTTGCTGGCACTACAAAAGCTGCAGGACATCAAGGCACGAGCGCTCTTCGATATGCTTTTAAACAATGTCTGCTATGTGCTAGAGTATCGAGAGACGATACTGCATTTGTTAATGAACTACAATGAGGCGCATAGCACTAAGTAAGTAACACACACACACACACACATGTACACTTACCAATTTACAACGACTTTCTTCTACTTCTATTTCTACTACCGCTCACACGGGGTGCACACATTATCAATAATAGGATTACGACGTGCATGAAAATTCCTTAAATATTCTCAAATAGTCGCTACGAATATCTTTCTTACCAATCTACTGGCAACCTCTCTTCTCCTCTACGCAACACACAAGCTACTGCCTGCAGTTTCATTTATCGACTTAAATTTTAATTGATTTTGCCTAGCATGCTTTGGGGGTGAGGCTGCGTGCTTTGGAATAAAATTATTATTATTTAGAGACAAAAACCAAGACGTATAAAGTTGAATTTTAATTGCTTTGTTGTTGGTGCCAAACACCAACTCATGTTGTTTTGTGCTTTATATGATTATATGTGTGTCTTAGAGAGATAGAAAGTATCTGTAACATGTAGCCTGCATTGCCATAGTTTGTCTGTTCTTCTAAGATTTTACTAGCGCAGTTTATAGAGCAGACAAATTGTGCAGGATTCCTTCATGACGCTCCTACATCTTGGTCATTAAATACTCTGCGTTAATTTGCAGACTGTCAACACTGAATGATAGTTGATGGTAAATGAAAAACACTAAATTGATTGCAAATTAAATGTAGATAAAATTGTGCACTTAAAAAAAGGTTCAACAACTTCAAAGAAAAGTAAAGTAACAGTTGTAGCTTATAATGGAGCATAGAACATCAACAGTGCAAATTCCCCTGTAAGCGATTCATAGAAAGAATTCTTCATAGCTCTGAATATTCTGTAAAGACCAACTCAACACTACACCATTAAAAGCCGTCGCGTAAGACATTAATCTGCCTCAATTGTGTGTACCGTTAGATCAATGAGTCGTTCTAGCTGTACGTCGTTTTCGTTATTCAAGTGTACGCAAATGGAGAAGTTACACTGTCAAGATTCAAGGTTGAGTGAATGTATTACAACAATCCAAAGAAGAGCGGTTTACTTAAGGATTTTGAGAGCCGATGTTGCATGTGACCCACACCTAAACGTCAAGTTTTTTTCTGCATTTCATTTGACATTTCTCAATTTCAGACTAACTCAATTTGAACCATGGAAAGATACACAATCGAGCGAAGTGTTAAAGTTATTCAGTCTTATTATGAAAATGTGCGTTCAAAACAAAATGCATATCGTGCACTTTTCATCTCATGATGAGGCACATTTTCAACTCAGTGGCTTCGTCAATAAGCAGAATTACCGCCTTTGGGCGAACGATAATCCAAGAGTTATTGTCGAAAAACGAATGCACCCACAAAGAGTGACAAAGAGTTTCGTGCGGTTTATGGGCTGGTGGCAGCATCGGGCCGTATTTTTTCCAAAATGAGGTCGGTCAGGCAGTTACTGTGAATGGTATTCGCTATAGGGAGATGATAACAAAATTTTCATGGCCAGAATTGGTAGATATGGATGTGGACAATATGTGGTTATAATAATATGTGGTTAAAGGATGGTGCCACTTGCCACACAGCTAACGAAACAATGGCTCTTTTGTGCGACAAATTCAATGGCCATGTTATCTCACCTGGTGGTGATGTCAATTGGCTGCCAAGATCATGTGATTTGACACCCTTAGACTTTTTTCTTTGGAGTTATTTGTAAGAAAAGGTGTACGTCGATCGATAAGCTAGAAACGTGAATGCCGCGGCCAAAGGGAGCAAAAACTTTTGGTTATTTGTTAAAAAAGTAAAGAATCAGACGTTTTCGTCTATGCCAGCTCTTTTAAAAGATGACCTTATCTTCACTGACCCGGCTGATAAAGCGAACCTGTTGGCTGGATTGTTTGCACAGAACTCCACACTCCCGGCCAGCAATCAGCCACTGCCTCTTGTTGGGATCGCATCATCTGCAATGCAGGAGATTCACTTTCGAACAAGATCAGTTAAAAGGGTTCTCGCAAATCTCAATATCAAAAAAGCTTCTGGTTCCCATGGCATACCACCAATTGTGCTTAAAACGTGTACTTCTACATTGGCTCGGCCATTGCATAACCTCTTCAACATCTCCTACAGGAGAGGAGTATTTCCATCTTGTTGGAAGGTTGCGAATTTCCAGCCAATACCCAAAAAGGGTGATGCCACGAACCCTGCAAACTATCGTCCCATTGCAATATGCTCTGCGCTTTTCAAGGTCATGGGGAGTGTAATAAACTTCCACCTGATGAACTATCTGGAGCACAACGAATTGGTCAGTGACCGTCAGTATGGCTTTCGTAAGGGTCGCTCTACTGGTGACCTAATGGCGTATCTGACAGAGAAGTGGAGCCATTGTGTCCACTTTTTTGGTGAGAGTAGAGTTGTCGCTCTGGATATTTCAAAGGCGTTTGACCGAGTGTGGCATAAAGCACTCGTGGTGTCGGTAGTAACTTTGTTCGATGGATCACATGTTTTCTCGAAGACAGATCGATTCGTGTCGTGATCGACGGTATTTCTTCCAATAAACACGCCATCGATGCAGGAGTACCGCAGAGTTCAGTCCTTTCGCCAACTTTGTTCTTGGTTTTTAACAACATGCCTTCTGTCGTTGACACATAACCCAATTCATTCGTTTGCGGACGACAGCAGCATTTGTCATTCTTATTCCACAGGTTTTTTAAAACGGTGCAAGAAATTCTTCACTCCAGTTGACCTTCGCACTATCTACACCACATATATAAGGCCAAAATTGGAGTACAATTCGCACATTTGGGCAGGGGCTTCAAGATCTTATTTGGAGCTTCTGGACCGAATTCAACGACGTGCGATATATCTGATAGGGGATGAAAACATTTCATCGTCCCTCAACTCTCTTGGACATCGACGCAATGTTGGTTGCCTGAGCCTTCTGTATAGGTATTACCACGGGAAGTGTTCTAAGGAAATAAACGGCCTGACTCCACCAGCACGTGTATTTCCTAGATCCACTAGGGCAGCTCTCCAAGCCCATCCTCGTACCATTGCCGCTGTGTCCAACAGAAATTCACATTTTAGAGATAATTCGTTCTTTGGTCGCACTGTAAGATTGTGGAATAGTCTCCCTGCGTCTGTGTTTCCCGACGGATTCAAGCTGTGCAAATTTAAAACAAATCTTCACCGTCACTACTCCACCTTTCCACCCTCCTACTAAACTATCAGCTCTCTTCGAAACCAACACAATGCTTGCGCGTTTATAGGGGGCATCCCCTGAGCGTTGGTTTAGTCTAAAAAAACAAGCGTCATTGAAAATTTGCACCATCGGATGGAGATGTGCCGCCGAGGTCGCGGCGGCTATTTGGCCGATATTTTGTTCCACGCATAATTGAACCATACCAATATTATCATAATAAAAAGAAGTGACAATAATATCCTTAATAATTTGTGTTTTATTCAAAATAACATCGGCATTAAAATTTAACCACCCTCTATATCGCTGTTTATGTTTAAACAAGTAAGGCAACTCTAAAGTCAGTCTAGTCCGACTATGGCATACCCTAAACCTCTATATATTTAAATATATATTGATATACATATATATTGAGTGGTGACCGTGGTGACCGTGGCATGCAGGTTAAGTGTGTGGCTTAGCATGCTCGGAGCCCGGATTCGATCCCCAGCCGCGGCGAAAAGTTTTTTTCAATAAAAAATTTTTCTGATCGGTCACCACCTCTCTGCAGACAATGGCAAACCTCAGAGAGTAAAAAATGCCATGTAAAGCTTCTTGAGAACATGAACTTTAGCCGTTCGGAGTCGGCATAAAATATGTAGGTCCAGTTCTCGGTCAATTGTGTGCAAACATTTAATAACACACACAACACAATTGATCATAAGAAGCTCGGTCAAAGTCCTTTCAAGGGCTGAAATGGCCAATTTGTTTTGTTTTTATATATATAAATTATAAAAAGATGATTATGAGGTGACCGTGGCATGCAGGTTATGTGTGTGGCTTAGCATGCTCGGAGTCCGGATTCGATCCCCAGCCGCGGCGAAAAGTTTTTTTCAATAAAAAATTTTTCTGATCGGTCACCACCTCTCTGCAGACAATGGCAAACCTCAGAGAGTAAAAAATGCCATGTAAAGCTTCTTGAGAACATGAACTTTAGCCGTTCGGAGTCGGCATAAAACATGTAGGTCCAGTTCTCGGTCAATTGTGTGCAAACATTTAATAATACACACAACACAATTGATCATAAAAAGCTCGGTCAAAGTCCTTTCAAGGGCTGAAATGGCCAATTTGTTTTGTTTTTATATATATAAATTATAAAAAGATGATTATGAGGTGACCGTGGCATGCAGGTTATGTGTGTGGCTTAGCATGCTCGGAGCCCGAGTTCCATCCCCAGTCGCGGCGAAAAGTTTTTTCAGTAAAAAATTTTTTCTGATCGGTCACTACCTCTCTGCAGACAATGATCAATCTTAGAGAGTAAATAAAGCCATGTAAAGCTTCTTGAGAACATGAACTTTAGCCGTTCGAAGTTGGCATCAAACATGAAGGTCCAGTTCTCGGTCAAACATTTGCAAACATTTGATAACGCACACAACACAATTGATCATAAGGAGCTCGGTCAAAGTCCTTTCAAGGGCTGAAATGGCCAATTGGTTTTTTGTTTTTTTTTTATATATATATATACAAATTCATGTATTGATACATAAATAAGTGCTTATTTTTTTTTAAAATCCATGTATTCCTTTACAAATTACAACAGGTTTCTCTAATGTAGGTTTCATAGAAGTTTACCGTGTTCGTGGGCGGGTGACGCCCATATTGTGTACGCACCTTAGTTTTGATATTAAATCCTCCCTAATTAAGTTAAATGCCTGTAGGTCATATATAAACATTTTTGTGGTATTTTCAATATTGTGGGTTGCATGGGAGGTGGGCGTGGTCGTGGGCGTGTGGCGCCCATATTTTGTGCACACCTTAGTTTTGATATACGATCCTCCCATACCAAGTTTTGCTCTGCAGGTCATATATAAACCTTTTTATGTTATTTTCAATATTGTCAGTTTTATGGGAGTTGGGCGTGTTAGTTGGAGAGTGACGCCCATTTGGTATGTGCACCTTAATTTTGATGTAATTCTCCCATACCAAGTTGAATCCCTGTAAATCATATAAAAACCTTATTATGGTATTTTCAGCTTTAATAAAACTTTATGCAGTGATTTAAATTTTTTGGTTGTATGGGAAGAAGGCGTGTCCATGGGTGGATTCAAAAAACATAGTGCAGATTCTTGGATCAATGTGAACATGTGTCCCAAGTTTCATTCAAGTATCTAAACTCCTTATCCTGTGTTTACGAATAACACACAGACGGACAGACTAATAAACGGACAGGGCTAAATCGATTCGCGAGGTGACTCTGATCAAGAATATATATACTTTTCTATACTCGCTTGTTTTTAGGTGTTACACACGTTTGCATAAAGTTTATATACCCTGACCTTTCAGGTTAAGGGTATAAAAAGAGCAAATTGTAGTGGCGAATCAAGTTAATCAGGTTTTGGGGCCAATAGTTTGTCAATTTCCGGGAACTCAGTTTTTTCTTGGACCACGTGGTCAACAAGGTAGCAGTGCTGCCGACGAGGAATGGGGAGTAGAAATAAGCTCTATATAGATCGTTGATAATAGATAGTTTACTCACTGCGATGCGTTGTAGCAAGCAAAGTTCCTTAGACGCACTTTTCTTAACTGGCGGATCTGGAGTGATCACTTCTATATCTCTCCCCGTTATCTAACTTAACTTGCCTTACGTAACTGCCAGTTCTACAGACTAGTTCTGATCCTGAATGTGAATATGCTTTGCAGAATATCCAGTCAATTCTTGTACATCCTTATAACATCGACCTTAATACATCAACCAGTTATTTAATTGTATTGCTACTGCGATTTTGGTGGTGACCTTTGCCAAACATGCTAAGTATGTGCCGTGTCAAGCAAACAAAATGGGGTAGTTCGAATTCAATTGTCACCTGTAACAGAAAGTTTTTTCAATTGAAACAAATTTTTCCGATCAGCCTTCAACTCCCTGCAAAAAATGGTCAACCTTAGAGAGTAATCATTGCCATGTTATGCTTCTTAAGAATATGACCATTTTTCATTCAACTAGTTAAGGTCTCAAACAATTATGTACAAACATTAAATAACGCTGTTGTATGTTTAATCAAAAGAAGCTCAGTCAAAGTCCTCTCAAGAACTGAAATGACAAATTTGTTGATTTTTTTTTTTGCTTCATGATCCTTTGATTCAACCAATCAACTGAATACCAAACTGCTTATCTCAGTCTTTCGTTGCAGATATCTCTGCAGCAAAAAAATCTCCAAAGTTGATTGTTCAAAACAAATGCTTGATTTAAGTAATTAATCCTTAATCCAAGGTGCGAGTGCTTTAAGTGATGTGTACTTTACTATAAATGAATATGACGAAGTTAGCTTCGGATTTACAACTAGATCAAAATAATCCAATTATTTGATTTGCTGTTCAGTATTTATCTATAGAGATAACTTAGCGCTTGTATGCATATCAATGTGTGCTAACGCATGCATATGTGTGTGTGTGCGTGAGTATATGAGTGTAGAAAGATGATTTGATTACAGTACGTTGCCAATCACTGCATGGTTACGTACCGTTTGAGTGCCTGAAAGCGCATTTGAAAGGATTTGCAAAGAGTGATAATTGCTTATAAAGCGCTCGCCGATGCATTGGCTGGATGGATGGATGCTAGATGGCTGGCTGACAACACGTTTTCAACTAGCATTGAATAGCTGCAATCAACACTTAATGTTTTCGCTACCGATAAATGATTTTACTGCTGTGTAATTCCTTCTCTGAATAGCTGATGATGACGATGATGATGATGATGATGAAATCATAGCGATGTTGCTGTTGTCAATTTAAGTCAGGTGTTTTTTTTTTTAGATGTTGCTTTTTTCGATAACAAGTAGAAATATGAAAATTGATTACATGTTATACCACCTCGCCCACTTTGGGCGAATCAAATACACATACTACAGCAAAATTTATTCCATTTATAAAGATTAGCATTAAAATTTATTGCTAATTAAAAGCTCAAGCTTTTGTTTTGTATTGATTTGCAAAACCGTTTTAAATTCACAACTGGTTTAAAAAATAATTAAAGTTATTCTAAACTCTTAAAAATCTAGAAAAAAAATTTGGCTAAATTTGAATGAACGTATAGAAATAGTAGAGAAAGGCAAGAACTGATAATTAAATGCGCTTAATACGCTCCATTGCAAAACAAAATCAAAACAAATTGAATACTTCGTGCGCCATGCAATGCTTGGTTGCCTAGACAAATATGCAGATACTGTATGCAGGGATACATTTTAAATGAAAAAATATACTGTTGCAAATTAGCTTTGCTCCTAACTGGAGCGTTAATATTTACCACTTGGGAAATGTTTGGAGTGCAAGTTATTGCAATTTCAAAAAAAAAAAAAGAACACAACATTCACCAGTTCACCAACTCATCATCATTTAATCAGCTATTGCATCATGCAAACAGTGACTTAATTAAAAATATCTAAACCTAACAGTTTGTTTGTGTATTTATTTGAACTAGTATCACCTGGGGTCGAAATTCGACCAATTTATTGAATGCCTATTTATAAATATATGCGAGATGATCAAAATAAGTTCGGGGCTATAACTTTTCATTGAGTGGAGATATTAAGCTATTTTCTTCAGAAAAATTATTTATTTATTTAATTATTTCTTTCAAAAACAGAAAAACAACATATTAAAAAAATTTAATTTTTTAAAAAAAATCATAGGGGGGTAGCCTTGATTTTTTGATGGCGCGGACAGTTTATTAATTTAGTGTCAAGACAAAATAAATTCACCGTAAATTCAATATAGACTTTGAAAGAAAATCAAAAATGCAATTTTGAGTTTTTGGTTTTTTTACAACAAAAATCATTTTTACCCCATATTTTTAGAATAAATCAAATTTGATGGTCTTTTTTTAAAATGAATAATTTAAATATAAACAAACAAAAAACGGTATTATTTTCAAAAGTTTTTTTAAGTTAACTGATAAGACTTAAATACAAAAAAGAAATAAATAAAATCTATTCAGAGATGGCGGAGATATTGGCTTCCCAATTTAGAACATTCAATTTGAGACAGTTTTTTTCTCTATCTTGGCATTTGGTTGAAACACACGCTAAATAACAAACGACAATATTAAGAAAATTTATTAAAAATACTTTTGGTTAGAACTTTGCTGTAATTTATAGCACATTTAAAAGAAAATTTATCAAACTTTTAGAAAAAATGAAAAAAATTTAAAAACCGTTAAAATCCGACCAAGATATTCACATGGAAATTCAAATTTTTGAGTTCAAAAAACATTTTTTTACAAATTTAACAATTGATGAATGCATAAAACTACAATTTTTTAAGAAATTGTTACTTATAAAAAAAATTCAAATTCGAGCGACTTAAGAACTCTCCCCCAACAAAATTTCATATCAATCAAAGAGCAGATTTTTTCTCAAAAATTTAATTTCTCTCTTAGAAGGTTGGGAACCCCCTCTATCAGATATATCATTTATATATACATTCTGCACATCTGGACAACAAAACCTTTCAAATGATATAAGTTTCAATTATTTTGAGTTTTAATTAATACCAAAAAAGCGTACGACAAACTTTAATGTTCACGTATTAATATATAAGATATGCGAGATGATCAAAATAAGTTCAAGGCTATAACTTTTCATTGATTGGAGATATTAAGGTATTTTCTTCAGAAAAATTATTTATTTATTTAATTATTTCTTTCAAAAACAGAAAAACAACATATTAAAAAAATTTAATTTTTTAAAAAAAATCATAGGGGGATAGCCTTGATTTTTTGATGGCGCGGACAGTTTATTAATTTAGTGTCAAGACAAAATAAATTCACCGTAAATTCAATATAGACTTTGAAAGAAAATCAAAAATGCAATTTTGAGTTTTTGGTTTTTTTACAACAAAAATCATTTTTACCCCATATTTTTAGAATAAATCAAATTTTATGGTCTTTTTTTAAAATGAATAATTTAAATATAAACAAACAAAAAACGGTATTATTTTCAAAAGTTTTTTTAAGTTAACTGATAAGACTTAAATACAAAAAAGAAATAAATAAAATCTATTCAGAGATGGCGGAGATATTGGCTTCCCAATTTAGAACATTCAATTTGAGACAGTTTTTTTCTCTATCTTGGCATTTGGTTGAAACACACGCTAAATAACAAACGACAATATTAAGAAAATTTATTAAAAATACTTTTGGTTAGAACTTTGCTGTAATTTAAAGCACATTTAAAAGAAAATTTATCAAACTTTTAGAAAAAATGAAAAAAATTTAAAAACCGTTAAAATCCGACCAAGATATTCACATGGAAATTCAAATTTTTGAGTTCAAAAAACATTTTTTTACAAATTTAACAATTGATGAATGCATAAAACTACAATTTTTTAAGAAATTGTTACTTATAAAAAAAATTCAAATTCGAGCGACTTAAGAACTCTCCCCCAACAAAATTTCATATCAATCAAAGAGCAGATTTTTTCTCAAAAATTTAATTTCTCTCTTAGAAGGTTGGGAACCCCCTCTATCAGATATATCATTTATATATACATTCTGCACATCTGGACAACAAAACCTTTCAAATGATATAAGTTTCAATTATTTTGAGTTTTAATTAATACCAAAAAAGCGTACGACAAACTTTAATGTTCACGTATTAATATATAAGATATGCGAGATGATCAAAATAAGTTCAAGGCTATAACTTTTCATTGATTGGAGATATTAAGGTATTTTCTTCAGAAAAATTATTTATTTATTTAATTATTTCTTTCAAAAACAGAAAAACAACATATTAAAAAAATTTAATTTTTTAAAAAAAATCATAGGGGGGTAGCCTTGATTTTTTGATGGCACGGACAGTTTATTAATTTAGTGTCAAGACAAAATAAATTCACCGTAAATTCAATATAGACTTTGAAAGAAAATCAAAAATGCAATTTTGAGTTTTTGGTTTTTTTACAACAAAAATCATTTTTACCCCATATTTTTAGAATAAATCAAATTTGATGGTCTTTTTTTAAAATGAATAATTTAAATATAAACAAACAAAAAACGGTATTATTTTCAAAAGTTTTTTTAAGTTAACTGATAAGACTTAAATACAAAAAAGAAATAAATAAAATCTATTCAGAGATGGCGGAGATATTGGCTTCCCAATTTAGAACATTCAATTTGAGACAGTTTTTTTCTCTATCTTGGCATTTGGTTGAAACACACGCTAAATAACAAACGACAATATTAAGAAAATTTATTAAAAATACTTTTGGTTAGAACTTTGCTGTAATTTATAGCACATTTAAAAGAAAATTTATCAAACTTTTAGAAAAAATGAAAAAAATTTAAAAACCGTTAAAATCCGACCAAGATATTCACATGGAAATTCAAATTTTTGAGTTCAAAAAACATTTTTTTACAAATTTAACAATTGATGAATGCATAAAACTACAATTTTTTAAGAAATTGTTACTTATAAAAAAAATTCAAATTCGAGCGACTTAAGAACTCTCCCCCAACAAAATTTCATATCAATCAAAGAGCAGATTTTTTCTCAAAAATTTAATTTCTCTCTTAGAAGGTTGGGAACCCCCTCTATCAGATATATCATTTATATATACATTCTGCACATCTGGACAACAAAACCTTTCAAATGATATAAGTTTCAATTATTTTGAGTTTTAATTAATACCAAAAAAGCGTACGACAAACTTTAATGTTCACGTATTAATATATAAGATTAACTCAATAAAAAAAACAGTTAAATTAACTAAAAATAATGTACAAATTTGGTTTGTTTTGTTTGCAAAAAAAAAAAAAAAATAAAGTGAATATACTAAGTAGTTCTCTAAGAATCAGATGTAAGATACGTTTAAATAGGATGTGATATTATTTTGCCCATAATTTTTATGACAGAAAATGTAACGTAATTCGAACAACTGTAGCTTGTTATGCCCGTCCGTCTGTGTGTTGTCCGTATACACAGGATAAGAAGAAGGAGTTGAGATAATTGCTTGAAACTTAGTACACATGCTAACATGAACCCAAGGATCTGCATTAAAGAATATTTTTGAAATCCGCGAAACGGACTCGCCTACCTCCCATACGACTATAAAATAAAAATAGCTGTATAGAGGGTTGTATACAAGCTACACAAATAAAATTTAACACGTATAAACTACCCATCACACAAAAACTGGGCGTGATCTGCCCATTAACACGCCCACCTCCCATACAACCCACAATATTAAAAACACTGTTAAAATGTTCATATTTGACCTAGAGCGATAAAACTTGGTATGGGTGCATTTCATATCAAAACTGAGGTGTTTACAAAAATGGGCGCCATCTGCTTACCGACACGTCCACCTCCCATACAACCCACTATGATTAAAACTCTGTAAAGGGCTTTATGTATGAGCTATAAAGATAAAACTTGGTACGTGAGATTATTGTATCAAAACTAAGATGTGTGTTCAAAATAGGCGCAATACGCCCATGAAGACGCCCATCTCCAATACAAAAAAAAAAAACCAAATTGGCCATTTCAGCCCTTGAAAGGACTTTGACCGAGCTTCTTATGATCAATTGTGTTGTGTGTGTTATTAAATTTTTGCACACAATTGACCGAGAACTGGATCTACATGTTTTATGCCGACTCCGAACGGCTAAAGTTCTTGTTCTCAAGAAGCTTTAGATGGCATTTTTTACTCTCTGAGGCTTGCCATTGTCTGCTGAGAGGTGGTGACCGATCAGAAAAATTTTTTATTGAAAGAAACTTATCACCGCGGCTGGCGATCGAACCCGGGCTCCGAGCATGCTAATCCATACACTTAACCTGCATGCCACGGTCATCACATCTCCAATACAACCCACAATATTAAAAACACTTATTAAAAGGTTTTTATATGACCTAGAGAGATAAATTTTAGGATGGAAGCAAGACATATAATAATTGAGGTGTGAACGAAAAATGGGTGCCATCTCCACACCAACACGCCCATATCCCATATCCCATGGAAAAAACCCTATATAGATAAAACTTGGTATGTGAGAATAATGTATCGAAAATAAGATGTGTTGACAAAATGGGCGTCATCCGTCTATTAACACGCCTACCTCCCATACAACCCACAATATTAAAAACACTGTTAAAAGATTCATATTTGACCTAAAGAGATTAAACTTCGTATGGGAGCATTATATATCAAAACTGAGGTGAGCGCATAATACGCCCGTAAAAATGGGCGTAATCTTGCCACCATCCATATAAAACATATTAGTTAATCCTGTATTAATTCTATAGGTTTAAAGAATACATGAATTTTGAAATAACTGTCTATTGGTTTTAGTATTTTAATATGTATTTAAATATTATAAGAGTTTAAGGACATTCCATAGTCCGGCTAGACCGTCTTTAGACTTTCTTTACTTGTTTTTATTATAACAGCGCAATCTATTAAATCTATTCAAAAATTCCGTTACTTTGCATGCCAGGCATAAATTTTTTCAAGAAGCTTTACATACATAGAATTGTTTAGTCTCTGAGGATTTCCAATGTCTGAGAAAAGGTTAAGCAATTTATTTCTATTGACAAAAATTTTTGGTCAGATGGGAGAATTGAACCCGGGCTCTTAGGCACTCTCTCAGTAAACTTTATCTCACATGTACAAAGACGCTGGTATACATTTGGACATCCATTAGGTTTTTTCGAGCTTTGGTTGGATACATTGGCAATGTTAGCCTAAAAAAGTAAAGTTAGCTCAAAAGTACGGGCATTATAATTACCCGGATGATTTAGATAATGAAGCAAAAAAAAAAAAAAAAAACAAAAAATATTTTACAGATCTGGCAAACAGTCTTAGTTGACAATATTTTTCGGTGTGGTTAAATCCTTAATCAGGGTGAGGGCAAAAATCCGTTAGTGCTGGTTCAATTTCAACATCAGATACTGATTCAGCGAACGAAAATATAAAAGGTAAAAATAGACACCTTTGTCGCTTTCGGTATTTACACTCATCGAAAAAAAAAACCCACGCACTGAAAAATTTTCTAATATTCCGCTTATGAACAGAAATCATTTATTCCAAAATTGTGTTATGGCAACTCTGTTTTCGGTTTTTATTTCACACACTATTCTACCGTTATTCGTCAAAATTTTTAACGCGACACGTGTTCTTATCGGAAGTTTCAATCACATTATTTCAGAGAGCAGTGAGAAAAAGTAAAATTTACGATGACTTTGTCTATTGAAAAGTAAGCTGAAATCATTGCTTTGTTTAAAAATACGGTGTCCAAACGGCAAATTTCACGACAAATGCGAATTACTGATTGGAGTGTACGTAATGTTACTTAAAATTATTCGATATTTAAAACATTAGATCGGAAAAAGGGCAGTGGGCGCCCGAAAACGATAACAGAAAGTTACGAACGTCAAATCAAAAGAATATGTGTATCTGATCGATTCCAACATACTGGAAGCACAAATTCAACATTTCACAAAGCAACTGGAATAAAAATTAGTGACCGTACCATGCAAAATGTTTTGAATAACATGGGATTACGAGCACGTCGCCCTGCTAAAAAGCCGTTGCTCAATTCAAAAATGAGGAAACAGCGCCACCAGTGGGCAAAAACATACCAAACGTGGTCAATCCCGCAATGGGAAAATCTTATATTTTCCGAAGAATCCAAATTTAATTTATTTGGACCCGACGGAAATGCCACAGTTCGGCGTAGAAAAGGGGAGTGATTTTCTAATGATTGTGTTTTGCCCACTGTAAAACATTCACCTTATTTAATGGTATGGGGTGCCAAACCAAGTTCGGTGTTGGGCATTTAATTATTCTGCAGGGAACCGTAAATGGTGCAAAATATATAGAAATTTTAAAATATGGAGTTATTCCGACAATTGAGCAACTATCGGAACATACCCAAAATGTTTGCTTTCAGGATGACTCGGCGCCTTGTCAAAGAGCCAAAATGGTTAGGAATGCACTGAAATATAAAAAAAAATTTTAATATTTTTTAATAATTGATTCATTATAAATATTTTCAGGTAACACAAGAAAATAATTCTTTAGTCTGAGTCTCTTTCTTGGCCAGGTAACAGTCCAGATCTCAACCCCATTGAGAACTGCTGGCATTATATGGGGGAAAAAATTAGAGAAAAACGGCCAACAAGCCTCAAAAACATGACACAAGTCATAGAAGACTTGTAGTATAACGAAATTGATGAAAATTACCTCAAACGCTTATTTGAATTAATGCCCAAACGAGTCAACGAGGTTATCAAAAGACGGTCGTAAATTTTACTTTTTCTCACTGCTCACTGAAATAATGTGATTGAAACTGCCGATAAAAACACAAGTCGCGTTAAAAATTTTGACAAATAACGGTAGAATAGTGTGTGAAATAAAAACCGAAAACAGAGTTGCCATAACACAATTTTGGAAGAAATGATTTCAGTTCATAAGCGGAATATTAGAAAATTTTTCAGTGCGTGGGTTTTTTTTCGATGAGTGTATATCTTAATATATATAAAAGACAAGCGTCCTGCTCCGTGCTCTATATCGCTCCAACTGTTATAGTTGTTATTGCTATGTATAGGCGGAACAAGTTAGCCTGGACCTGAACCTGTTTCCCTATTACAGTGCTTTTATATGAAATTTTAGCCTAAAAATATGCACACAAAATTTATTTGATATTTATCAGTAAGGACACATTGCTGACTGGAACAAAACAAAGTTTGAGATGAATGAAAATTATCATGTTATCTGCTACTTAATTTTTATACCCTAAACCTGAAAGGTCAGGGTATATTAACTTTGTGCAAACGTTTGTAACGCATAGAACGAAGCGAGTCCGGTATAGAAAAGTATATATATTCTTGATCAGCGTCACCACGTGAGTCGAGCTATCCATGTCCGTCCGTCCGTCCGTCCGTCCGTCCGTCTGTCCGTCTGTGTGTTGTCCGTATACACAGGATAAGAAGAAGGAGTCGAGATAATTGGATGAAACTTGGTACACATGGTCACAAGCACCCAAGGATCTGCACTATTGAATATTTTTGGAATCCGCCCACGCACACGCCTACCTCCCATACAACCCAAAAAGTTTAAAACTCAATAAATAAGGTTTTGTTTGTCATAGAGAAATTAAATTTGGTATGTATGTATTTTATACCAAAACTAAGGTGTGTTCAAAAATCGGGAGTAGTCCGTCCATGAACACGCCCACCTCCCATAATGAAAGCATAATAAAGGCATTAACTGTGAGCTACAGGAATAAAACTTGGTATGTGTACATTTTTCTTCAACATTTAAATGCATATAAAATATAGGCTTCATGCGCCCACGGACACGCCCATTTACAATAAAAATTTTTTTGTTTTTGAAAAGTGGGTTTAGGGTATTTCATAGTCGGCCTAGACCGACTTTAGACTTTCTTTACTTGTTATACCCTAAACCTGAAAGGTCAGGGTATATTAACTTTGTGCAAACGTTTGTAACGCATAGAACGAAGCGAGTCCGGTATAGAAAAGTATATATATTCTTGATCAGCGTCACCACGTGAGTCGAGCTATCCATGTCCGTCCGTCCGTCCGTCCGTCCGTCCGTCCGTCTGTCCGTCTGTGTGTTGTCCGTATACACAGGATAAGAAGAAGGAGTTGAGATAATTGGATGAAACTTGGTACACATGGTCACATGGACCCAAGGATCTGCACTATTGAATATTTTTGGAATCCGCCCACGGACACGCCTACCTCCCGTACAACGCGAAAATTGAAAACTGCATAACTCAGCTCATAATTAGCCAACTACAATAAAATTTGATTTGTATATGTTTTATACAAACACAAAGATGTCTTCGAAAAATGGACGTCATCCGCTAACGGACACGCCCACCTCCCATACAACCCAAAAATTGAAAACGCAATAAATAAGCCTCTGTTTAACCTACAGAGCTAAAATTAAACACGTATATTTTTTATGACAAGACAAAGATGTTTTTGAAAAATGGACGTAATCCGCCTACGGACACGCCCACCTCCCATACAACCCAAAAATTGAAAACGCAATATATAAGCCTCTGTTTAACCTACAGAGCTAAAATTTGGCACATTTGGTATGCATGTATTTTATACCAAAACTAAGGTGTGTTCAAAAATTGGAAGTAATCCGTCCATGAATCCGCCCATCTCCCATAGCGAAAGCACAATAAAGGCATTAACTGTGAGCTACAGGAATAAAACTTGGTATGTGTAAATTTTTCATCAACATTTAAATGCATATTAAATATAGGCTTCATCCGCCTACGGACACGCCCATTCACAATAATTTTTTTTTTTTTGTTTTGAAAAGTGGGTTTAGGGTATTTCATAGTCGGCCTAGACCGACTTTAGACTTTCTTTACTTGTTTTAATACGAGCCGTCGTATGACGGGCTTCTATAAAAGTATTATATTAATATTCAACTGCGTATTTTGGGGCAATTTTATTTCGTATTCGGAATAAGCGTTGCCAAAAGCTTTAAAATTTATTGCACTCCCTTTTTGGAGATTTCACTCCTTCCAAATAAAATAAAACTTCTTATTAAAAAATTTTATACAAACAATAGAATTATTTTTGAAAAATTATGAAAAATGATTTAAAAATAAATAATTAATGCATTCTGTTTCTTTTGAAGCCTTTGGTTTTTAAATCATTTTTATTATGTTATTTTAACTTTGCCGCTAGTTCGTCGCCAACCATACATTCAATCATACCATTCATCCATCTTTTCAATCCAATGATTGATGATTGTTTATTGAAAATTACAAAAATATGGTTCGCATTGCTACCGTTGACTACCCACAGCATTGCTTTTTCATGGCTTTTCCATTGCTTTTTGAATGTCAGCTAATTGCCTTTCAATATATTTTCAGTGCATTGAGCCGAAATGACAGACAGCCATTTTAATGGTGGTGTTGTTGTGCCTTGTTCGTTGTGACTTTTTGCAAAATCATGCTTTTTGACAGTGCTCGTTAATATAGGCAAATTACTGCCTCATTTATAACTTTGACAGCCATGCCATAAACGCCGAATACTTTTTGCTGCCGTCTGCTAAGGCAAGACGGACACATCGTTGTTGCTACACAAAAGAAAGAAAAAATATAAAAAAAAGCACTGTTAAATCGCCACTCAAGCTGAAAGTAAAAAAGAAAGCATCACTTTTAAAAAAGTTTCTTTTATAAATTTACAATGTAAGTTCTTTGAATTTATTGTTCATAAATATTTATATTTTTTTTATTTTATTTTTTTTTTTGTACGATTTTGTTATATAGGTCAATGTGATTCTTTATTCGGATTTCCTATGAATGAATAGCTTATAAAGCAGTTCAATTGTTGAAGTTAGCTGTTTGCATATTTTTAGGTGTTTTACTCGCTGATTATGCAATCGATATTATGAAAAGTGGGGGAAAAAAGTTTTCAAGTGTACTGAGAAATAAAGAAATTATTATTTAAACTACATAACAATTGCAAATGAAAGTTTGTGATTAAAACAGAAGATACTCGGAGTGGAAAAGTTAACTTACTGCACTCCCGTTTTCGACATATATGTAACGGCGATCTACCAACAACATCGTTACAAAATCTACCAACTAAATCTGCCAGTTCAGCACAACGAATACCTGCCAAGAACAACAAAAACCTCACCACAAATTAGACACACACGGCTAACCCATGACAAAACAGCCAGCATAGTATATAACAACAACAACATCACAACAAGTCAAACACACACAGCCAACGCATAGCAAAACAGACAGCATAGTGTGCAACAAGAACAACATCACAACCAGTCTGACACACAACCAACGTATGACAAAGCAGCCATCACCTATAAATAGATTTTTGTATAGCATGCACATAATTCGCATTACGTTCTGTGAATATATTATTTAAGACTAGCCAACTGTGTCGGCAGTCAGCACGGCTCGAAGGCGTAATATCTTGTCTGCCTTTTACTTGGCAACGAGTAAACCAACTTTTTTTTAGCAAAACCCCGAGAGGCAGGTTTCTTGATACATACACCGTAGTAAGATGCCGTATTTTGCACTAGGTTGGACTTCACCGCAGTCTTGGTCAGTCGGATATCGTCCCGAATACTTTAAAGCTGTGATTGTTGCACTCGGTTGGACTTCACCGCGGCCTTGGTCAGTCCAATATCCTCCCGAATTCTTTAAAGTTGTGATTGTTGCACTAGGTTGGACTTCACCGCGGCCTTGGTCAGTCGGATATCCTCCCGAATACTTTAAAGTTGTCATTGTTGCACTCGGTTGGACTTCACAGTCGGCTTCGGTCGATGGATATCCCTCCGAATACTTAGTTTGTTGCACTCGGTTGGACTTCACCACGGCCTTGGTCAGTCGGATATCGTCCCGAATACTTTAAAGCTGTGATTGTTGCACTAGGTTGGACTTCACCGCGGCCTTGGTCAGTCGGATATCGTCCCGAATACTTTAAAGTTGTCATTGTTGCACTCGGTTGGACTTCACCGCGGCCTTGGTCAGTCGGATATCGTCCCGAATACTTCAAAGCTGTGATTGTTGCACTCGGTTGGACTTCACCGCGGCCTTGGTCAGTCGGATATCCTCCCGAATACTTTAAAGTTGTGATTGTTGCACTCGGATGAACTTCACCGTCGGCTTCGGTCGATGGATATCCCTCCGAATACTTAGTTTGTTGCACTCGGTCGGACTTCACCACGGCCTTGGTCAGTCGGATATCCTCCTCAATACTTTAAAGCTGTGATTGTTGCACTAGGTTGGACTTCACCGCGGCCTTGGTCAGTCGGATATCGTCCCGAATACTTTAAAGTTGTCATTGTTGCACTCGGTTGGACTTCACCGCGGCCTTGGTCAGTCGGATATCGTCCCGAATACTTTAAAGCTGTGATTGTTGCACTCGGTTGGACTTCACCGCGGCCTTGGTCAGTCGGATATCCTCCCGAATACTTTAAAATTGTGATTGTTGCACTCGGTTGAACTTCACCGCGGCCTTGGTCAGTCGGATATCCTCCCGAATACTTTAAAGCTGTGATTGTTGCACTAGGTTGGACTTCACCGCGGCCTTGGTCAGTCGGATATCGTCCCGAATACTTTAAAGTTGTCATTGTTGCACTCGGTTGGACTTCACCGCGGCCTTGGTCAGTCGGATATCGTCCCGAATACTTTAAAGCTGTGATTGTTGCACTCGGTTGGACTTCACCGCGGCCTTGGTCAGTCGGATATCGTCCCGAATACTTTAAAGCTGTGATTGTTGCACTAGGTTGGACTTCACCGCGGCCTTGGTCAGTCGGATATCGTCCCGAATACTTTAAAGTTGTCATTGTTGCACTCGGTTGGACTTCACCGCGGCCTTGGTCAGTCGGATATCGTCCCGAATACTTTAAAGCTGTGATTGTTGCACTCGGTTGGACTTCACCGCGGCCTTGGTCAGTCGGATATCCTCCCGAATACTTTAAAGTTGTGATTGTTGCACTCGGTTGAACTTCACTGCGGCCTTGGTCAGTCGGATATCGTCCCGAATACTTTAAAGCTGTGATTGTTGCACTCGGTTGGACTTCACCGCGGCCTTGGTCAGTCGGATATCCTCCCGAATACTTTAAAGTTGTGTGTGTTGCACTCGGTCGGACTTTACCGTCGGCTTCGGTCGATCGGATATCTCTCCGAATACTTTAAAGCTGTGATTGTTGCACTCGGTTGGACTTCACCGCGGCCTTGGTCAGTCGGATATCGTCCCGAATACTTTAAAGCTGTGATTGTTGCACTAGGTTGGACTTCACCGCGGCCTTGGTCAGTCGGATATCGTCCCGAATACTTTAAAGTTGTCATTGTTGCACTCGGTTGGACTTCACCGCGGCCTTGGTCAGTCGGATATCGTCCCGAATACTTTAAAGCTGTGATTGTTGCACTCGGTTGGACTTCACCGCGGCCTTGGTCAGTCGGATATCCTCCCGAATACTTTAAAGTTGTGATTGTTGCACTCGGTTGAACTGCACTGCGGCCTTGGTCAGTCGGATATCGTCCCGAATACTTTAAAGCTGTGATTGTTGCACTCGGTTGGACTTCACCGCGGCCTTGGTCAGTCGGATATCCTCCCGAATACTTTAAAGTTGTGTGTGTTGCACTCGGTCGGACTTTACCGTCGGCTTCGGTCGATCGGATATCTCTCCGAATACTTAGTTGGTTGCACTCGGTCGGACTTCACCGTTCGCTTCGGTCGATCGAATATCCCGCCGAATACTTAGCGTGTCATATAATCATCGGCTTCGGTCGGTTATCTTCCCGAACACTTATCTGGTCGTATTAACTACCCGTTAGGGATTATATAAATTTAACATATTTTTTATTATTGAAAAGAAATATACGTATATGTTATTTACACAACTTGAAAAATGTATATATATACTTATCTAATTTTATTGATACTACATACTACTACATAAGATATAAAAATTACATCGTTTAATTTAATGCTGCAAAAGATGTATGTATGCTACTTTTGTATATAATCATTTAACAGTAAGAGTATATTTTCCAAATCCAACGCACTCTGTCGACCTCGGTCCAAGCCAAGTCGCATAAACACAGAATACCGAGTATCACCGCATCAGTACCAGCAATCACCGAGGCAGAGTCAGAGAGGGCAATTGTTGGAAAATTATAGCTTGATACACACGAATGATTGTTGTTGTGTATTTGAAAAGACTTATGTACAAAATATATATGCATATATATATTCATAATTAATCAAAGAGATTATTCAATAAAACTGATTGTGCTTGAAATATTAAAACCAACAAGTCTTTTTAGTTAACGGAGGTTGGAGGGTCTTTCGTTTGATCCTGGAGCGGCTGAGTCATAGCTCAGCCTTCAAGAAAACCCCCTTACCAGTCAGACACTGGTAATTTATTTGTAGATTACAAATTGATTAAAATTAATTTTGAACTGAGTAGAGGGGCTATAGGAGTTCTGGCTCACTTACCCATGGCACAAACCGCACTTTCCCTAGACACAAACCAATTTCTGGTATGAAAACTCACCACTAGAGGCGCTTTTAGCAAAAAGTGTCACCACTACTCACCACAAAACTCACCACTAGAGGCGCTTTTCTCAAAAAGTGTCGTAGTGGGTTTTTGTCTAGGGGTTTGGTGTGTTTGGAAATGGTGGATATTGTGTTTCACCTATGGGTCTGTGTTTGGGGGCGAGCACTAATTGTAGTGGGTTTTTGTCTAGGGGTTTGGTGTGTTTGGAAATGGTGGATATTGTGTTTCACCTATGGGTCTGTGTCTGGGGGCGAGCACTAATTGTAGTGGGTTTTTTTCTAAGTGGGTTTTTGTCTAGGGGTTTGGTGTGTTTGGAAATGGTGGATATTGTGTTTCACCTATGGGTCTGTGTCTGAGGGCGAGCACTAAATGTAGTGGGTTTTTGTCTAGGGGTTTGGTGTGTTTGGAAATGGTGGATATTGTGTTTCACCTATGGGTCTGTGTCTCAGGGCGAGCACTAATTGTAGTGGGTTTTTCTCTAGGGGTTTGGTGTGTTTGGAAAGTGGAAAACAATTTCTATAAAGCATGTTGAATATATGTTTTTTTTTTTTTTTTGGTGTGTTTGGAAATGGCGTCAGAGTCCGCTAAACCTTGATCTTGAAAATACAAACTGTTCTTGACCATACTCAAATTCGTTGATATGAATAAAAACAAAACGATTTAATTTTTGTATGAACATTTCTTTATTAAAATTTATACGAATTTTTTTATTTTTCATTAAATAATTCTCCTGATTTCACTTGTTAAAGGCGAATATTCAATTAATCGATCATGCATTATTAAGCAGTAGGCAGACGTTTTATCTGGAATAGGTTTGGATGCTTCTGTATCAAACTCAATTCGTATATCAATGGGTCCAACTTTAACAGCTTCATTTTGGTGTGTTACATCAACAACTACAAGCGGTGCATAAGTCTTATATGCTATAACATCTAACAATGGTTGCGAATCCCGCATATAATAGCTTTGTTGAAATTTTGAATACATATCATATAGAACAGCATACTGACCCATCTCGAAGCGACTATTTAAATCATCATAAGGATAAGATTCAGAGTTAAGATATACTTTTAAATTAGATATATTGCAATGATCGAATGTGTTTCCTTGCTCCTTGCTCTTCTCGGTTTGTAAACCAAAAATAAGAAATCTTGGTCTTTCATTATGTGGTGAAAGCTTTACATTCCATAAAACCTTTGTACTCTTTGGAAGTATTGGATTTACATGACAGTCCCAACTTCTAAACGGTATAGATATCAAGTTTTTGTTGTTAATTATCTTGAATATTTCCAATTTTGCAAAATCTGATAATTGAATGTGCGGGATTTTCCATACTATATCCAGTATTGTAAATTTTAATTGATCTGCTACATTAGTAGGATGATATGATCTTTCATTAGATGAAGAACGTTGAAGGATTAGCTCATGTTTAGAATTTAATATTATTTTATTATAATCTTCAGCAAAACCCAGCCACATTTTCAGAGGTATACAGCAACTAAAGTGAGTTTTTTCCAACACAAAATTTTCTTCAAGACACCAACTAGCATTCTTTAATGCATCGCTTTCAGCTTTATTCAATGATACAAAATTTTTCATACTTGAGGAGATTCCAAGATTGCGAGTACGATCAACTTCGAAACCATTAATTTCATATCGAATTTCATCAAACAGATATGACACAAAGTTGTTTTTAAATTTCACCCCTGATGTTGCAACATCTTTACCTCCTTCCTGTTTTACTATAAAGCCATGT
This sequence comes from Tetanocera ferruginea, assembly GCA_958299015.1. Lineage (NCBI taxonomy): Eukaryota > Metazoa > Arthropoda > Insecta > Diptera > Sciomyzidae > Tetanocera > Tetanocera ferruginea. Next base: position 142,409,150 of record OY282642.1, read on the forward strand.
ATGTAAATCATACTCTCACTTGGTAAGACAAGAAGATCTTGATTTTGAATTGGTATACGAATTTCATCATTATTGTTGAAGGATTTCATGTATGGAGAGTAACTGTGGTATTCCCTCTTTATAATACTCTCATCATACATTGGTTTTTGAAGAACATTTAATATTTCATTCATGATTGAAGCGTTAATCCTAAAGATTTTAAAAATTCTATATTTGACGTTGTCAACAGTTTCTGTTTTGTATATCCCCGATCGAGTGTTGATGTAGGACTAAATAGAAATCCTTGTTGCAGAACACCTTTATTGTTTTTAGTGTAAATAATCATAACTTTTTTTTTACTCTGGCTTAAAGTGAAGTCTAATAGAAATATTTTCTCCTCGAAAATTTAAAAGATCACCATCTTGATTTAAGACTCGTATCGTTAAGTTGTTTACTTCTTGACAGTTCACAGGTAAATAAATGACATTTCGAGGTTTTTCACTTATTTTATATCCTGGTGGGATATCAAGTGGGAATTCATGAATAGTATGAACAGAAGTGTTATTTAAATATGAGCCGGTTGTTAAGCTGCATTCAATTTGTATTTTGCTTACACTTGTAATATTCAAAGGTAAATCAGATTCAAATAGCGTACCCCCATCCACATCATTATCATATGATGATTTATTTACTCTCAACAACCTTCTACTAAATCCAAGAAGCTCTCCTATACTATTTGGTTGAGAAAAATCTATATCTTCGCTCGATGTAATTTCAGTTTTAAGAGTGTTGTTATTTGATTCGACAGTTAGCAAAATGGATTCATCGATGTCTTTTATACTTGCCTCTAAGAAAAAAGCAATATCCTCAAGCTCATATGATCCAACTGGTACTGCAATAGTATGAGTTCCGATATGAAATAAATTGTTGTGGTCATCTATATTTGGTAAGGAATTAAATGCTACAAAGTCAATTAGCCCGCAAACATATTTAGTATCCAATTTAATTGGAGGAAAATATTTGGCAATCAAAGTTGATGAAGTTCCGCTTAAAGATATTGTAATTGACATTACGAGTATTCGTTATAAACTAACAATCGATATATATTTTTCTTGATTTAAGTATTAAATGAAAGTGTTTTAAAATCGTATATTTTCTTTATTTGTATAAGAATTTATAAATTTTCTTAAGAGTAAAACATTTTTTTCAGCACATATATAATATTTCTTATGATAACAGCATACGTCTACAGATTTATCATTTTGATATAAAGTTTTTAAATTTGGACAGTTTAAATCATCTAAGTTATAAAAAATAATTTTATCAGTTAACAAATTTTGAATATATTTAATTTTTTCCCAATCCTTTAACATAACAAATACAGTTCTTGTCTTTGATAAATGTTTTAAAATATTCCAAAATATTTGTTAAAGTTGAATTTCCAACTTCCCATTTTAATCCATGATGATGTCTATAAAGCCAATTAATAGAAACTTTTTCTTTTGTTGACAGTAATGAATATGGGTAATTCCACGGTGTCGAACGTGACCGTTGTACACATTTAAAGCGAAAAAAAGGTCAGAATAAAACATATTTTAGATGCATCTTTTACATAATCGTATAGATCCTCAATAGTACTATCACTGGTGGTTTAGTATTTTTCAGGCGAAATGTAGTTTATAAAATAAGGACAAAAAAAGGAGTGGTTCGAACGCGACAAAAACAGAAGTAGTTTTTGGGAACATCTGTTAAAACATGAGAATCAGCGAAATCAAACACATCATGTTACAGATGAAAATTTAAAAATGTTACAAAATGACAAAGTTTTTGAATCCTCTTTATTTGATAGAAATATCATGGGTAGTTTTTTTTCATTTAATTTTTAGGTTGGTTCGAACGTGACATGTCGAACGTGATATTTTTTCTATGACAATTTATATATATATTTATATATATATAGACAAATTTTTTGTAACGCCATCACGAAAGAACTGTATGTGTATTTTTGTATTTGATTTTTAATATATTTTTAAAGAAAAGTTTTAAATACATGAAAAAATAAAAAAATGTATTACATTAAATTGTTTTTTTTTAAAGAATATGCAGTAGCAGCTGCTTCTATTTGGCGACCATCGCAAGAAAAGCTGTGCAGTCGTTGGATACCTGAAATGCTTTTTACACTTTTCCACTTTTCATTTAATATTAGGGACTCCTTCTCTATTTGCTCTGATGATATGAAATATAGTTGTATGCCGTGAATGTTCTTTTTTGCACATTCAAAAAATGATTGAGCGTCCGATAAAACCACATTTTTAGACTTAGTTATTTGCCAAACTTTTCTTTTTAATACCGCACCCACCCCATCAACAGCACCCTTTCCATGCGATGTTGCGAAAAAATTCCATTGCATAAAATTGCATTCTATTTTTTGCATAAAGTCAGGAAGGCTCGATAAAATGTATTTGTTTTTAAACTGCGAGCTGCATCCGTCAGAAAATATGAAAATTTTGGATAGGCTACCATACAGGACTTTAAATTCTGATAAAAGATTTATCAAAAAACAAAAAACATCGTCTTTGCTGTGGCTTAGCTTATCACTGATGATGGCGAAAGACATTGCCTCTCCCAAAAACCAAGTCACACAGGTGAAAATAGTTACTTGCCGGTAACTAAAATGTGCACTCTGCACCTCATTTTGAGTTGTAAGGCGGTAATTTTCAGCGAAATCGATTTGAACTACTAGCTCGAAAGGCTGTAAACCTTTCTTGATTTCCTCAAAATGTTTCTGTTGGGCTCTTTTAATAAAATAATGAAACTTAAACGAAGATAGCTGCACTTGAAGTTCGTACATGAGGTCTGATAAAGTGCCAACGATTTCTGATAAGGCTATATGATTGTCTATTTTTCGCCAATTTCGCCAGTTCACATCGTCTTCCATATTTAATAAATAGATAAGAGGAACTATGTCTTTTATGTCAAAAACGCATTTCTCGCAATCGCCTGCCATGCATTTTTCACTGGAAAGGTCACAACAAACGGACTCTAAGAAGGTTTGATAATCGGTTGGAAAATTCTGTATTAATTTTGCGCAACCTTCTAACAAGAAGGCGAAATTTGCATGATACATGCAAACACACATGTTATGCGGCATCTTACTCGACAATTGAACATAGCTTGGTCTATATTTAAAAAAGAGCGACTTGCCAACTGCCTCATTTCCAAACTCCTCTTTGTACAATTGATAGGCCTCAAGCACCGTCATCAGCATGAAGCGTTTTGGAACTATTATTCCATTTAATATAATAGTGTCCTTTTTTCCAGCAGATTGTACGCTTATATTGTCGTTAATATAAAAATCTTTGACAGCCTCCATGACCTTGTTGTTGAATTGGCTAATCTGCTTGTCATTATTGTTATTTACATATTTTTCGTTCAAAACGTCGAGAACTTTTAATTTTTTTGTTATGTCTCTTGGAAGTGCATTCTCTACTTTTTTTACGGCTTTATACAATGTCTGTTTACATTTGTAGGGCGCCGAGGGATTCTTTTGCATTTCTCTTTTTTTCTCTCGACTTCTTCTTTGCCGAATTCGGTCAATTTCTTTTTTCTGCTCAATCATTTTGTTATCAGCCAATTGTTTCCACTTGTTTCTATATTTCTTCATTCTCTCCTTGTTTTTTAATAGGTAAGTTTTTAGTTTTAATGGATTTTTTTTTATACCTTCTCTCCATTTTTGGCATTTTTCTTTGTTTTTTGCACTACGGCTTTCGCTCATCTGCATATAATAAAGATATAAACACATCTATATAAATATATACATTATGGTGGAGCGATTTCGACTTCATGAATTTCAAATTCGAGCAGAGCGTACAATGCTCTACATACTTAAATTATTTTTTTTTGCGAATTCAATGGGCTGTTTACCGTAAGCAATGTCCAATGATGAAATTCGTAAAACCCCGAAATCGCTCTATTTATGCGTACATATCTAAACCAAATTTACACTTACGGTGTCGAACGCGACAAACTTCAAATCGCTACTGATAATTGTGTTTTTATTTTTTCAACCCGATTTTTTGTTTATAGTGATAATTACTTCAAATGCTATATGTACGCCTACTTTGATGCACTTTGTTTAAATATTTCTAGTCTACTGATAACTAATGCTTCTTTACGGTGTCGAACATGACAATAGAATTTGTAGTAGAGATAAGCCAAAAAGTACCGTTATTCTTCATTTCTTTTGATTCGTCTCTTCTATTTAAGATTACTTATGCTCTTAGAAAGATTATTTATAATAAGCCTCATTTCACATAAGTCTCTTTTTACGAAGGAAATTTAAAAAAAAATGAGCAACTAAAAATGTTAAAATGATCCAAAACTACAATTTGCCACTTTGCAATGGTTTTTCGTAAACTGTTGAGTATATACATGTGAAATTTTTTCGTTTTATTAAAATTTGACTATATTTGTATAATAATATATTACATTAATGTGATTTGGATAACTTTTAATTTTATTATCCCGGTAGACCATTTGGTGGAATTGCCCATATTTAAAAGGCGGTTTAATATAAAATGTTTGAACATGTGAGTCATCTATGGAAAAACTTAGTTCTTTAGCAATAAATCCATTGTTAATGTGAAAACCTTGCACATCAATTAATAATATTTTTTTATCCTCCGACATTATGTAATGCTATCAAGAAACCGACGAAGACTGTTTTAATGATGATAAAATATGAGCTTTTGTATTATAATAAAACTTCATTATATATAATGCTTGATCCCAACTTGTATCCATTAATGAACATTCGCAGGTATCAGGACCACATGTTGTTTCATCGCTTGACCACACACAATTGGAATAATGTTCGCCAAATTTCGATTTAATATTTATAACTGAAGCGTATTCGTTGAATTTTTTTTTTAATTTAATTAGGATAACCTTGTGTTCATGCATTAAGGATATATCTTCATTTAAGAAGTCCATCAAAATTTTTGAACGAAAGTCGTTATTCATTACTTGTTAATATAATTTTCTTAACGCGTTAAGAGCAAATTTTATACTGATTGCTAGTTACCAGATTATATATAAATTTATTTAAGATATATCCATATCCAATTCATGTTTATAATCTTGAATGCTGATTAATGTAACATTTGAGCGGAGAGTAGTATCATCTTCAGCCACAACCTCAATTTCACCATTGCTTAAAATTCTCTCGTACTCAACTTGGCGATACTCGAAGCATGAAATATTTAGACGTCGTTTCATATAATTACTATCATATGTACAGCGGATCCTCAATTTGATATCGTCTTTATATTGGAGTTGAAAATGTCTATAAAATGGTTGTGAACTTTCAATAATTCCCGCTATATTTTTTATTGATTTATTAAATCCTTACATATATTAATCCATTGATGGTTTCCTTGCAGACTAAACATTTTCCACATCATTTCTTTAAAAGTTCTATTAAATCGTTCCACAATAGACGCTTTCATGATGCTATTTGTAGAATAGTGATTGATATTGTATTTTTTCATCAAACTTTGAAATGTCTTATTATAAAACTCTTTACCATTATCCGTTTGCAAGTTTTTTGGTATTCTATTTAGTGAAAGAAGAGATTTCATTGCAATGGTAATATCTTCGCTACCTTTTGATTTTACAGGAACAGCCCATGCAAACTTTGAAAATGTATCTATAACTGTTAAGATGAATCGATAACCTTTATTATATTTTGAATAGGCACCCATTTCCACAAGATCTGCTTGCCAAAGATCATCTATCCCCTTGATTACTACACGACGTCGGATGAAATTTCTGCGTGCTTGCTTATGAAGTTCGTGAACTAGCCCTTGTCGCTCCATTTTTAGCCTTTACCATAAGTTATTTATATTTCTATTTTCAAATGCCTTGTAATGAGCTTCGTTCTCGCAATAATTGTTGCATTGAGGCGTTCTTCAGCTGAACTTATTTTATAATCAAATAACGATCGTACTTCTTTAAGTGATTGATTAAGATTATTCTGTAAATTACTTTGGTCGTGAATTAATTTATTTATATTTGTTTGCAGCTCCCCCAGTTTTTCTTCAAATAATAAATTTTGTCGTGCTATTGATTTGTTTAAACGTTCTTCTGCTTCTTTAATTTTTTCTGTAAGTAATGTATCAATTTGTTTCTTTATTTCTTCGAAATAAATTTTTAAATAGGTTTTATTCACAGCATCGTTTTCCAACACAGGATTTCCGATATTTTTTATCCTCCGCAAGTTGAAGTTGAAATTACGATCACTATCCAAATGAATCCTGGTGTGTATGTTTTGAAAACTGTCTCTGCTGCCAATATAATGACCAAACTTATCGATAGGCATTTTATGAATATTGATGGTTTAATATTTTATAGACTTTTTATACAATAATTTTTGCTTCTCTTAATTCCTCAATAATTGAGATTATTTCATTATTATGGTTTGAGTGACCAGCTGCTGTTGATGAAATCAATAGACGCAATCTATCAACCAGTTCGTTGGGGTCATCCCAATACAGATAATTAGGTTTCTTTTTATTCAGCTTCATTAAACCTTTACCTCTATGAACTTTGTGTCCTTTGAATAGTTTACTTATAATAGTTGTATATTTTTTAGAGCGATTGCCTTTAATTTGACCATTAATGCTGTTGTCTCGTCTATAGACATGAGTCATTTCTAATATTTGTTTATACGCATCTAAACAACTTTTTGCTTCTTTGTAAACTATTAGTTCATATAAACCCGATGTGAAGGGCCATTTTGAAGTACCTATAGTAATATTGTTTGGATCAAAAGAGATGGGTTCATTGCATAATCTCCATGTTTTGTTTTTATCCTTATGAGGTCCGTAAGTCTTATCAAATTTATTTAAATTTACTTTGGATAAATCATATTGAATACTTCGATCGGAATATATTGCAATGGTGTCTTCGCCATTATCAATATCAATGCTAGAATTATCATCATCAGCATGGTCATCATTATCATTATCAATATCAAATGACTTAAACGCAGATGAGGTGTTATCGATTTCCTTTTCATCAAAGCTTGGAGAAAATGTATTATAATCAAGCTTGCTCTTTTTAAATGGTGTACTGCTAGCAACTTTAGTTTCCTTAACATTATCTTTAAAATAATTATCAATATTCTTTTCGGGTTTTATAATAGATTTATTTTTAGTTGCCTGAATTATGGCGTTTAATGGTGTTGATATTGGTTTAAAAGTCTTATCTAAGAGTTCATCATTTGCAACTTCTCCAAGCTGAAGGCTTTTATATTTCCTTTTCAAAATATTTCGAGTTTTAACCAGGTTATTGATTAGATTTTTATGCATACTAATTGTCTAAAAACAGCACAGTTTAGCAGTTCAGATCAGTTTAGCAGTTAGCTGTTTAACAGTATACACCAGTTTACCTGTTAGCTGTTTAACAGTACAGATCAGTTTAGCAGTTAGCTGTTTAACAGTACAGACCAGTTTACCAGTTAGGTGTTTAACAGTACAGATCAGTTTAGCAGTTATCTGTTTAACAGTACGGATCAGTTTAGCAGTTGGCTGTTATTAGTTAAGAGCAGATTGAAGTTGCGAAGTGATCAGTTTAGTATCTGTTGTTGTACTGTTTTAAATAAGATATTCTGTTTCTTTTATAGGTTAATAAATACATCAAATCCTTTTCTATACCGACCATTATTCATGGGGTCATCCTTATTAATAACTAGAAATCCATACTTTTCTTTCCAACATTTTGAACATAACTCATGAAATGTTTTAAAAGACATATCAGAACCAACATGATCATTATAAACGTGTCGAATATTCATCTCATCCTGTTTAAACATTACGATCATATTAGCATTATCACGAATCAAGTGCTTTGGTATACGAGTGTAAGTTTGACATAAATAGAAACTATCAACGTCTTTGTGACGCCCCATACAGAAGTACGATCGTATATGATTTTGTTTCTCACAAGCCACATCATCGAATATAAATATTGAGTTTGGTTTTACTTCATCTGGGGATAGAACATCATCGTTATTTGAATATGATGAAAACTGTATCTCTTTAATCGGTTTAATTAATTGCTTCAAGTATTGATACTTTGATTGCTGTGCTGATTTTGAGTATAAGTAAATATTTTTAAATTTTAACCCATTGGGACTTTCAATAAGACTTATCATCACATTTGTTTTTCCGCAATTTGAAGGTCCAACAATAAGACATCGAATAGAGTTTGGCAGTAGTGAGCTGTGCCGTATTCTATTTGATGAACTCAACTTTGAATTAATATTTTGTATGTTAATTGATTTATGTTGTTTAAGGAATCGCATTACGAAAACTACTAATGTAATCATATATTATCAGAACTTTTTATTAGTTTTAATCACTTTACTTTTAATCTCCAATCAGAAAAGTATATAAAGTGATTGGCGATGTCTATTATTTATAAAAATACAATCAGTCATCATACACCCTCCCTTGGAGAAGGTATTCTGAATAAAATAATCAATAAACTCCCCATTGAACTTCATTTGCCCGGCTATCAATTTTGTGGACCTGGTACAAAATTAAAGAAACGTTTAGAAAGAGGTGATCACGGAATCAATCCTTTAGATGCTGCATGCAGAGAACACGATATTGTATATTCAAATAATAAAGATTTAGAAAAAGACATATTGCTGATAGAGTCTTAGCTGAAAAGGCTTGGCAAAGAGTTAATGCGCGTGATAGTAGTTTTGCTGAAAAAACAAACGCTTGGTTTGTCACTAACGCGATGAAAGCAAAAACAAAATTCGGTATGGGCAACATAAGTAAAACTAAGAAATCCCCTCAAAAACAAGATCATCGGCTATTTAAACACGCATTAAAAAGTGCAAGAATGAATATAAAGAAAACAAAAAACTTGGATGATGCCATTAAAATTTCTAGAAAAGTTGTTAACAATATTTTTAAGGGTAAAAAATCTCTAATAAAAACACCTCGGGTAATACCACTACCTAAATCTGGAGGTTTTCTTCCACTTGCGCCTATATTCGCTGCATTGGGTGCACTTGGTGGTCTAGCTGGTGGAGTATCTGGCATTACAAAGACAATTAATGCTGTGAAAAATGGGAAGGAACAGCTTACCGAAGCAAAACGACATAATAGCGCAATGGAATCCATTGCATTGGGTAAAGGCATGTTCTTAAAACCATATAAAAGAGGATTTGGATTGTATTTGAAACCTTATCAACAAAATTTTTAATGGAGCTACCTAAAAGAGCCCTTTCTGATATAGACTTGAAAAAATACGGCAAACATATTCCATATTTTAGGGGGGTGTTTATGTGTGACACTCTACCAAGTAAACCACTCAAAAAAGAGTGTGGAATAGTAAATTTGGATAGTTCAAAGGGGCCTGGCACACATTGGGTAGCATACTGGAAAAACAACAATGAAATTGAATATTTTGATAGCTTCGGAAACTTGCAACCACCAAAGCAACTAGTAAATTATTTAGGGGATAACATTAACTATAATTACGCTAGATATCAACATTTTGATACAATTAACTGTGGTCACTTATGCTTAAAATTCTTATCTTCAATGTTAAAAAAAAAAAAAAAAAAAAAAAAAAAAAAATAAAATAAAAAATAAACAAAACAAACATGAAAACTGTTGAATAATTTGTTTCATTTTAGTTTGAATAAGGAAAAATTTAAAAAATAATGATAAGTTTTATAATTGATAAAACCGCATCTTGCTTTTCTACATGGTGTAGTTCTAACATTTTTTTTTGTTTTTTGTTGAGTCTATGCAAATTTTACACGCTCACTTTGGTAGAAACCGCATTTATTTGTAGTTCCAACATTTTTTGTAGAGTCTTTGCAAATTTCACACGCTCACTTTGGTAGAAACCTCATTTTATCTCTAATTAAGTTAGACTATTTAGAAAAGTGTTCATGTTCATGCACTCATGGTATTAAATATTTCTGTTTAAAAAAATTTGTTTTTGCGGTCTTCCGTCTTAAATTGAGAACTAAATAGTGTTGAAATGATATAAATATGCCCGCGTTTAAAAGAAATTAATTAGTCAAGTCAAATTGAACAAGCACCATGAACTTCAACAATCTAAAAAATATCTTCGCGGCAAAGAACAAGAGCCATAAGCCTGCAGCGGGCGTGAAGGCGTTAACTGCGGGGAAAAGGTACCGCATCCTCGAGGCGAGGAGGATCAAAACCAAGTTCGGGATGAAAGTGGCACTCGAGCTGGAGGAAGTGCTGCTCTTCCTCCCAGCCAAGTTTAACACCCTAACCGAAGATGAGGTTAGGGGTCTTAATAGATCTCTTACCGTGTCAAGGAATGCCGAATTTGAATTGGAGGTTAACAAGCTCGAAGAGAGCAGCGAGGAGGAGGAGGAGGAGGTGGAGGAGGAGGAGGAGGAGGACGACGACGAGGATGCGGAAATTCCCCCCAGCGTGAAGACATTTTATTTCTCAAAGTAAAATTTCTTCACTTAAAAATGTAAATCATTTTGTTTTTTATTTATGTATTAAATATTAAATATTATGAAAATAAAAAAAAATTAAACAAACATTTTTTCTTTTAAGATTTGTTTTACATTTATTTATGATATATCGGTATGACCCCAAGGTAATGTAAGAAAGCTGTTCTGAATTAAGTACCTCTTGTTATCAAAAGGGCTTAGCGAAATTTTTTTCTGTGATGTGTTGTAGAGAATGTGTTTCTCGGACCTTATTGTGTTCTGCACATGAGAATGCTCCACATTTTCTTCAAGACAATTTTTGTAATCCTCGAATTTAATGTCTCTTATCACAGACTGCTTAACTCCTTTTGCTTTTTTAGTAATATGGTGCTGAGAATCATCCCCTTGAATGCGTAAAGCATACATTTTAGCCCGTAATGCAACAAATTCCAACATAATTTGACCATTGTTTTCATCTTTCATAAGCCCCAGTTTTTTCTTGTTAACTTGCATTAAATTATATGGATTGCTTGCAGAATAACCAGATGTATCGAATCTGTGTAAATGTTGACTCATATCCATGTAAACATCGTTTGTTTTTATTTCGTATATAAGTGAATCGGTATCAGTATAGCATAGCTCGCAATTATCACCATAATTGCATTTCATGTATTTATAATGAAACTCATATAGCAATGTTTTGGAGATATCTAATATAGCCATTCCAATATAAATTGGTTTATCGAATATTACTTCTGTTTTCAAAAGTTCAATAGCAGCCAAATTATCATCAAATATTGAGCGACTGTGGAAATTTGGTTTCGATATTTGTGCTTCAGCCCCGTATCGTCCTTGCCAGCTTGTTACAAGTTTAATATCACGTCGAAGGCGAACATTTTCCATTGTTTTTCCAAAAACCGCATTACACATCAACTTGAATAGATTTTTTTCGAATTCATTTTTAGCGTTTTGTCTTAAAAAGGTATTTAATTCGATATATGGCTTCATCCAATCAGCTTGGGAGAACTTCAAGGCGCGATGAATTTTTGAAAGTCTTAACCCTTCATTTAAATACTCCTTTAGATTCCTATAATGAATTACATATTTGCCTTTATTGAATAACGTTGCCAACATTTTTGTTTCTTTGGCACCTGGTGGAGCTCTTTTCTCAGGAGCAAAAGGTAGTTCCTTATGCTTATCATGTATGGCTGTTGGATACTCCAAATCAACTTCTAATATGTAACCAAAGGGAGAATCGTCAGGAATATTAAAATTTAAACTATCGACATCCTTGACCCATTCAAGATTGCCGTATGGTAAGTGCTGTGTCATAGCCCATGAATACATTGCATTTATGTCGTAATACATTAGATATGACGAAGCTTGGCTGGGATCATAATCTAACATGTATTTGTTATTCGCTTTTGCATATCTTTTAGAACACTGCGTGAGGCCTCCACGAATCCCGTTTTCTATAAACATGAGCACATCAACATCTTGAATGAGCTCAATTTCTACCCCAGTATATTTCAGCATTGCATCCCAAGCAAGTCCGGGTGCTGTATAATAATGTGCTGCATCCAAATTGTAATTATTATGACCTTAAAATGGCCTTCTCTGAAATTTTCAAATACATCAGCAAGCAGCAACACATCAGTTTTTAAATAAAGATCACTGTATTCACCAAGACTTTTTATATCGAATTGCATCCAAACTGTTTGAGCGTGTTCATAGTCCTCAGAACTAATATGACATTGTCCTAAGGAACTATAAAACTTTTCTTTTGCCGGTAATTGAGTTTCTTCAAGACTCGCCCAATTTGAAATATATTCATATGGGAACACTCCTTTCCTCTTCAGCAGCTTCAACTTTTCATCACCAATGTTCGGAAACTGAGCATCTATAATTTTTTTTTCCGTAAGATAAGATGCTAGTTTATCCAGGGATGAAGCCATAAATCGGAAGGAGTCAATAAACTTCAATTTGATGTCGCAATCTTTTATATATTTTATAACAGCGATATACTTTTCGATGTTATTTGGCAATATTTTCAAATTACCAGGTATGCTATTTGATATATCTTTAATCAGTAAATGTGCATCATATCCGCTCAGATTGTGTATGATAATTGGTATTGTATTACAATCCTTGTATTTTAAATTGCAAGCCTGATGTGCGGGTCCTCTGTATTTGCCTGTAAGATGGCAATGATCTTTAACTTTAATATCAGATTCCGTAAACGGTTTATCGCAGATATGACAATTTGGCTCTGAAATAAAGCTCTGAATTTGTTGTAGTGTGAGATTCTCCATAGGTTTTATCAGATTTAAGATAGATTCCACTGTGTTTCCTATTTGCTCAAGCTCTTTTGCAAACCATTCCGCACAGCGTAAACCTCTATAACTTTTGTAGCCTGACAAGCTATCATCATAGGAGCATTTTAAAAAATATCCCACACTATGAGCCTCATGTTTCATGTAATGCTCTCCAGTGCCTTTTTTAATGGATATAGGCTTCAAAATACACTCGAAATCCGCGTAAATAACGAATGGGACTCGCTCTTTATTTTTAAAATTGCTAAATATCACGCTTTTTTGCTGTGAAAAGGCCACTTTATATTCATTGCGTTTCTTGCATTCTTCAATATGAGTTTGCAAGCGCACATTTGAATAAAAGTAATGGAGGCATCTATCGCAAAGATATTTAGTTCCATGAGCTGATGATAACTGGCTTGATACGAGCCGCGAAATATTTTTTATCCAGACATAATGATACTGTAGTACGTCTTCTTGAACTTCTTCTTCTTTTTCATTGTACTTATCTTGTATCAACAACAAGTTGACATGTTTTTCCCGTTTATTTTCCGTTAACCTGCTCGGCAAAACCTTGTATGATTCTGTTTTCCTTTCTTGTTGAAGTTCATATACGTTAATACTTATGTCATTTATTTCTTCGAACTTTTTAATACCAGGTCTTTTAACTGGAAATGTAATGCCTTTGAGATTCAAAACCGTAGAATAATGTGGATATTTTGAAATGCGTTCAGCATTTTTATCAACGGGGAAGAGTGAAGACACAATAGCCCATGCAAAGCAAGCATTATCCAAATTTTTTACGTTTACGCAAGCTTTCTTCTTTGCAATATATTGCGGCAGCTCTAAAAATGATGAAGCTTTCATGGGTGCATATTTATTTATATTAATTGTAAGATTTACAATTTCTTTCAGCGCCCAGCCACTATCCCTTTCTTGAAAATCGTCAAATTTTTTGAGGATTTTGTTCTGCACATTTTCTTTAAACCAATCACTTAGATTTGTATCCCTTGATATGATGGCATTTTTTGTGTTGAGGTTTTTTATTTCCTCGATTTCTTCCACCCCACAAAACTTAATGAATTTTGCAAAAAAGACTGTGTTGACTTTTAAAAATAATTCCGTGGACATGATGTTAGCTATTTTCCGCTTAAATGTTGTTTCGCACTCTTGCAGAAAATGAATTGGATCCTTATGCGTCAAGTTAATTATAGCTGCAGTTCTCAGCCTGAATAAAAAAAATGGAAGAACTTAACCATAAATAATCTAAAATCTTAAAGAATGTGCTACTTGCCTTCCACCAAAAGCTACTTCCAGATCTTCCCATTTGATGTTCATCTTTGTGTTCCCGCAATGCTCCAATTGTAATCGATAACCTTGCACCAAACTGATGGCATAGATTATCTTCTGTTTTTCACCTATGGTTCTAGCTCTCTTAAAGTGGCAACCTCGTAGAGAATCCAATACCTTGGAGCATTTCTTGATTCCCTCCGGAATCAACTCTCTATTCTTCCTACCGCTCACAAATGCAGATTTCGCATTCTTGATGATGACGTCTAATTTTCCTTCCATTTTTTTTCTTTTTTTTTATTGTATGATTTTGTGTCTGTGACTTTTAGTTGCACGTTTAAAATATACTGCATAAATTAAAACAAAATCCAAGAAATTTATACAGAAAATATTGTGATATTATCAGTTTATAAAAGCACTATCTTGCGGTTTGTGGCATCAGTCGCATAAAACAAAAAAAAAAAAAAAAAAAAAAAAATATATTCAACATGCTTTATAGAAATTGTTTTCCCAAAAAAACCCACTACAATTAGTGCTCGCCCCCAGACACAGACCCATAGGTGAAACACAATATCCACCATTTCCAAACACACCAAACCCCTAGACAAAAACCCACTACAATTAGTGCTCGCCCCCAAACACAGACCCATAGGTGAAACACAATATCCACCATTTCCAAACACACCAAACCCCTAGACAAAAACCCACTACGACACTTTTTGAGAAAAGCGCCTCTAGTGGTGAGTTTTGTGAGGTGAAACACAATATCCACCATTAGAAAAACCCACTACAATTAGTGCTCGCCCTGAGACACAGACCCATAGGTAAAACACAATATCCACCATTACAAAAACCCACTACAATTAGTGCTCGCCCTGAGACACAGACCCATAGGTGAAACACAATATCCACCATTTCCAAACACACCAAACCCCTAGACAAAAACCCACTACATTTAGTGCTCGCCCTCAGACACAAACCCATAGGTGAAACACAATATCCACCATTTCCAAACACACCAAACCCCTAGACAAAAACCCACTACATTTAGTGCTCGCCCTCAGACACAGACCCATAGGTGAAACACAATATCCACCATTTCCAAACACACCAAACCCCTAGACAAAAACCCACTACAATTAGTGCTCGCCCTGAGACACAGACCCATAGGTGAAACACAATATCCACCATTTCCAAACACACCAAACCCCTAGACAAAAACCCACTACATTTAGTGCTCGCCTTCAGACACAGACCCATAGGTGAAACACAATATCCACCATTTCCAAACACACCAAACCCCTAGACAAAAACCCACTACAATTAGTGCTCGCCCCCAGACACAGACCCATAGGTGAAACACAATATCCACCATTTCCAAACACACCAAACCCCTAGACAAAAACCCACTACAATTAGTGCTCGCCCCCAGACACAGACCCATAGGTGAAACACAATATCCACCATTTCCAAACACACCAAACCCCTAGACAAAAACCCACTACAATTAGTGCTCGCCCCCAAACACAGACCCATAGGTGAAACACAATATCCACCATTTCCAAACACACCAAACCCCTAGACAAAAACCCACTACGACACTTTTTGAGAAAAGCGCCTCTAGTGGTGAGTTTTGTGGTGAGTAGTGGTGACACTTTTTGCTAAAAGCGCCTCTAGTGGTGAGTTTTCATACCAGAAATTGGTTTGTGTCTAGGGAAAGTGCGGTTTGTGCCATGGGTAAGTGAGCCAGAACTCCTATAGCCCCTCTACTGAACTGTTCATCAGAGCTTAATGCGGAAGAATATATCGCAAGAATGAACCAAAACGGAAAAAAAGAGTTATATTTGAAATATCCACAGTTTCAAAAATAAGCCTTAAATATTAAGTACTATTTGAGAATTATAGCAGGACACAGTGATCAGCGTCTTTGTCAAGGATTTTTCATATTTCACAGCATATGAACTTATTCTTCTCTGTCGCTGAGAAACCGGTGTTGGAGTCAGAGCTTACATCCCGCCATATAGCCGTTAGCTTTATGTTGTCTTTTGCTCTTTTGCTGCACTTTTTGCTGTTTCATAATGATAAGACAAAATAGAAAATTAGTTTCTTTTAAGACTAGTAGTAAATATCACATGTTTTCTTGATATTGAATTAAAATTAAAACAAGTTTAAAGCTAAATGCCGCCAAAATATTGGCATACCACGAGTCTGGACTAACAATATCTGAAATATCAAAAAAAAAAAAATTAATAGAAAACGAAGAGTAAAAACTGAGCTTAAATCAAGCTCAAAACGTTCATAATTGAAATCAGCTCAAAACCATCTCAAAACATGCAATTCATTTTCGCAGTTAATACCAGAAATTGGGCTTCAAAATTTGTTTGATAAACAAGTCAATTTGTGCTTAATATGTGTAATCTTGGGCTTGTTTGTGATTGAAAACAAAATAAATTTTGTTGTTGTATTTGCTCATCAAACCAAATAGCAAGTAAACGACGTAATTCTCATATGGTTGTTGCTCCTGTCAGTATAAAAGAGCATTAAATTGTAGAAAATAATTTAAAAAATTATATTTTCTTGTCCAAAATGGATGACTTATGTATATATTTTTTAGACAATGAAAAGATACTTTTTATTTTGCATCTTATCTTTTTTTTGCTTTGTTGCTTGAGCCACTTTTACATTTTGTACAAGGGCTAATTCAGCGCATTCATATTTTTTGTGTTTATTTTTTTATTTATTTAAACACATTTTTAACATTTAATATATTTTGATAAACAATACCGAAATTCCTAAGATTGGACATATTAATTTCTTTTACTATCTATCAATCCAAAAGTGGCATACAATGAACACAAAGGTTTTTTTTTTTATAAACAATATCAAAATGATATAAATTGGCATAATTGAGCATATTAATTCTTTGATAAACAATCCAAAAATTTCTTATATTGGGCGCATGTGAGCATATTCATTTTTTGATAAATGATCCAAAAGTCACATAAATTATGCACGAATGGGCATGCTAATTTTTTGATAAACACTCACATTAGGGATGTTGTTAGGGAAATAGCTCAGAGTCGCTTCCAAAATTAATTGCTTTCGCATTGTTTTCAGCTCAAATTTCTCTTCGTGAAGTCAATGCGTCGTTCGAAATTATTTAAGAAATCCAAACAGTTACAATGTTTTAAAGCCAGTTGACAGAAAACTGGCGTTGTCTGACCGAGAACAGTAGCTTATTCTCAGAAAAAGTTCTAACTCGATCAAGTCATGCTTTAAATTAGCCGCCGACGTGCACAATAAAGTGTCCAAAACCATAATTTGGCGCACTTTGCACTGCTGCAACCATTTAAAATTATCAAAAATGATGAAAGCTCCAAAGACCAGTGTCAAGTACTGCAAACTAGTTTCCTTTCATTAATTGAGGAAAATAGGGAGGTGAAATTTATATATCAACGGGATAAAGTTCGCACTCATGTAAGCAATGCAACGCAGCGATTTTTGAATGACTGCTCTATATAAACTTTAAACTGGGCGGCCTACTCTCCGGACCTAAAGCCTATAGAGCTAAAACTGCAATTGGTGCCGAATGGGCTAACCTGGATGTCAGCCTCAGAAAAAAGATTGTCTTGCGTTGCAAAAGCTCTTAGAGCATCTATTGATTACACTGTGCGACAATCTGTGGGCCTTTTAAAATAACTGGAAAAATTTCAATGGTTTCTGATAGCCATTGGCCCATAGAACATGTCGTCCAAAGGATTTTTTTCTGGGTTAACTCAAATAACCGATTTTTTCAAAGTCACATTTTATACTATGGCGCCTAGTATATTTCCTTTAAATCCTAAACTATGCACAATTTTGATTTAGGACCTTCCAGAAAGTTTTTTCCTTTGGTAAAATTAAATTTTGGAGACAATAGTACCCCTAAATATTCACATAAGAGGACCCAAAAACTCCCTTAAATTAAACAAAGTGGTATCCTTCAGAAGCCCTGGGAACATAATTTTTATTACTTACACAAAAAAAAAAATTGTCATCATCTCATCTATAACTTTGCAGAAAACCAGAATCCAAAGAACCTGAAAAATTAAAAATTGGAAAAAAATGAATTTTTAAAAGAAATAATTTATTTGTGATATACCAACTGTGATATACCTAAAATTGATAGGTTTCGAAAAGAGTTAATAATATTATTTTATAAAACTTCTTTCAAAACCGATGCAAAGCTTTTTGAATTCATGCATATAAGTTAATCAAAAAGATCTTCTAAAATCTTCAAATACAATTAAAGGAAATCGTGGAATAAATTCTTCTAAAACGAAAAATATTATGGATAAATGGATTGCTTTAATACGGTATAACACAAAAATAAATTTTTAAAAAAATTTAAATGAATGTCCAGATTCTAAAGATCTTACTGTTGTTTCTCCAACCCACAACTAAAATATTGCTATTTACTAACATTCATAAATTTATTTATATAAAAATAGTGCTAAAAATAGAAATAAAGGACTTTTTTTAGAGCTTGATGGATACATTTTAATATTTTAATTTAGTTACATATGAAACTTGTGAATTCCAATGTTAAATTTTTTTAAATTTTTTTCTAAATTACTTGCAAATTAAAAATGTAATAAATTTTCAACTTTTTTCTAAACAATTGTGTTCTAATTGAAGTTATACAACAAAATCCAGCAACTTTCAAGTTACTTTATTTAAAAAAAAACAGGAAAGAATAAAGTGTTCTAAGAAACATAAAAATGTTTTATTTGCTTTCAAGTAACTTCATTTGGTTTTGATAAAACAAAAAAATCTTGTTACAATAAAAAAACTTATCACAATAATTTTCTCACCATCTTACGTTCTACCTAGTTGTTAAGAACTGAAATGTTAAATAAATTGGATAGCCCAGGCTTCAAAAATTAAGACTTTTAACTCTTCAATAATTTAAAAGTCTTTTTTATGTAAAGATTATAACCTATAACGCCAAACCTAAATTTCTAATAATTTTATAAAAAACAAGTTACTAAGACTAATCACGAAAGTCTTCTTAAAGTTTTAATATCTTAACAACTTTTCAACAGCATTTAAAAGTAAAATTGTATTTTTAGAAAAATAGTTCTTGTCACCAATAATAAATGTTTTCCTACTATTCATATAAAAACTACCAGAAAATATTCTGTAATATCAGAAAAAATGAAAAAAAGTGTAGATAAAAGAAGTTTAATAAAAAACGATTCCGAGTTACACCGTATATATAACCTGTCTTATTTGAAATAATCAGATAGATAAACAGTCAGCAACAAGAAATTTAAAGAATAAAAGTTATAACCTTGAACCGAAACAATTTTAGGTAGAAATTAATTTAAGGTTCAACTGAAGGTTAATAATTCATACGAACAATTTAAGGTAAAGATTAAAAGAAATAAACTGATGAATGATCAAAAAATAAATAAATAATTTTGTACAAAATCCTCTTGTTCAAACAAAACAAGTGCACTCAAACAGAAACAAAAAGTAAAAATCTTACAAAAAAAAAAAAAAAATACAATTTCCAATAGCTATAAATAAGGCAGTACTCATCTGAAAAGCTCATAAATTAATGAAACCATCAAGGCTTGCAGCAAAAAAGAGAAATAAAAACAAAAGTAGAATCTTCTGTGTCCAACGCAAAAGATGAAATTCATCAATTGCAGTTTTTCAGCCTTTTTGGCTTTGTTGCTGCTGCAAATAATCGGTGAAGTAACACCGCACGAAAGTACTGCTGCCTCCACTACAACAAAGTCATTAACTACTACATCAACGAAACCGCTTTCTTCAACAACACCAACTATTCGATTGGAAACGAGTTCTACAACGACAAAAACAACACCGAAACAAGAAAATACATCATCTTCCACGAACACTAGATCATCAACAACCCAACCTACAACTGCACCAAGCACCCTTTCAACAGAAACCTACACAACATCCACAACAAATGATACATATTCATCATCCCCTGCAACCATTGCACCAAGTACTCCTTTACCGGTAACGCCATCACAAGAGACAACATCGCCTTCAGCGCCTTCCAGTGCATCAACAACAAATGATACATATTCATCATCATCCCCTGCAACCATTGCACCAAGTACTCTACCACCGGTTACGCCACCACAAGAGACAACATCACCTTCAGCGACTTCCAGTGCATCAAACACAAATGATACATATTCATCATCATCCCCTTCAACCATTGCACCAAGTACTCTACCACCGGTTACGCCACCACAAGAGACAACATCACCTTCAGCGACTTCCAGTGCATCAAACACAAATGATACATATTCATCATCATCCCCTTCAACCATTGCACCAAGTACTCTACCACCGGTTACGCCACCACAAGAGACAACATCACCTTCAGCGACTTCCAGTGCATCAAACACAAATGATGCATATTCATCATCATCCCCTTCAACCATTGCACCAAGTACTCTACCACCGGTTACGCCACCACAAGAGACAACATCACCTTCAGCGACTTCCAGTGCATCAACAACAAATGAAACATATTCATCATCATCCCCTGCAACCATTGCACCAAGTACTCTACCACCGGTTACACCACCACAAGAGACAACATCACCTTCAGCGACTTCCAGTGCATCAAACACAAATGATACATATTCATCATCATCCCCTTCAACCATTGCACCAAGTACTCTACCACCGGTTACGCCACCACAAGAGACAACATCACCTTCAGCGACTTCCAGTGCATCAACAACAAATGATACATATTCATCATCATCCCCTGCAACCATTGCACCAAGTACTCAACCACCGGTTACGCAACCACAAGAGACAACATCACCTTCAGCGACTTCCAGTGCATCAACAACAAATGATACGTATTCATCATCATCCCCTGCAACCATTGCACCAAGTACTCCACCACCGGTTACACCACCACAAGAGACAACATCACCTTCAGCGACTTCCAGTGCATCAACAACAAATGATACATATTCATCATCATCCCCTGCAACCATTGCACCAAGTACTCCTTTACCGGTTACGCAACCAAGAGAGACAACATCACCTTCAGCGACTTCCAGTGCATCAACAACAAATGATACATATTCATCATCATCCCCTGCAACCATTGCACCAAGTACTCTACCGTCGGTTACGCAACCACAAGAGACAACATCACCTTCAGCGACTTCCAGTGCATCAACAACAAATGATACATCTTCATCATCATCCCCTGCAACCATTGCACCAAGTACTCTACCACCGGTTACGCAACCACAAGAGACAACATCACCTTCAGCGACTTCCAGTGCATCAACAACAAATGATACATATTCATCATCATCCCCTGCAACCATTGCACCAAGTACTCTACCGTCGGTTACGCAACCACAAGAGACAACATCACCTTCAGCGACTTCCAGTGCATCAACAACAAATGATACATATTCATCATCATCCCCTGCAACCATTGCACCAAGTACTCTACCACCGGTTACGCAACCACAAGAGACAACATCACCTTCAGCGACTTCCAGTGCATCAACAACAAATGATACATATTCATCATCATCCCCTGCAACCATTGCACCAAGTACTCTACCGTCGGTTACGCAACCACAAGAGATAACATCACCTTCAGCGACTTCCAGTGCATCAACAACAAATGATACATATTCATCATCATCCCCTGCAACCATTGCACCAAGTACTCCTTTACCGGTTACACCACCACAAGAGACAACATCACCTTCAGCGACTTCCAGTGCATCAACAACAAATGATACATATTCATCATCATCCCCTGCAACCATTGCACCAAGTACTCTACCGTCGTTAACGCAACCACAAGAGACAACATCACCTTCAGCGACTTCCAGTGCATCAACAACAAATGATACATATTCATCATCATCCCCTGCAACCATTGCACCAAGTACTCTACCGTCGGTTACGCAACCACAAGAGACAACATCACCTTCAGCGACTTCCAGTGCATCAACAACAAATGATACATATTCATCATCATCCCCTGCAACCATTGCACCAAGTACTCTACCGTCGGTAACGCAACCACAAGAGCCAACATCACCTTCAGCGACTTCCAGTGCATCAACAACAAATGATACATATTCATCATCATCCCCTGCAACCATTGCACCAAGTACTCTACCACCGGTTACGCAACCACAAGAGCCAACATCACCTTCAGCGACTTCCAGTGCATCAACAACAAATGATACATATTCATCATCATCCCCTGCAACCATTGCACCAAGTACTCTACCGTCGGTTACGCAACCACAAGAGACAACATCACCTTCAGCGACTTCCAGTGCATCAACAACAAATGATACATATTCATCATCATCCCCTGCAACCATTGCACCAAGTACTCTACCGTCGGTAACGCAACCACAAGAGCCAACATCACCTTCAGCGACTTCCAGTGCATCAACAACAAATGATACATATTCATCATCATCCCCTGCAACCATTGCACCAAGTACTCTACCACCGGTTACGCAACCACAAGAGCCAACATCACCTTCAGCGACTTCCAGTGCATCAACAACAAATGATACATATTCATCATCATCCCCTGCAACCATTGCACCAAGTACTCAACCACCGGTTACGCAACCACAAGAGACAACATCACCTTCAGCGACTTCCAGTGCATCAACAACAAATGATACGTATTCATCATCATCCCCTGCAACCATTGCACCAAGTACTCCACCACCGGTTACACCACCACAAGAGACAACATCACCTTCAGCGACTTCCAGTGCATCAACAACAAATGATACATATTCATCATCATCCCCTGCAACCATTGCACCAAGTACTCCTTTACCGGTTACGCAACCACAAGAGACAACATCACCTTCAGCGACTTCCAGTGCATCAACAACAAATGATACATATTCATCATCATCCCCTGCAACCATTGCACCAAGTACTCTACCGTCGGTTACGCAACCACAAGAGACAACATCACCTTCAGCGACTTCCAGTGCATCAACAACAAATGATACATATTCATCATCATCCCCTGCAACCATTGCACCAAGTACTCTACCACCGGTTACACCACCACAAGAGACAACATCACCTTCAGCGACTTCCAGTGCATCAACAACAAATGAAACATATTCATCATCATCCCCTGCAACCATTGCACCAAGTACTCTACCACCGGTTACACCACCACAAGAGACAACATCACCTTCAGCGACTTCCAGTGCATCAAACACAAATGATACATATTCATCATCATCCCCTTCAACCATTGCGCCAAGTACTCTACCACCGGTTACGCAACCACAAGAGACAACATCACCTTCAGCGACTTCCAGTGCATCAACAACAAATGATACATATTCATCATCATCCCCTGCAACCATTGCACCAAGTACTCTACCGTCGGTTTCGCAACCACAAGAGACAACATCACCTTCAGCGACTTCCAGTGCATCAACAACAAATGAAACATATTCATCATCATCCCCTGCAACCATTGCACCAAGTACTCTACCGTCGGTAACGCAACCACAAGAGACAACATCACCTTCAGCGACTTCCAGTGCATCAACAACAAATGATACATATTCATCATCATCCCCTGCAACCATTGCACCAAGTACTCTACCGTCGGTTTCGCAACCACAAGAGACAACATCACCTTCAGCGACTTCCAGTGCATCAACAACAAATGAAACATATTCATCATCATCCCCTGCAACCATTGCACCAAGTACTCTACCACCGGTTACGCAACCACAAGAGACAACATCACCTTCAGCGACTTCCAGTGCATCAACAACAAATGATACATATTCATCATCATCCCCTGCAACCATTGCACCAAGTACTCTAGCACCGGTTACGCAACCACAAGAGACAACATCACCTTCAGCGACTTCCAGTGCATCAACAATAAATGATACATATTCATCATCATCCCCTGCAACCATTGCACCAAGTACTCTACCACCGGTTACGCCACCACAAGAGACAACATCACCTTCAGCGACTTCCAGTGCATCAACAACAAATGATACATATTCATCATCATCCCCTGCAACCATTGCACGAAGTACTCTACCGTCGGTAACGCAACCACAAGAGACAACATCACCTTCAGCGACTTCCAGTGCATCAACAATAAATGATACATATTCATCATCATCCCCTGCAACCATTGCACCAAGTACTCTACCACCGGTTACGCAACCACAAGAGACAACATCACCTTCAGCGACTTCCAGTGCATCAACAACAAATGATACATATTCATCATCATCCCCTGCAACCATTGCACCAAGTACTCTACCACCGGTTACGCCACCACAAGAGCCAACATCACCTTCAGCGACTTCCAGTGCATCAACAACAAATGATACATATTCATCATCATCCCCTGCAACCATTGCACCAAGTACTCTACCACCGGTTACGCAACCACAAGAGACAACATCACCTTCAGCGACTTCCAGTGCATCAACAAGAAATGATACACATTCATCATCATCCCCTGCAACCATTGCACCAAGTACTCTACCACCGGTTACGCAACCACAAGAGACAACATCACCTTCAGCGACTTCCAGTGCATCAACAACAAATGATACATATTCATCATCATCCCCTGCAACCATTGCACCAAGTACTCTACCACCGGTTACGCCACCACAAGAGACAACATCACCTTCAGCGACTTCCAGTGCATCAACATCAAATGATACATATTCATCATCATCCCTTGCAACCATTGCACCAAGTACTCTACCACCGGTTACGCAACCACAAGAGACAACATCACCTTCAGCGACTTCCAGTGCATCAACAACAAATGATACATATTCATCATCATCCCCTGCAACCATTGCACCAAGTACTCTACCGTCGGTTACGCAACCACAAGAGACAACATCACCTTCAGCGACTTCCAGTGCATCAACAACAAATGATACATATTCATCATCATCCCCTGCAACCATTGCACCAAGTACTCTACCGTCGGTAACGCAACCACAAGAGCCAACATCACCTTCAGCGACTTCCAGTGCATCAACAACAAATGATACATATTCATCATCATCCCCTGCAACCATTGCACCAAGTACTCTACCACCGGTTACGCAACCACAAGAGCCAACATCACCTTCAGCGACTTCCAGTGCATCAACAACAAATGATACATATTCATCATCATCCCCTGCAACCATTGCACCAAGTACTCTACCGTCGGTTACGCAACCACAAGAGACAACATCACCTTCAGCGACTTCCAGTGCATCAACAACAAATGATACATATTCATCATCATCCCCTGCAACCATTGCACCAAGTACTCTACCAGCGGTTACGCAACCACAAGAGACAACATCACCTTCAGCGACTTCCAGTGCATCAACAACAAATGATACATATTCATCATCATCCCCTGCAACCATTGCACCAAGTACTCTACCACCGGTTACGCCACCACAAGAGACAACATCACCTTCAGCGACTTCCAGTGCATCAACATCAAATGATACATATTCATCATCATCCCTTGCAACCATTGCACCAAGTACTCTACCACCGGTTACGCAACCACAAGAGACAACATCACCTTCAGCGACTTCCAGTGCATCAACAACAAATGATACATATTCATCATCATCCCCTGCAACCATTGCACCAAGTACTCTACCGTCGGTTACGCAACCACAAGAGACAACATCACCTTCAGCGACTTCCAGTGCATCAACAACAAATGATACATATTCATCATCATCCCCTGCAACCATTGCACCAAGTACTCTACCGTCGGTAACGCAACCACAAGAGCCAACATCACCTTCAGCGACTTCCAGTGCATCAACAACAAATGATACATATTCATCATCATCCCCTGCAACCATTGCACCAAGTACTCTACCACCGGTTACGCAACCACAAGAGCCAACATCACCTTCAGCGACTTCCAGTGCATCAACAACAAATGATACATATTCATCATCATCCCCTGCAACCATTGCACCAAGTACTCTACCGTCGGTTACGCAACCACAAGAGACAACATCACCTTCAGCGACTTCCAGTGCATCAACAACAAATGATACATATTCATCATCATCCCCTGCAACCATTGCACCAAGTACTCTACCGTCGGTAACGCAACCACAAGAGCCAACATCACCTTCAGCGACTTCCAGTGCATCAACAACAAATGATACATATTCATCATCATCCCCTGCAACCATTGCACCAAGTACTCTACCACCGGTTACGCAACCACAAGAGCCAACATCACCTTCAGCGACTTCCAGTGCATCAACAACAAATGATACATATTCATCATCATCCCCTGCAACCATTGCACCAAGTACTCAACCACCGGTTACGCAACCACAAGAGACAACATCACCTTCAGCGACTTCCAGTGCATCAACAACAAATGATACGTATTCATCATCATCCCCTGCAACCATTGCACCAAGTACTCCACCACCGGTTACACCACCACAAGAGACAACATCACCTTCAGCGACTTCCAGTGCATCAACAACAAATGATACATATTCATCATCATCCCCTGCAACCATTGCACCAAGTACTCCTTTACCGGTTACGCAACCACAAGAGACAACATCACCTTCAGCGACTTCCAGTGCATCAACAACAAATGATACATATTCATCATCATCCCCTGCAACCATTGCACCAAGTACTCTACCGTCGGTTACGCAACCACAAGAGACAACATCACCTTCAGCGACTTCCAGTGCATCAACAACAAATGATACATATTCATCATCATCCCCTGCAACCATTGCACCAAGTACTCTACCACCGGTTACACCACCACAAGAGACAACATCACCTTCAGCGACTTCCAGTGCATCAACAACAAATGAAACATATTCATCATCATCCCCTGCAACCATTGCACCAAGTACTCTACCACCGGTTACACCACCACAAGAGACAACATCACCTTCAGCGACTTCCAGTGCATCAAACACAAATGATACATATTCATCATCATCCCCTTCAACCATTGCGCCAAGTACTCTACCACCGGTTACGCAACCACAAGAGACAACATCACCTTCAGCGACTTCCAGTGCATCAACAACAAATGATACATATTCATCATCATCCCCTGCAACCATTGCACCAAGTACTCTACCGTCGGTTTCGCAACCACAAGAGACAACATCACCTTCAGCGACTTCCAGTGCATCAACAACAAATGAAACATATTCATCATCATCCCCTGCAACCATTGCACCAAGTACTCTACCGTCGGTAACGCAACCACAAGAGACAACATCACCTTCAGCGACTTCCAGTGCATCAACAACAAATGATACATATTCATCATCATCCCCTGCAACCATTGCACCAAGTACTCTACCGTCGGTTTCGCAACCACAAGAGACAACATCACCTTCAGCGACTTCCAGTGCATCAACAACAAATGAAACATATTCATCATCATCCCCTGCAACCATTGCACCAAGTACTCTACCACCGGTTACGCAACCACAAGAGACAACATCACCTTCAGCGACTTCCAGTGCATCAACAACAAATGATACATATTCATCATCATCCCCTGCAACCATTGCACCAAGTACTCTAGCACCGGTTACGCAACCACAAGAGACAACATCACCTTCAGCGACTTCCAGTGCATCAACAATAAATGATACATATTCATCATCATCCCCTGCAACCATTGCACCAAGTACTCTACCACCGGTTACGCCACCACAAGAGACAACATCACCTTCAGCGACTTCCAGTGCATCAACAACAAATGATACATATTCATCATCATCCCCTGCAACCATTGCACGAAGTACTCTACCGTCGGTAACGCAACCACAAGAGACAACATCACCTTCAGCGACTTCCAGTGCATCAACAATAAATGATACATATTCATCATCATCCCCTGCAACCATTGCACCAAGTACTCTACCACCGGTTACGCAACCACAAGAGACAACATCACCTTCAGCGACTTCCAGTGCATCAACAACAAATGATACATATTCATCATCATCCCCTGCAACCATTGCACCAAGTACTCTACCACCGGTTACGCCACCACAAGAGCCAACATCACCTTCAGCGACTTCCAGTGCATCAACAACAAATGATACATATTCATCATCATCCCCTGCAACCATTGCACCAAGTACTCTACCACCGGTTACGCAACCACAAGAGACAACATCACCTTCAGCGACTTCCAGTGCATCAACAAGAAATGATACACATTCATCATCATCCCCTGCAACCATTGCACCAAGTACTCTACCACCGGTTACGCAACCACAAGAGACAACATCACCTTCAGCGACTTCCAGTGCATCAACAACAAATGATACATATTCATCATCATCCCCTGCAACCATTGCACCAAGTACTCTACCACCGGTTACGCCACCACAAGAGACAACATCACCTTCAGCGACTTCCAGTGCATCAACATCAAATGATACATATTCATCATCATCCCTTGCAACCATTGCACCAAGTACTCTACCACCGGTTACGCAACCACAAGAGACAACATCACCTTCAGCGACTTCCAGTGCATCAACAACAAATGATACATATTCATCATCATCCCCTGCAACCATTGCACCAAGTACTCCTTTACCGGTTACACCACCACAAGAGACAACATCACCTTCAGCGACTTCCAGTGCATCAACAACAAATGATACATATTCATCATCATCCCTTGCAACCATTGCACCAAGTACTCTACCACCGGTTACGCAACCACAAGAGACAACATCACCTTCAGCGATTTCCAGTGCATCAACAACAAATGATACATATTCATCATCATCCCCTGCAACCATTGCACCAAGTACTCCACCACCGGTTACGCCATCACAAGAGACAACATCACCTTCAGCGATTTCCAGTGCATCAACAACAAATGATACATATTCATCATCATCCCCTGCAACCATTGCACCAAGTACTCCTTTACCGGTTACACCACCACAAGAGACAACATCACCTTCAGCGACTTCCAGTGCATCAACAATAAATGATACATATTCATCATCATCCCCTGCAACCATTGCACCAAGTACTCCACCACCGGTTACACCATCACAAGAGACAACATCACCTTCAGCGACTTCCAGTGCATCAACATCAAATGATACATATTCATCATCATCCCTTGCAACCATTGCACCAAGTACTCTACCACCGGTTACGCAACCACAAGAGACAACATCACCTTCAGCGACTTCCAGTGCATCAACATCAAATGATACATATTCATCATCATCCCTTGCAACCATTGCACCAAGTACTCTACCACCGGTTACGCAACCACAAGAGACAACATCACCTTCAGCGACTTCCAGTGCATCAACAACAAATGATACATATTCATCATCATCCCTTGCAACCATTGCACCAAGTACTCTACCACCGGTTACGCAACCACAAGAGACAACATCACCTTCAGCGACTTCCAGTGCATCAACAACAAATGATACATATTCATCATCATCCCCTGCAACCATTGCACCAAGTACTCTACCACCGGTTACGCCACCACAAGAGACAACATCACCTTCAGCGACTTCCAGTGCATCAACATCAAATGATACATATTCATCATCATCCCTTGCAACCATTGCACCAAGTACTCTACCACCGGTTACGCAACCACAAGAGACAACATCACCTTCAGCGATTTCCAGTGCATCAACAACAAATGATACATATTCATCATCATCCCCTGCAACCATTGCACCAAGTACTCCACCACCGGTTACGCCATCACAAGAGACAACATCACCTTCAGCGATTTCCAGTGCATCAACAACAAATGATACATATTCATCATCATCCCCTGCAACCATTGCACCAAGTACTCCTTTACCGGTTACACCACCACAAGAGACAACATCACCTTCAGCGACTTCCAGTGCATCAACAACAAATGATACATATTCATCATCATCCCCTGCAACCATTGCACCAAGTACTCTACCACCGGTTACGCCACCACAAGAGACAACATCACCTTCAGCGACTTCCAGTGCATCAACAACAAATGATACATATTCATCATCATCCCCTGCAACCATTGCACCAAGTACTCCACCACCGGTTACGCCATCACAAGAGACAACATCACCTTCAGCGATTTCCAGTGCATCAACAACAAATGATACATATTCATCATCATCCCCTGCAACCATTGCACCAAGTACTCTACCACCGGTTACGCCACCACAAGAGACAACATCACCTTCAGCGACTTCCAGTGCATCAACATCAAATGATACATATTCATCATCATCCCTTGCAACCATTGCACCAAGTACTCTACCACCGGTTACGCAACCACAAGAGACAACATCACCTTCAGCGACTTCCAGTGCATCAACAACAAATGATACATATTCATCATCATCCCCTGCAACCATTGCACCAAGTACTCCTTTACCGGTTACACCACCACAAGAGACAACATCACCTTCAGCGACTTCCAGTGCATCAACAACAAATGATACATATTCATCATCATCCCCTGCAACCATTGCACCAAGTACTCCACCACCGGTTACACCATCACAAGAGACAACATCACCTTCAGCGACTTCCAGTGCATCAACAACAAATGATACATATTCATCATCATCCCCTGCAACCATTGCACCAAGTACTCCACCACCGGTTACGCCATCACAAGAGACAACATCACCTTCAGCGATTTCCAGTGCATCAACAACAAATGATACATATTCATCATCATCCCCTGCAACCATTGCACCAAGTACTCTACCACCGGTTACGCCACCACAAGAGCCAACATCACCTTCAGCGACTTCCAGTGCATCAACAACAAATGATACATATTCATCATCATCCCCTGCAACCATTGCACCAAGTACTCCACCACCGGTTACACCATCACAAGAGACAACATCACCTTCAGCGACTTCCAGTGCATCAACAACAAATGATACATATTCATCATCATCCCCTGCAACCATTGCACCAAGTACTCCACCACCGGTTACGCCATCACAAGAGACAACATCACCTTCAGCGATTTCCAGTGCATCAACAACAAATGATACATATTCATCATCATCCCCTGCAACCATTGCACCAAGTACTCTACCACCGGTTACGCCACCACAAGAGACAACATCACCTTCAGCGACTTCCAGTGCATCAACATCAAATGATACATATTCATCATCATCCCTTGCAACCATTGCACCAAGTACTCTACCACCGGTTACGCAACCACAAGAGACAACATCACCTTCAGCGATTTCCAGTGCATCAACAACAAATGATACATATTCATCATCATCCCCTGCAACCATTGCACCAAGTACTCCACCACCGGTTACGCCATCACAAGAGACAACATCACCTTCAGCGATTTCCAGTGCATCAACAACAAATGATACATATTCATCATCATCCCCTGCAACCATTGCACCAAGTACTCCACCACCGGTTACGCCACCACAAGAGACAACATCACCTTCAGCGATTTCCAGTGCATCAATAACAAATGATACAGATTCGCCACCAGTTACGACTACCACTGCATCAAGTACTAATTCAGCAATGCCTTTTCAAACTAAGAAACCGACAGCAAAGCTACCATGTTCAACTAAAACTAAAAAGCCTACTAACAGGCCATGTGCTACTAAAAAACGTTCCACATCAAGTTCATTCAGATCGACACCAATTAAGAAGACTACTGCCAAGAAACCATGCAAGAAGCAATGTCATGGAAGACCAAAACGTACTAAGAAACCATTTTTTGTATTGCCTTGTGCACCAAGTACAAGGAAACAATGTCAACCTCATGTTAACTGTAAAGGACATCCACGGAAACCATCAGTTAGAAGAAAAAGACCGTTTTCATCTGGTCGTCGTACATTAAGGCCAATTGCAAAACAGCCTTGTAAACCAAAAATTCCTGCAAAACGGGGCCCTCATAGACCAATAATAAAACCGAAATGTCGTCCAATCTATCGTCCCAATAAAAATAAAAAATCATTCAAACCAGTACGAGCTTCAAAACAAAATCGTCCCAATAAAAATAAAAAATCTTTCAAACCAGTACGAGCTTCAAAACAAAATCGTCCCAATAAAAATAAAAAATCTTTCAAACCAGTACGAGCTTCCATAAAAAAACCAAAAAATCATATAAGATATTCGCCTGGAAGGAATCCACGATTTAATAACAAAAATGCTGTTAAAAAATCATGCAAAACTAATTCGGGTAAAAGGCTTAAAGGATAAATCCTTTTGGATAAGCCTTTTTGCTTAAAGTACGTACTCTTAATTTTGTTGATTATACTCAGTTATTCTTCAATAACTTTCCTTAACTCATATTAAATTTGTACCTTGTTAGGCCTAGCTCGTTTTTATGGAAGTGTTGAAACTAACAAGAAAAATAAAAGACTTTGATGTATGGAGCAACAGAGAAACATTTATAGTTTAAGTAAAACTTATACATATGTGTTATGTTGTAATTGAATAAAATGTAATGTTTTAAGAATATTTTCAAAATGCTTTACTTTGTTGAAAAATATCATGATAAAATATAGCAGTGGCCATAAAAGACACAGACAAGGACACAATTGTTCCAAAACTATTACTATAACTACTATGAAGTTTTCTTGATATTTTGAATATACCTTTATGTTCTTATGGCCTGCTTGATGAAAATAAACGACAAACAACAAACAAATTTACCATTTCATCCCTTGTAATGCCTTTGACCGAGCTGCTTACGAGTTAAAAATTTGCTTTCAAATATATATATCTTTTTTATTATGAGTTCGTGGAATATTCTTCGAAAAACTTATCGACAAAACAAGTAAGGAAATTCTAAAGTCGGTATAGCCCGACTTTGAAATGTCCTTAACCTCCTATAATGTTTATATGTTTATAAAAATATTACAACAAATAAAAATAACTTCTTATTTTTATTCAAAATCCTTGTATTTCTTTAAAGTTTAATACAATTTTAACTACTGTGTGTAGTTTAAATATTAGCCTCTTAAAAGATTTTCACTATAATGGGTTGCATGGGAGATGGGCATGTTCGTGAGCGGATGACATCCATTTTTTGTTCACATCTTAGTTTTAATAAAATATACTTACATACCAAGGCTTATCTCTGTAGCTAGAATATAAACCTTTTCATAGAGTTTTTACTGTAGTGAGTGGTAAGGGAGGTGGGCGTGTTCATGTGCTGATGTCGTTTATTTCTCTTCCTTGTATGGAGAAGATCTGGACATTCAGTGAGAATATGTCTGAAGGTTTCTTGATCCTCAAGGTAAAGTCTACGTAGTGAATCAGTGGCGAGATTCATTTTTTGAAGTTGGTTCTTTAGTTTACAGTGTCCAGTTATGATTCCAGTCATCGCCCTTAGATATTTTTTCCTTAAGTTGATCAGGAATTTCAATTTGTTAGGTGAGAGTTCTGGGAATATTAGTTTAGTAGTAATTAATATAGGATGATGCCAGAGCTTTAAGGGCAATCTGACTATCAGAGAAGACAAAATTGTTTTGCCCCTAACATTATTCAGACAGTTAAGTCTGATACATCAATTTTAGATCTGGGAGGGATAAAACGATGAAGTTTTTGTTTAAGCAACTTTTGGGAAGCATGTTATCTAGAGGCATGAAAAATTCTCTTTCTTGCTTTAGGGTTTTAATTGAGGAAAGGTGTACCTTTATGGAATGGTTTGGGACAATATTGCCCAGATGAAAAAGTCTGTGCAGGTTGAGCTTCGCCTCCATCTGGATGTTAATGTGGATTGGTGTAAGCGCTAAGATGACATTGAAGGCCGCTGTTGACGTGGATCTTATGCAGCCTTTCAAACATATCCCTGCACATCTTCAAACTCGTTTTAACCGCTTGATGGTTGATCCATCTAAGGTTTTCGAACACCAAATACATGCGCAAATGATAGTGTGGGGTCTGACAATCAAAGTGTAGAGATTGTACATCATCTTAGGGCTTTTTCTCCAATTCTTGCCGAAAATTCTTCTGCAGGTCCACAATGAGGCTATTGATCTGCTGATAATGCGGAGGTTCCACTACAGTTTGCTGTCCAGGACCATTCCTAGATATTTTGCTGAATTGAAAAAATCTACTATTTTCCCCAAAGAGTTCCGGGCGACCAAGATTAAGCTTGCGTCGTTTTGTATAACGAAAAAGTAACTGTATTTTTTGGGTTAACAGTGAAGCCTTCGTTCAGAGACCATCTCTGTACTGTGTTCAATGCTGCTCAGAAACTGTATTGTCAAAGCTCCCTCATATGATGACTAGTACGTCATCAGCATACCCAACCACATCTATCCTAGTTTCTTTGAGTTCAACTAGGAGGCTATCTACAATTAGTGACCAAAGCAGGGCTGATATGACGCCTCTTTGCAAGCATCCCCTGGTTGTTGTTGCTTTGAGTGAAGTGTTATACATGCAAGTCTCGATAACTCTACTACTGAGATCCGTCATAATCCACCTGCTTAAGACTGGTGGCATACTAAGGTTTTTAGGTGCGCTGCTAGTGAACGCATATAACGTATTATTACAGGCTCCTTCGATATGAAGAAACGCGTCGATTTCCTTGCAGTCGATAGATTTTTCAACTGTGCTTATAAGGTCATTTAGTGCTGACTCTGTTGAGTCTCCCTTACATAGGGAATACCTTGACAAGGCATTCTCTCTAATGTATTTGATTCTCTCCATACTTTTCAGTTACTATATTTTACTATCACTTTCTTCCAAACTCCAAGTATATAGTTAGGTTGAACTGCACCATAAGCTAGACTGCAGCTAATTTGTTTTGATAATAGGCGTGTTAGATGTTCTGAACCTTGTTGTAGAAGAGCTGGCAAAATATCATTTCCACCAGCAGATTTGAAGGGTTTGAAGGAGTTGATGTCTCATTTAACTACTGACACATTGCATATTTGTTTACAGATTATCCACTCTTCTCTACTAGGCAGATTTGTCTGTTCGTAGTAGTAAGAGTGGTTTGAGTGAAGACCGATCTGAATGACGGAGCCCGGAAAGTGAGTGTAGAGAAAGATTTCAAGGGTCTCTTTCTTAGTTTTTGTCTGGACGCCATTCTCATGTATTAGACTGCCTAAGGATTGTGGTCTGATAGTTGCTAAGTTCTTCTGAAGGCGACAACTCTGAGGAACATCCTTGATGGAACCAGTTCTTTTTAGCCTTATTGATCTCTTTTTTGTAGTTGGTGAGATATCGGGAGTAGGACAGCCGGTCATTATTGCGCTGAGCTCTCTCTTCTATTTACGGTAATAAACGTTGGGTCATTTCCAACGTTGCATACGACAAGGTTGTTACAAATAAGAAAGTCTAAAAGGTACTCACCTCTCTGATTTGTATCTGTGCTGCCCCACATTGCATGATGAGAGTTGGCATCACAATTCAAGATAACTTCTGTCTTTTGTATGGTAGCGTGTTTAAGAAGATCAGCTATGCAGTCCTGGGGAAACATTGGGCACATCTCCTGCAAGGTTGGCTGAAACTGCAATGATCTCCTTTTGATCATAGAGCTTAATGAGAGCCGCAGTAAGGTCCTGGTTGATGAACTCTTGTCAAGGGAACAAGAGAAATATTATTATTATAGATATAAGTTTTGGGTCTAGAGGATGAATTTGAATATAAGATACGACCTGGATCATAGTTATAATCCGGGCATAATAATCCGATTCGTATGGACGCAAGTTCTCACATTGAGCAACAGATGTCATGACATGTTTCATAAAATTTTATATACTATCTAAAATTTTGTATCTACCATCACCAGAAATTGAACCGCGGACCATCGCATAAGAGTCAAACGCGCAAACCTCATGCCATAAGTCTGAATGCTAATGAGCAATTTCTCTATACACGATCGCAAATTTCGGCTTGAATTTAAAATGTTCATGGTTTCTATTTTTATCCAAACCTAAGAAGGTTTTCAATTAAAACCCTAGAGTTAAAAATAATATTTAAAAAAAAAGTATATATAAAAGTATTTTGTATAAAAGCGTTCTTCTTTATGTTTTGTTCAGACTTATTTAAAATTCATATTTCTCAATGCAGTTCATAATTTTGGCAAAAATTATTTTCTACATAATTGAAAAATATGTCCTTTTGCAAATTTATACCAACACTAACTTAATAGAACTTATTTATTCAAAGCACGAAACTGTTCAATATCGTTACATCTGGCCATTATGCGTCCGGGTGAAATAGCTTTTGTGATATTTGATGGGTGATATTGTTTATTTTGAATAAACATGTAAACAAACAAATAAATTGTAAAATTGCAATATTCACAAATATAAATTAATTTAAAATTCCTGAAAATAACGTATTCACATACACACAAGAGTGAAAAAATAAAATATGCATTATAAAATACACATAAATGTGCTTAAATGTACTTAACAAATAAACACTGTTTTGCTGTGTGTGTAGCTTTTAAAAGTTAGCGTTATACAATTTACCGTCTGTTGATTATTTAAATACGTAGCTTGAATTCATATATAAATGTACGAATAAATTCGTGTTCGAATTGTGTGTGTGAATTAAAGCATAAACTTTAAATTAAATAACTTAAAATAAAAGTTTATTCGTTTTCATACTTCTTGCAACGTTTTAAACTTTACAATTCTTAAAAAAATGAACGAAGAAATATACATTCGCTTTAATAGATGTGTAATACTTTGAAAACATTACGTCAGTAAAAACAAGTTTCTCGAATAACAGAAGAGTGCGCATAATTATCATTCATTCATTGGAAGTGATATAAGTATTAAACAGGCCTACAACGCTTGAAATTTGCAACTGACGCCAACAAGTGCACGACAGAATAGCCTGACTCATGTTCCTGGATGAGGTCTTAACAGGCTTATCAACTAAGACGTCAACTTAGTAAGAATTTAGAGTTCTTAGAAAGATAGAGCGACACTGTAATCAAGTTTCGAATGTCTCATAATTCTGCTAAAATTTTATTTGTTATGATAACTATTAGAGATTTGTACGTGAGTGGTTTTACTCATGATCACGCACGCTAACGATTTAAAGTTATTTTTTGGTTCACGAATACGTTTTATAGGAAGAAGAATACACACAAGATTTTGATACAATTTTATTTAGTACTTTTAAAATAAGAAACGTAAATTTAACTCATATTTTATTAATTTTAAATTATTTGAATACATAAATTAGTTTGGAGCAAAATGATTTTTATTTAGATTTAAACATCAGGCCATCGTTATAGTTGAAATAAAAAATTTGAAACACTTAAAATCTATTGAATTGGTAAAACAATTCGTGACACGAATAAATTTAAGTAACGCACGAGTAAAACTCAATCAAGCACACTCACGAATATTTCGTGATTTTTTTATACGTTCGCTCACGATTAATAACTACCAAATAAATAAAAAACTCACGTGTGGCAACGCACAAGTGGCAGAAGTGATCTTTTACAGTAAGAAATTAGAGAGATTTTAGTGTGAAATAGAGAGAGAAAGTATCTGAAAAGAAATTCAATCAATACGAAATGATATAATAATAATCTGTTGATTCAATATTTTCATCTAGGGACCATACCGGCTATGGTTTTTGTCGAAAGTGTCACATTTTATATATTATATCTCTTAATTTTTATTTTTTCCGACAAAAATAAAAGTAATTTTGTGCCTTATAGTTTTTTCGGGCAAAAATAACAGTTACTTTTGACTTTTATTTTATCGGTCAAAAATAACAGTTATTTTCGGCCGTTTATTTTTTCGGTCAAAAATATCAGGTAATTTATAATTGTTCAAGTCATTTTACCGACTAAAAAATGTTTTCATCTCATTGAGACATTTATGAGACATTTACACATGATGTCAACAGTTCAATCTATGAAGCGGTCTTTAAATAAACACAAATTGCCTGATATTTTTGACCGAAAAAATTAAAGTCACAAAATAACTGCTATTTTTGACCGATAAAATAAAAGACAAAAGTAAACTTTATTTTTCCTCGAAAAATTACAAGGCAAAAAATAACACTTAAATTTTAACTTTTAAAGAATCAGTCTAAAATTTAAAAGACCCTTAATATTCGTGAGGCTGAGGACATTTGTAACATAATGGTAAATTTGAAAAAGTCTTTCAACAATTTTTCTCATTTGAAAATTTTAAAATAACAGTTATTTTCGGTCCTTGTTTTAGTTCAGTTGGTGTTTAAGTTGCTTTCGAATGTCTTCTTAACATTGTTACTTTTTGAATGCTAGATTGCATTTGCATAGTTCTCGTTGAAGGAGCCTCCGAAAGCAGAGGCAAATCTTGTTGATTATTACCTCCTGCTGCTTCCTGATCATAATAATTGCTGTGTTGAATGAGGGCCTCGTAAAGCAGCGAACGTTGATTGTTGACTGTATCAACTTGGTTGGCTATATAATTTTGTTGAGATGATGGCTGAGTTCCAAAATACATTTTAACAAAGCATCAGTCTATTTTTTCTGGGGATTGGTTCTTTGTAGATTCACCAAAATACACTGATGCTACGTAAAAATGCATTTTGAACCTCAGCCGATGTTGCAATCACGCGTTCTGCTCCTGTTTTAGCTATTTTTCTTAGCTTTGAGGCTTTTTTTTGGCTGGCAAAAACTATTCTCGGCAATCTTAAATATTGCACTTTTAACACTTTTTTCTTTTATTATTATATTGAATTAACTGCATGTTGTCAATCATCTGTCAAGTTTTTGATCACAACCAACGAACAAAATGAAGCTTTAAGCTCATTATGCTGCGAACAGCCAGTACATTTTTTCCCACTAGATGTGCCTAAATATTTTCGTTTGAAGCTTAAAGAAATAAATTTTACGTGCATACTTTTCGGATGAAAATTAATGTTATGGACAGAATGTTAATGTTATGTTACGCGTTCAGTTTTTATTACATTTTGTTTGCCTGCTTAGCATGTGCCTACGAGGCGTAAAGGTATAGATTCCGACTCTTGAGCAACGATGGTCAGGGTTCAATTCTCGCTAGCGGCTATAATTTTTTGAAAATTTTCATTGGAATTGAAAACGTTAGCCTAGCGTCACGAATAAGAGATCTTGAAATTTCACTCGCCGCCAAAGAAGTTCCACTTCAAAAACTGCCATACGACCTATTAAAGTCACGTTTTGACTGGTTTCTGACTTATGCCAACCTTTTACTTTGGCGACACAAAAATGTCATGCCTCGCTAAGAATTCAATTTTACACCAGTTATAAGAGATATCTATAAACGGGTTTTTTTATTGAATAGAAAAAAATATTAAACTTCTCGTTGTTGTTTTTGTATGTCATTTCAAAGTAGATCAACAAAAAAAAAAAGATATTCCGCTGGTTGCATCAAAAATTTTTGTTGTGCTTCATTTCAAAACGAATACAGTACAAATACAGGTTTGTTTTTAAGGTTTAAAATAGGTCCAATTCAGTTTTTGGAGCTACCTTGTTCATTCTAGTACCAACGAGAATGACTGCTGTTCAAAGTATATTAAGCCGGATCGAAATGTACTTATCGCCAGAGTTCAAAGGACTCTTAAAAACTATTTCTGTATAATTTTTTTTTTTGTATTAGAGAAAGCCCCATGGAGCGGTTTTGGTTCTCCTGAAAATTAAGTTTTTTGCCTAAAACTTATTTTTCTTCAGAATGAATACCCAAGATAAGCAAACAAGTGAAAATTGTGAAGATAGTACACAAATATTAGGTAAAAAAATTTTAAATTTTGTTTAAAAAAAAAATTTACAAACTATTTTAAGAGCCCAAAAAATCAAAATTTCGTAATTTCCGAAAATATGTTTATTTTTAAACACCTAAAAAAACACTTCTGTATCAACACAAAGATGTCTTCGAAAAATGGATTTCATCCGCCTACGGACACGCCCACCTCCCATACAACCCAAAAATTGAAAACGCAATAAATAAGCCTCTGTTTAACCTAAAGAGATAAAATTTGACACATGTGTTTCTTATGACAAAACAAAGATGTTTTGAAAAAATTGGCATCATCCGCCAACGGAGACGCCTACCTCCCGTACAACGCAAAAATTGAAAACTGCATAAATTAGCTCATAATTAACCTACAACAATAAAATTTGGTGTGTATGTGTTTTGTATTAACACAAAATTGTCTTCGAAAAATGGGTGTCATCCGATCACGGACACGCCCACCTCCCATACAACCCAAAATTAGAAAACGCAATAAATAAGCCTCTGTTTAATTAATAGAGATAAAATTTAACACATATTTTTTTTATAACAAAACAAAGACGGTTTTGAAAAATGGACATCATCCGCCCACGGACACGCCTACCTCCCATACAACGCAAAAATTGAAAACGGGATAAATTAGCTCATAATTAACATACAACAATAAAATTTGGTGTGTATGTGTTTTATATCAATACAAAGATGTGTTCGAAAAATGCGTGTCATCCACTCACGGACACGCCCACCTCCCATACATTCCAAAAATTGAAAACGCAATAAATAAGCCCATGCTTAACCTACAAAGATAAAATTTGGTGTGTATGTGTTTTATATCAATACAAAGATGTGTTCGAAAAATGCGTGTCATCCACTCACGGACACGCCCATCTCCCATACATTCCAAAAATTGAAAACGCAATAAATAAGCCCATGTTTAACCTACAAAAATAAAATTTGGTGTGTATGTGTTTTATATCAATACAAAGATGTGTTCGAAAAATGCGTGTCATCCACTCACGGACACGCCCATCTCCCATACATTCCAAAAATTGAAAACGCAATAAATAAGCCCATGTTTAACCTACAAAAATAAAATTTGGCACGTATGTTTTTTATGACAAAACAAAGATGGTTTTGAAAAATGGACGTCATCGGCCCACGGACACGCCTACCTCCCATATAACCCAAAAAGTTTAAAACTCAATAAAAAGATTATGTTTGTTATAGAGAGATCAAATTTGGTATGTATGTATTTGATACACCAACTGAGGTGTGTTCAAAAATTGGGAGTAGTCCGTCCATGAACACGCCCACCTCGCATAGCGAAAGGCATTAACTGTGAGCTACAAGAATAAAACTTGGTATATGTAAATTATTTATCAACATTTATATGCATATAAAATATAAGCTTCATCCCACGGAAACGTCCATTTTCAATAACATTATTTTGTTTTTTGAAAAGTAGGTTTAGAGTATTTCATAGTCGGCTTAGACCGACTTTAGACTTTCTTTACTTGTTTCTATTGATATATTGTATGGTGTGGTTTAAGCATAACTTAGTGCCATAATTATATAAAACATGAGAAATTGATCTTCAGAAGGCTTTTCTTTCAGCTTAATATATATTTTATTGCCATAATTAACGTTCGGTTTTTAAAAATTTTGGTATATATGGATTTGTAGGTACGCAAAATCTAAGTTTTTCCCAATTTTTAACTCAGAGTACGTTAGAAATATCAATACTACTATATGAAATATCGAGTTAACACATAATTTCTTGTAGATTTTATAAAAAAGGGTTTGTGATATCGATGACGTCACTTTCTCTATGGGAGGTAGGAGAGGTGTTCAAAAGATTTTTCTGAATTTCAAACTCAGTATTTATCTTCAAATTAAAGCAGATGTGACAAGTTTCAAGTCATTATATTTATATTTTCTGAAATTTAAATAGATTTTCAGTTTTTATTTTATATGGGAGGTAGGCGTAGTTTTCATCCGATAAGAAGCATCTTCGGACTTGTTCTAAAGTTCTTAGAACAAAATTAAATATAGAATTTTCTTACCATAGCATAAATTGTTTCTGGTGATGATGCTGACCAAGAATACATACACTTGTCTCTATATGCCACGCCTCTTTATGAGCTTTACAAATGTCGTGACAAAATCAATATTTTGACAAGCAGTACTTATACCAACATAAGGTGGTATAATAATCTCAAAACGCCACGTAATGAAAAAAAAAAACCTCTAGGAATTTGCATGAAATTATAGGTACCCGCTGAGCATACCAGAACGAATGAAAGGATTTGGCCAGGACTTCACCATTGAACTCTACCACGTCATCCATCACTTCTTCGTTCTTGCACCATCAGTTTTTCAAA
Organism: Tetanocera ferruginea; assembly: GCA_958299015.1. Classification (NCBI taxonomy): domain Eukaryota; kingdom Metazoa; phylum Arthropoda; class Insecta; order Diptera; family Sciomyzidae; genus Tetanocera; species Tetanocera ferruginea. Next base: position 142,451,442 of record OY282642.1, read on the forward strand.
TGATTAAGAGATCCGAGGATAAGTTCAAAAAGCTTTTATCAAACAGAAATATTGATTCTTCATTTAATTAAACGCACACTCCAAATTCTTTCCATGTGCTTGATTAAAGTTGAATGCCCCTAGTTGAATAAAAATGCACAGCATCGATTATTAATTTCAAGTTCAAGGTTATTTATATTTAAACAAGTCTAGGTTCATTATCTTCTCTGTTTTCAGTGTGACCGAGAAATCAAAAGTTCTTTACAAACATAAAACACTTGTTCACACAACAAGTTGTGAAAAGTGAGTGCATTAAAATAAATTTGAGTAAATATTATAAATGAAAAAATAAAATAAACGTCATGTGTAAAATTTATAAAAAAAAACCAAAAAAAAAAAAATGATTTCAATATATAAATACTGAAGCGATAAAAAAAGAACAGACCATGCATTAGTAGTCAAATCAACATCGAATTAAACTGCACATCATACTAAGTAACGCATTAAAAAAAGATGAAATTCCAAGGTTTCGGCATTCTTGGCTTTCTAACTTTGCTACAGCTACAAGTTTTCGTTGAAAAAGCATCTCATAAAATATTTAATTTTGCTATAAAAGAAAAAGCAGAAGCTTCAACTTCTTTCGACGAATATGTATTCACTAATGACTCATCTGTGATTTGTGTAGCAACAACAACTGCAGCCGAAGAAACCACCCAAGTAAAATCAACAGGAACAGTAAGATCATCTTGGACTACCACATACAAAAAACAAAAACTTTATACAGAAGGGCCAACGTGTAATTGTACTAGATTAGTAACAATTTCTAAACAGTTCACCAACGAAAACAGTTGCAACTACAATTCGTCAAGGCCTACAAATAAAACTAGACTCACATCTAGTTCATCAACAGCTGGACAGTCGCAGTACTACGAAAATACAACAATGGAGAAGACAGCAATAACACCAAGCATGAAAAAACCATTCAAAAGAACACCAAAAATAACGGGAATTAATTTTGAGAAACTATGCTGTTCTCCATCAACAACATCAACACTAACGAAATTAAAGCGAACTTTGATCGGACAAACACCAAGTATACCCTCAACAGCTGAAAAATTATGCTCAAGTCAAAAACCATATCGTTGTTCTTCATTAAAACCACAGTCTGCAAACAGACCACCTCTACCACTTATAAAAACAATTACTAAAGAATTCATATTCCAAAAGTCTTGCATTTGTCATTCATCAAAGTCAACAACTAAAAAGGCAAAACAACAAGCTATTCTAACTTTTCTACAATATTTCACAAAATCGAATCCACCAAACCTAGCAAAGCGAACGCAAACCATTTATATGCCATGCAAATCATATAATCCTCCAATTCTGGGCTATCGTACTAAATGTCCACTGTTTCCTTTACCAAAGAGGCAGAAATACAGAGATAACCAAACGCTGCAAGGTAACATCAAGCCATACATCAGAACGGGATATGCGTCGGGCTATTAGTTGGCAGTATTACACTCGTCGATTTAAAATTAAGAACTAATTTTTTTTTAATAATGTTAGTATCAAACTATGTTAATATTAAACTGTTACAAGCATTAAAAACACTTGAATTTAGTTATCTTGTAAGCTAAAATGTTTATAAACTGTTGTCTTTGAAATAAAGTTACTTATATAGTTGCTTACTAAAAATTTGGTTATTTACTCTGAAAACAAGACTGTAACTTCAACAAATTCGTAACAACGTATCCTTCTCTTCCTTGTCCTCATTAGTTATCTTTACCTTTTTTTATGCCTTGCATCAATCTTTACCTCAATACATTTTTTTAATCTTTACCTAATTCTTTATCTAATCCTTTCCCCTAGTTTTGTTTCAACTCTTTTCCTAATCATTATCCTAATCTGTATTCAAATCTTACCTTATTATTCTAATTCTTTTATCTTGTCTTAATCTTTGTCTATTTCCTTGTCATAATCCCTGTTGTAAATTTATTAGCCTGCCGGGATTTTTTTCGTTGATACATGCCTACTTTGGTGGGATACTTCCATATAATCATCCCGCAATGGTCCCCGGATATGTTCGGAATCATGACATCACCACTCCAGTGGTGTTGTCGGCTGGCAACGGTCGAAAAAATTACATCGACAGTTTTATTTTCGTTTTATGGGAATTTGTGTCGCTGATCACGAATCCGTTGTCAGAATTTAAAAGTTCCAAGATGACGGCCCTATCCATCTATCTTATTTGGCACCAATTTTCTAACTGAACATGCGCAGTACAGGAAATGCCCTCTTGCAGTATTGATATTCTGACAACGGATTCGTGATTACCGACCCCTCTGAGAAGATTTTTTCACTTAGATGGTGATACCGGCCGTCTGAAGGTTAAGATCCATGTTGCAATTCTTATTCTTAGCCTTGCCTAATTGTTGCCTTCTGTAGAATTCTTCCAATTGATTCTTGGATGAATCCTTTTTATCTTCCAATCACATAAAAAGTTCACCTTGACTACATGCAATTAATCCATGCAAGATGTTGCATTTACGTTGCATTAAGGGGGGTCATGACATTTTTGTATTTTAGTAAAAAAAAATTCTTACGGGTTTAAAAGTTACAGCCGGAATAGTGAGAGCGTATTTTTAATTTTCGCCTTTTTTTTCTTTGTTCACAAACTTTGAACGCGTTTATCTCGAAACCATGTTTTTCGTACTGGTTGCGGCAAATTTTGTTTTTTTGTATTTTTTTTTAACTTGATTCGCTGTCGTATGGCACGAGCTTTTTTTAAATTTTTTTTTCGATTTTTCAGGAATTTTTAAAGTCATTATTTTTTTCGAAAAAATACACTTTCAAATTTGGAACATCACCAAAAATTGGAAAACAATTTTAAAAAAGCTCATGTTAAAAACCAATTTTGTTAAGATTTTAAAAAGTCATTTTTTTTTTCAGATCGGACAATTTTTGGAACTCCCAGCACTGCAACCACGAGGCCCCGTTTTTTTCTCTGCCAGTTAGGAGCTCTATTAAACCATGTTGGAGTGAAGAATATATTTTTTTTAAAATTTTTTTTCTTGTTAAATGACTTATCATAAAGTTAAATGACTTTTATGATATATCATATTAGCCAGCTTTTATATATCGATCATAGTTGATTGTATTCTACATGACCTAAGTGACCCACAGAAAATTAGTTCCATTAAAATATTAAACACTTGCTCACACAATCAGAAGCAAGGACTTACATTGTATATAAAATTAAGCAAATATTTTGAAAGAAAAACATTAATTAAGTAAATACAAACAAGTCAAACCAAGTGTCAAAATAATTGATTAAAAAAAAATTTAATTAAGAAAATAAAATATTGATTGAAAATAATATAAATACTGACGCAAATAGCTGATGAGATCAGATCAAAACAACTTAAATAACAGTAAGATACAAAAGAAAATTGATAGAGTATCGGCTCTCAGAATGAAATTCAGCACGTTCAGAGTTTCTGCCGTTATAGCAATATTGCTGCTACAAATTTGCATTGAAGTAACTGCGAACAAGATTAAAGCTGCAAAAAAAACGAAATCTGTTGCCTTAAAAAATAAAACTAAACGACAGTGGACACTTTGCACAACTAGTAATAAAGCAACAAAAATAACTGCTACTCCAGAAACGTCTACAGATGAAGCTTTACCAGAGTCTGACGAAACAACGACTTCTATTGAGCCAGAAATGACCACTGAACATTCTACATTAATTGATGAACTTACAACAGAGGCGGATGTTGGAACAATTGTTGTTGAAAATTCATCTACCAATGAACCAACTTCAACAAATGAAATAACAATAACTGATCAACCATCTACAGAGTCTGTCGAAACAACGACTGCTATTGAGCCAGAAATGACCACTGAACATTCTACATTAATTGATGAACTTTCAACGCAGCCTGACCTAACAACAACTGTTGTCGAAGATTCATCTACCAATGAACCAATTTCAACGGCTGAAATAAAAATAACTGATCAACCATCTACAGAGTCTGTCGAAACAACGACTGCTATTGAGCCAGAAATGACCACTGAACATTCTACGTTAAATGATGAACTTTCAACGCAGCCTGACCTAACAACAACTGTTGTCGAAGATTCATCTACCAATGAACCAACTTCAACTGATGAAATAAAAATAACTGATAAACCATCTACAGAGTCTGTCGAAACAACGACTGCTATTGAGCCAGAAATGACCACTGAACATTCTACATTAATTGATGAACTTACAACAGAGGCGGATGTTGGAACAACTGTTGTTGAAAATTCATCTACCAATGAACCAACTTCAACAAATGAAATAACAGTAACTGATCAACCATTTACAGAGTCTGTCGAAACAACGACTGCTATTGAGCCAGAAATGACCACTGAACATTCTACATTAATTGATGAACTTTCAACGCAGCCTGACCTAACAACAACTGTTGTCGAAGATTCATCTACCAATGAACCAATTTCAACGGCTGAAATAAAAATAACTGATCAACCATCTACAGAGTCTGTCGAAAAAACGACTGCTATTGAGCCAGAAATGACCACTGAACATTCTACGTTAAATGATGAACTTTCAACGCAGCCTGACCTAACAACAACTGTTGTCGAAGATTCATCTACCAATGAACCAACTTCAACTGATGAAATAAAAATAACTGATAAACCATCTACAGAGTCTGTCGAAACAACGACTGCTATTGAGCCAGAAATGACCACTAAACATTCTACATTAATTGATGAACTTACAACAGAGGCGGATGTTGGAACAACTGTTGTTGAAAATTCATCTACCAATGAACCAACTTCAACAAATGAAATAACAGTAACTGATCAACCATTTACAGAGTCTGTCGAAACAACGACTGCTATTGAGCCAGAAATGACCACTGAACATTCTACGTTAAATGATGAACTTTCAACGCAGCCTGACCTAACAACAACTGTTGTCGAAGATTCATCTACCAATGAACCAACTTCAACTGATGAAATAAAAATAACTGATAAACCATCTACAGAGTCTGTCGAAACAACGACTGCTATTGAGCCAGAAATGACCACTGAACATTCTACATTAATTGATGAACTTTCAACGCAGCCTGACCTAACAACAACTGTTGTCGAAGATTCATCTACCAATGAACAAATTTCAACGGCTGAAATAACAATAACTGATATACCATCTACGGAGTCTGATGAAACAACGACTTCTATTGAGCCAGAAATGACCACTGAACATTCTACGTTAAATGATGAACTTTCAACGCAGCCTGACCAAACAACAACTGTTGTCGAAGATTCATCTACCAATGAACCAATTTCAACGGCTGAAATAACAATAACTGATAAACCATCTACGGAGTCTGACGAAACAACGACCTCTATTGAGCCAGAAATAACCACTGAACATTCTACACTAATTGATGAACTTTCAACAGAGTCTGGTCGTGAAACAACTGTTGTAGAAGATTCGTCTACCATTGAATCAACTGATCTAATAACAACTGCTGTCGAATATTCATCTACCAATGAACCAACTTCAACAGATGAACCATCAACTTCATCTGTTGAAATAACAAAAACTGAAGAACCAACTACAGAGTCTAACGAAACAACGACATCTACTGTACCAGAAATAACAATTGAATATTTTACACCAATAAATGAACTCTCAACGGAAACTGATCTTACAACAATTTCATCGAATGAAAGTGGAGAGAACATCAAAGACTGCGTATGCATATACAAAAAATATTGCGGTTGCCATCCACGCAAACCAAAATCCAAAACTTGCTCACCACGAACAAGATCAACAACTACTATAACAACGACAACAACACAATCAACTTCATCTAAGAGAACGCGTGCAACTAAAAGACCACCCATTTGTCACTCATCAAAACATTCACCTAAAACAAGATCAACCACAACACCATCTACAACTCCAACGACTACCACTAAACCAACAACACATTCAACGACTACCACTGAACCAACAACATGTTCAACTACTACCAATAAACCAACAACAACAACAAAAAAAACATCAGCAATAACACAAACAACTCCATCTACGAGATGGACTACCAGAAGACCACCCATTTGTCACTCATCAAAACATACACATAAAACTAGATCAACCACAACACCAACCACACGTTCAACGACTACAAGTAAACCAACAACATGTTCAACTACTACCAGTAAACCAACAACACGTTCAACGACTACCAGTAAACCAACAACTCCTTCAACAACTACCACTAAACCAACAACACATTCAACGACTACCACTGAACCAACAACATGTTCAACAACTACCAGCAAACCAACAACACGTTCAACGACTACCAGTAAACCAACAGCACATTCAACGACTACCACTGAACCAAAAACATGTTCAACTACTACCAATAAACCAACAACAACAACATCAACAACAAAAACATCAGCAATTACACAAACAACTCCATCTACGAGATGGACAACCAGAAGACCACCCATTTGTCACTCATCAAAACATACACATAAAACTAGATCAACCACAAGACCAACCACACGTTCAACGACTACAAGTAAACCAACAACATGTTCAACTACTACCAGTAAACCAACAACACGTTCAACAACTACCAGTAAACCAACAACTCCTTCAACAACTACCACTAAACCAACAACAACAACAAAAACAACAAAATCAACTTCATCTAGGAGGACACATCCCACGAAATGTCCAACCAAAAGACCTCCATTTTGTCATCCATCAAGACATTCACATAAAACGCGATTGACCACAAAACCAACAAAGAGACCAACGACCACAAGAACAACATTAAAAACAACAACAACAAAATCAACTACATATAGGAGGACACATCCCACGAAATGCAAAACCAAAAGACCTCCATTTTGTCATCCATCAAGACATTCACATAAAACGCGATTGACCACAAAACCAACAACAAGACCAACGACCACAAGAACAACATTAATAACAACAACAACAAAATCAACTACATCTAGGAGAACACAACCCACGAAATGTCCAACCAAAAGACCTCCATTTTGTCATCCATCAAGACATTCACATAAAACGAGATTGACCACAAAGCCAACCACAAAACCAACGACTACAAGAACAACATTAAAAACAACAACAACAAAATCAACTACATCTAGGAGAACACAACCCACGAAATGTCCAACCAAAAGACCTCCATTTTGTCATCCATCAAGACATTCACATAAAACGAGATTGACCACAAAGCCAACCACAAAACCAACGACTACAAGAACAACATTAAAAACAACAACAACAAAATCAACTACATATAGGAGGACACATCCCACGAAATGCAAAACCAAAAGACCTCCATTTTGTCATCCATCAAGACATTCACATAAAACGCGATTGACCACAAAACCAACAACAAGACCAACGACCACAAGAACAACATTAATAACAACAACAACAAAATCAACTACATCTAGGAGAACACAACCCACGAAATGTCCAACCAAAAGACCTCCATTTTGTCATCCATCAAGACATTCACATAAAACGAGATTGACCACAAAGCCAACCACAAAACCAACGACTACAAGAACAACATTAAAAACAACAACAACAAAATCAACTACATCTAGGAGAACACAACCCACGAAATGTCCAACCAAAAGACCTCCATTTTGTCATCCATCAAGACATTCACATAAAACGAGATTGACCACAAAGCCAACCACAAAACCAACGACTACAAGAACAACATTAAAAACAACAACAACAACAAAATCAACTACATCTAGGAGAACACAACCCACGAAATGTCCAACCAAAAGACCTCCATTTTGTCATCCATCAAGACATTCACATAAAACGAGATTGACCACAAAGCCAACGACTACAAGAACAACATTAAAAACAACAACAACGAAAACAACCACAAGACCCACAACTACAATTCCAACGTCTACGATTCGACAAACAATAACTGCAAAACCAACTCAGTATCAAACAACCAAAAAATTTCCCATATGTCCAGTTATAAGACCAATACCGCAAAAACCAATTTGCAATCCAATAATACGACAACCATGCAAACCACGAAATCCACCCATACAAAGGATCCCGATTAAGTCCCCAGTATGCGTCAACAAGAAACCGCGCATACAATGCAAACCACAATATACACCAATAAAATCTCCACGATGTCCCAATAAAAGAGTTCCAAATAGGTTTGTAGTAATAAAACAAGTAAGGCCACAATCGGTACCACGTCGTCAAGGAAACGTAGCATGTAAACGGATACAGCAACGAAATATCTATAAACCTCAGAGAAAACAAATGAAACCTTGTAATACACGAACAGGAAGAAAGGGGAGATAGATGCAAACGTTACACTTCCACGACTTCTGAATAAATATAAAATAAAGTATTTTTCTATAAAAATTTTAACAAGAACTATTTTATCAAATAACTACAGATTATGCAAAGTTCTATTAGAGTAAATTTATTCTTCGAGGACTTTTTTTTTTCTGGTATCATTGGATGCTACTTTATTGCAGTTGATTTCTTATATTTAGATTCAAACATGACCTTGTTGAGCTACAAGTTAAACTGCCTTATTCCTAATAAAAAACAAATTGGCCATTTCAGGCCTTTGAAGGACTTTGACCGAGCTTCTAATGATCAATTGAGTTGTGTGTTTATTAAATATTTGCACACAATTGACCGAGAACTCGACCTACATGTTTTATGCTGACTCCGAACGGCTAAAGTTCAGGTTCTCAACATGGCATTATTTATTCTCTGAGGTTTGCCATTGTCTGCAGAGAGGTGGTCACCGATCAGAAAAATTTGTTATTGAAAAAACTTTTCGCCGCGACTGGGGATCGAACTCGGGCTCCGAGCATGCTAAGCCACACACTTAACCTGCATGCCACGGTCACCACAATTATTCTTTATACCAAACCGAATAAACAAACATTATTGGAGATTGCTCCGTTGGCTGATATGTGCGAAATGTATGTGAGATGTCACACTCCAATAAAGAAACGCATTCTATTATTATGTTATTATATTGTTAATTTCTAAAAATACAAAAAAGGCATAAAATTAGGTAATTTCTATTTATATTATTTATAATTTAATATAAAAATATGACATATGTCTCAGCTTGTTAAGTAGTTCCCATCACGCCTTTCTTAGAAGCATCAAAAGTTTCTATATTCCATATTTTATAACATTATAGCACAGATCATACATTAACTATGTGTCAAATAAAGTTAAAAGCTTTCTTAAGCTTTTAAACATAGTATTTGAAATGTATGCTGCCTTTAAAATATCACAAGTTTTATAACAGCTCTTATTTTAACATATTAAAATGAAATGTCTGTGTGGTTTTTTCCCAAAACTCAAATTAAATACAAAAATTTCAAGAACAAAACAAAAGAGTGTATAAATTATTAACACTTTGTGGTTTGTCATAAATATTGTTGTTGAAATAAATATTTGAAATAAAGTCAAATATTCTGTTCAGTTTCATGTGATATTTCACACGAATCTCCATAAAAAAAACGATAGCTGTGAAATACGCGTGAAAATTTTTTATAACATGTTCGTCAAAGTAGTACTCTGTTCCGCTGTGAAATATGCTCGCAATATTTCTTTTGCAACATTTCTGTCACGACAATTTAATTGAACTGCCTATATATTTTGATGCGAAAAGTGACAGTTGTTGTAAATGTTTCATTTTTTATATATATATTTTTTTTTTTGCTATTTTGAGAATTCAAACATACCTTACTCAAATTTTTCAATTTCTACGCAATACTATTTTGCACACCCTCATCAAAAGTGACACAACGCAAAATTTTTCAATTTTGACTTTTTAATATAAACCAATTCGTAATGCACATCTCCATCGACTGTAAAAATTTTTAATCTGATTGCTCTTTAATTTTTAAAAAAAACATTTTGTGTCGTTCTTTTGTATGAAGTTGATTTGAAAAAGAAATAGTTTTTTGCATCTCCTGAAAATTTTAAAATTTTGACAAAAAAAATAAATGTTGCCAGCGAATTTTCACGCAAACGAACAGAGTACTAGGCTTAATATGTAATTTTTATAAAATAAACAAACCTTAAAAAAATTTATAACAAAAAATAGTTTTTAAGATTTTTTTTTAAATATATAATTTAAGCTTTTTAGTTTTTTCTGTAACTATTTTTGAATATATCTTAAATATGTTTCTTCTTTTGTCCATATTTTCTAGAGCTTTCTTGCGTGATGTTGTTGAAACCTCAAATATTTTCATAAAAATTATGGAGAAATTTTGCAAAGAATCAGTACTGGTGCAGGATAAGCGACGCACTAAGAAGAAGACAGGTGAAAAGAAAACTAAAAAGACGGCTTCTATGACGCCCGAAGAGTCAGAAGTAAGTGAAAACTTTCTCTTTATTAGGCAACTTTCTTGTATAAACATTACAATTTATTTTTTAAATATTTTGCATAACTACCCAACTGTAACATGAACTTCAATAAGGTTAAAAAAATTGTAATATTTGACAACCGAAGCTTGGTTTGCGCTTCTATAGAGTTTGCGACTTATTAACGAAGACATAGCTTGCATAATACATGTTATTAAGTATTTCAAAAGTTAATTTAAGAAGTTCTATAAACATTTATTCCAAAATTTTAAATAAACTTAAAATATTAGTTTACGGAGGCTTGGGAAGTTTCAACGCCAAAAAAGCTTCGGTTAAAAGAACAACAATATTACTGACTCTAAGCCTGCAAAAGATTTCTATAAATCTTTTATAGAAGCATTAACCAAATAACGATTAATTTTGTTTGATTAGATAACGTCGATTTCACTTCAATCAGTACAACTTCACACTTTGTACTTGATTAAAGCTAGAACCTTCTATTCAAGCTTCAAGTGAGGTTGAAGCCTTTTTTATGTACCAACTAGAAGCTGTAGTCTCACACTATTAGCGTTATAGAACCTGTTACCTTCTTTTCATGTTCCAACTGAAGAATTCAAAATTCAAATATCGATCTGCATCGTAATTTTCGACTTTTTTTCGATTATTATAACGAACTCGGTATTCACTAACTTGTACTTTGCGATAAAATTCGGTAGCTTACAAATTTTTTCGGTTAACTTTTCGCCAACAAAATATTCGACGCAAGTTTCCGAAAAACTTCCGATACTTTCACCGACAAAATCAGAAAAAGTTTTAGTTAATACCACTTTCCGAAAATTATCGCAAACAGAACTTTTCGACACCGAATATCGGCCGAAATGTGTTACAGAATACAACCGATTGGCAACCATAACAAAAGTCAGAAAGAAGCCCGACTTTATTCTATACAAATATCTATTGCTTCTCGTCTCTTTCTGGTCGTTAGTGTTTTCTGCGAGTTCTATTACGAATCGTCATAGAAATATATAAAGGTTTTATTATGTTTGTATAAGGAAGCTCTTACCGAAACTTTCGTCTTACGGAAGTTTCTCCGAAGTTCAATTAAAGTTCAAGAAGCTTCTACAAAACAAATAGTTCAGTCCTTATAAAAGTCAATACGCGTACTTTTAGAATTTGTGTGGTTCTCATAATTAGAAACTATAAAGGTTCCCGTAATCTTTATAGAAGTTTGTGTGTTAGTTGATTAATATCTTAAATTATTTGTCATTATAGTCAATGTTATCTTTGAAGTTTATATATATGTGCTAACGTTTAAATTACACGTGTTGTTTAAAAACAGCTTACAAATTGAAAAACAACAAAATATCGTTTAAATTGAAAACACTAGAGAAAAAACCCTTTTTTTATTTATTTTTTATATATTTTTATTTTACTGTAAAATTTATGACAATCATCAAATTTAATTGAGTGAAAATAAAGCTAAATGCTTGGAAATGGCTTATTTTTTAAACACACCAACTTTTTCCGCGCTCTAGTCGCCACTACACACACGCGCAAGTAATGGCACTCTTGTACATATGTGGGAAAAACTCACACCTAAGCTCTTACAAACACATACACACTTTTGTGTATTGGTGTATTGCTTTTTGGTTGCTCAATTCTGCCGATTACTATTTATAACTATGTATGCTCTGTCTGTCTATTCTGGCCTCAATTATCAAGCCTACTTTCGTCCACTTTTACCCAACACAATGCTTGCTGCGCTCAGCAGGACTTCCGGGCAACGTTAACATGACAATGTTGTGTAGGTCGAGATTTATTTTATTGAGAAAATTTAAATACTAACTGCGACAATCGTTGTCGTCGTCGCATGTTACTATTGGGAAAGAAATTCGAAATATTTAGTAAAAGACTACAACAATAATGACAGTTGTTGATGTTGATGTTGATGTTGAAGTTGATGTTGATGTTGATGTTGATGTTGATGTTGATGTTGATGTTGATGTTGATGTTGATGTTGATGTTGATGTTGATGTTGATGTTGATGTTGATGTTGATGTTGATGTTGATGTTGATGTTGATGTTGATGTTGATGTTGATGTTGATGTTGATGTTGATGTTGATGTTGATGTTGATGTTGATGTTGATGTTGATGTTGATGTTGATGTTGATGTTGATGTTGATGTTGATGTTGATGTTGATGTTGATGTTGATGTTGATGTTGATGTTGATGTTGATGTTGATGTTGATGTTGATGTTGATGTTGATGTTGATGTTGATGTTGATGTTGATGTTGATGTTGATGTTGATGTTGATGTTGATGTTGATGTTGATGTTGATGTTGATGTTGATGTTGATGTTGATGTTGATGTTGATGTTGATGTTGATGTTGATGTTGATGTTGATGTTGATGTTGATGTTGATGTTGATGTTGATGTTGATGTTGATGTTGATGTTGATGTTGATGTTGATGTTGATGTTGATGTTGATGTTGATGTTGATGTTGATGTTGATGTTGATGTTGATGTTGATGTTGATGTTGATGTTGATGTTGATGTTGATGTTGATGTGACTGTCACTGTCACTGTCACTGTCACTGTCACTGTCACTGTCACTGTCACTGTCACTGTCACTGTCACTGTCACTGTCACTGTCACTGTCACTGTCACTGTCACTGTCACTGTCACTGTCACTGTCACTGTCACTGTCACTGTCACTGTCACTGTCACTGTCACTGTCACTGTCACTGTCACTGTCACTGTCACTGTCACTGTCACTGTCACTGTCACTGTCACTGTCACTGTCACTGTCACTGTCATTGTCACTGTCACTGTCACTGTCACTGTCACTGTCACTGTCACTGTCACTGTCACTGTCACTGTCACTGTCACTGTCACTGTCACTGTCACTGTCACTGTCACTGACACTGTCACTGTCACTGTCACTGTCACTGTCACTGTCACTGTCACTGTCACTGTCACTGTCACTGTCACTGTCACTGTCACTGTCACTGTCACTGTCACTGTCACTGGCACTGTCACTGTCATTAGTGACTATAACTGTCATTGTTATTGTCACTGTCACTATCACTATCACTCTCACTGTGGTGGAATTGTTTTATCCAAATTCAAATACAATTGTCATTTTTATAAGCTTTGAATTCCTTCATTGGAATTTAAATAGAATTTTCATATATGTTTGTTTCATATTAAATTTTAATTAAATAACTATAAAAATTTGCAATTATTGTTACCACGCTGTCATATCAGCGAAATAAAGTGTAACATTTTAAGGTTTTTAATGCTGAAATAAATGTCAATAATATTAAAACCTTTAACAATTACAACTTATTTTTTACTGTACTTTTTTATACAAAAAGTATTGTTGTAATTTTGTAATTAATTTGTGATGAATGCAATAAATTCTGTAGCATAAATTTTTGTGCGGATAAATGTGGTTATCAGGGTGGCTGCATCTGGTTGCAGATCCGCGTTTAGCTGTTGGCGTTGGCATGTATAATATTGACCTCTTTGTGGTTTCATTACGTATTGATTTGTTGTTATTTTAATCGAGGTATAAAAAAATGTACTTGCAATTTTATACGAAATTTGAGTTCAATTGACTTTAATTAATATAAAAAAATACAAAAGTTTTTCATGACATGTGAAATATTTTATACTTATTTGTAAAGTAAAATGTATGCAATTTTATATATATTTGATGTAGTGTATAAAATACATACGTTGAGGTGTTCTATATGATTAATTATGCTTTAATATTTGTTTATTACAGGAACAGTTGGCCAACAGATGGGCCGAAATTTGCGACGAAGTAACCGGCTGGTTGACCAATGAACTTCAGCTGCCTGAGCAGGATCAACCTATACCATTTGATGCTACAGCAGAGAAAAGCATCGACGATCAAAAGTAGGTTAAGGGCCGAAATTTGTTTATAACAATTTTTATAACTGGAAAATATTTTACATTGTGGTTAAATCTTTGAAGAAATGTCTATAATTTTCTTCATGTGAACTTGTTAACTATTTCAAAATAAAACTCAACTTTCACATTTTCCTGTATTTCATCACAGTTTAGAATC